>JAWZYV010011314.1:0-28111 GCA_038373885.1 Cheiracanthium punctorium | reverse complement strand
AATTTTACTTAATTTTTCTAAAATAAATCTTTTAGTTTTAAAATGAAGATGTGTAATTCTAAATTGAATAAAGCCTAAAATTCCTATATTTTCTTAGCATTTTCTATTATTCAGCTCCTTAATTGAACAATAGTTTACATAGTAACCTATCCGCTCTTATATTAAACGAGGAATGTTTGTGTGTGTGTGGGTGTGTATGTCCTAGCGATCTCGAAAACTGCTCTAAGGATTCTTTTTAAATTTCGTACCTGGGGGTTTTTTGGTCCCCTGAAATGATTGAGCTAAGTCACGTGATTGAAAAAAACTCTCAAAAAACGCTCAAAATTTAAAATTTAAACTTTTTGACGGTAGCGCCATCTATTGAGCGTTTGAAAAACACACTTGATGCAATCTTCCTAAAAGGGACGCTCAAATAAGTTTGGGGCGGATTAAAAAATACACGTCTTCAATATATAATAGTAAAAATTAATTTCGCAAAGAAACAAAATAAATGGAACTTGATATCCAGTACACAGACAAATAAATATTTTAGTAACTAGATATATTACACCTTTCAGCTACATAAGTTTGTTTAGAATTAAAAAGTTATTTTTATTTCAAAATATCGTCCTAGCAAAAAGCGAAAGAAAAAGGAGAAAAGAATCTTCGTTGCCATCCCCGCATGCACCTTTATGGAATATACGTAAATAATTTAATTATTCTTAATTCATAGTTATTAATACAAAACTATTCAAAAATCTTATGTGAAAAATTGCCTGAATTTATTACTTCATCTAAAACAATAAAGATTTTTCATGTATTTTATTGATCCATATGATGCAAATTTCAAAAGTGCATAAAAGTTTCAGCTTAGCCGAATAATTTAAATGAAAATGACACATTTTTCAGTCATTCACAGAAAAAAAAAGATCCTGTGACGTAACATGAAAATTCCATTTTTTTTTTTTTTTAATAACGGCACTAGGTTGAATTCTACTTTAACTGCCTTATTCCGCGAAGTTGACGATAAATATTTAAATGTAGTTACCCTGACGATTTTTTTTTTTTTTTTAAGGGACAACCGTTTATAATGAAACGATCTTTGAAACCCCGATGAAAAAATTTATGATACAATCGATTCCTAAATTGGGATCGCAGCCGATATTCAAATTAATTTTGCAGGTGATCAGCCATTAGTTTAGTTTTCATTCATTGCAGTTGATGATTTCAACTCATTTATCATCGTATGGACAACCTTTGAAAAGTTGCGGGTAGAACTTTACGATAGTAGCGAACTCCTGGGCCTGTCTTCAGGATGCTAGCGAAATCGCGGGCCGTATAATTCGGATTTATATGGAAGTTTGAATGTTTTATATAGGTTTTATACATGGTTTTGACTTGTTCTGCGGGCTGGTCCAAAAGCCATGGCGGGTCCCATCCGGCCGCAGGCTGGAAGTTGCCCATATGTGGAAGCAGTAAATTGGGAGGCTGAAATCTGGTTACTAAGATTTTTTCTAATAAATTTTCAATTCTTATTTAGACGTGGATTAGACTGTGTTGTTTTGTGTTGCGTACTATCATTAAACTAAAGGATAAAGGCATTTGTGGAGACAATTACAGCGGGCGATAGAATGTCTACACTCAGAATATTTAATATTTACCCACTTAAAATCAAATAACTTCATATTCAATTTTTATTATACATCGAAATTCGAATTGTATAACCTGCAGAAACATTTCGTATTCGAAACATTTCGTTTGGTATCAACATCCTCTCCTATATCCATGCTGAATGCATAGAAAACCATTTTATTTCTGAAAAAAAGTTAAACTGAGTAGTAATTTAGAAAAGCTATCTTAAGCGAATTGGAATCGTAATTTTTCCTCCAAAGCCTGATAACCGTGACTTCAATGTAACGTCAATTTCACTTGCAATTGATAATTCTGACACTCAAATGATTAGCTTTTTTTATTCTCTTAAATGAAATAGAGCTAAAAAAAACCACTTAAAAATCAGGGAACGGGTGGATTATCAGATTTTTCTTTCTTTTTTTTTTTTCTTCTTCTTTCTTCTTTTTCTTTTTCTTTCTTTCTTTTTTTTAACATTATGATAGTTTTCAGGCTGATCGCACCAACGAACCGTGTAAATTTTAAGTTATTAGACAATACATTTTTAATCTGTTTGGATTAATGATGGTAAAAGTTTTATTTTGAGTGGTTGAACTGGAATTGTGACAGAGTCAGGGATCAGCGTAACTATATAGGAGCAATGTATTTTTGATTTATTCGAGGTTAGAAGTCCATTTTCTTCAGTCCATCCGTTTGTTCTATTATTGTCAACGTTTAAGTAGTTGTTAGGGTTATTATAAAAGAATATTTTTGATCTATTCTGTTTTTGATTTCATGATTTCGAAGTGTCCTTTTGTACTAATAATTTAAATTGCGTTACACTTTTTATTTTCTTAAGCGTGAGTTTATAAAATGAAATTATGTTTAAAGCATATTTGTGTAAGATTATACTTTTATGGCATCTATATTTATGTATCTATAAGATTGAATTTACGTTTGTAGAATTTGTTTATGCAAGATGTATTTTCTTTGAATTACAAAAAATAAGTATTTTATGTTTGAACTGAAGCACTATAGAGAAATTTACAATTTCAATCGTAAAGAATTATCATCATAGATCTATTATAAAGACGTAAATGCATGAAAGTGTAACTCAAAAACGAGCTGTGGAAGCATATAATCACCGGCAGCAGCACTTGGCCCAAATGTGTGAACGTCATAAGCGTAAAGTTTTCAAAATTATTGGGGGGCCGGGCCCCACAACCACATATATTCACATCAGTGGCATAGCCAAGGGGGGGGGGTAGGAGGGTCATAACCACCCCCCATGAGGAATTTTTTGCCATACAAAATGTATACATTTTTCACTCCCTTATCATACACCTGTATACATATATGTGAGTTGCAGAAGGCGTAACCCCCCCCCACCCCCCATGAAAAATTTCTAGCTACGCCACTGATTCCCGTACATATAACTTACTCATAGCTGCCAACTACTACGGAATATAATTAACCACTTTTTCTACGTGATTTTTTGGCTTAAGATATAGCAAAATTTTTGCGCTGCGTGCGCGAGCTGGTTACTATCTTGAAAAAAAATTATTAAAACATATACTGTTTACAAAAAGTGGTTAATTATATTCCGTAGTAGTTGGCAGCTATGACTTACTATATATAAGTGTAAATTATTGGAGGCGCTCGAACTCTATGGGTCCATAGAATTCTACACCTATGTAAGGTAAGTATCCATGTTAGTATCTTCCTACCATGTAATAAGTTAAAAATAGAAGCAAAGTAAAAAATCCAAAGGAGGAAAAAAAAAAAAAACATTTTGGAGGAGATAGTACATTTTAGACACATCTGAACTTCATTTCATACATTTCTTCATTTCATACTTTACATTGCATAATCTGATTTTAATTAGCCAGAGCCTGGCGAGGGCAGCTTATAGTAACATTATGTGTTAAGTGGCGTCACAATGAATACTAAATCATGATTGAAATCAAAAGAAGAAAATTTTTAAAAGTACAAGTAAAGGTTTTTTTTTTTAAACGTTTGTTAATGGCGTGAATACTTTTTTTTTTACGTTAGTGTAAATTAGTTTTCTGTATTTAGTGGTAAATTATTGGGTGGGCTCAGCCCCTATTAACAATTTATTGGGGGGGCTCGAGCCCCACGGGCCCATATAACTCTACGCCTATGGTGAACGTGCAGTTCAAACACAAGCAGATGAAACAGATGATAAGTATTTGGAAGGAGAACGACATACATCAGCTAGACGTCGACAAATACTTCGGGTAAACAGTCTAAGTATCTACAAAGCTGCCACAAATGTGGGTGCTTATTATCATAGTTTAAATTTTTTTAACATGGATTGCATTCACCCTGGAACTTTGCATTTTTCTGAAGAGTAAAAACAAAAATTAACCGAAAACATTTTGGGGACTGTAAGATTGATCTAGGACATTCCGAATTTCCTAATGAATTGGTGTGGTTATTTCTTCGATGTCACCCACATTTCAAAGAATTCGAAATTTGAAAGCATATTTTACAATGGCTTTGTTCACAGTATATGACGAGTGAAACTATTAACGATTTTGGTGTGTACTGCTACGTTGCGAACAGTGTATAACAGACTTGATGAATTTTTTTTTATAAACTCATTCATCTGACAGTTCAACCAACTCAAATTCTTGATGCTGAATTTGAACGTCCTCAATATGGACAGATATATTTCTGAAGTAATGAAGACGCTGTTAGTGAATGCATCGCCCAAGATCTTCGCTGATACCCTCGCTGATCTGCTACAGAAGGAAAGGAGGCACCTTACGTTGAACTACTTTTTGCTCAACTCTGATGGCACCGACCATCGAATATTTAGCATCTCTCTTCAAAACAAAGTATATGCCATTGTAACATTGAATGCCGACCAAAGCTTACCTGATAATGTATGGGTGATCCGACAGCGATGAAAATCTTTGGCAGCCATGAAGATTATTGATACGTGCAGAGGCATTTACGTAATCATTATTTTACACTTAAGGAGACTTTAGATTCTGAGCATGGCTCGGTAACCTGGTACTTTAATATTAAACAAATATTTTTAAATTCTTAATAAACATGGATCTATATTTTTCACTTCATTGAAGCATGTTATTTTTTATCCAGCTATTAGCCTACTGTATTAAATTTTGTGATGAATTGTAATTATTTTTGAAAATATGTATTTTGAGTGCCAAAATTAGGGAATGTAAGGGTAAATATATTTGTTGAAGTGATTTGTATTTTATATTCAAGATTATTAGTGTATTTTTTAAGTGGTGGATTACTTAAAAAAATGAATTAAATTTTTTTTTCATTCATTAATTTGTATTTACTTTGGTCCAACATTTGGATAATTTCTTCTTTATCTCTTGAAAATTATTTTGATCTATTTATCTTTGTCTACCATGTAAATTATTTCCTCATAAATTGAATATTTTAAATTATTGATTACTGAGATATATAATAATTCTTGGCAACTTAAAATACAAAAAGTTTTTACTCTTTCCAGTTAGTTAATTTTGGTCGTTACAATAGCGAAAATTAATCATTTATTATTAAAGAAAGACACAATCGTAATGAATTAAATATTAATATTCCATTAAAAGGTTGTGTATTAGTAGAGTGAAGTATCGGTTGAAAGTATCGGTGCAAACAGACGAATGTATCGGGAACAGATACTTTGAAAGTGTGAAAGTACGGATACGATACCCATAAAAAAAATCTAAAAAAAATCTGGAGTGACTCCACTCGACTTTCCGAAGACTTACGATTAAGATCATTACCAAGCATTTAAATAAATTTTAATCGATGAATAATTCAAACATATATACCAAATTGAAACTCAATCGAATGCACCATTTAAACGCTAGCGCACTTTCAAGACTTTCTCCCCATATGCTATAATGTAAAAGAAATCTTTGTTGTAGCCCTGTAGAAAAACTGTAAGTTCTATACACACCAAAGCGAATACCGGTCTTGCGACGGTGGTTTATAACATGTATACCAAATTTGAGCTCAATTGAATGGGCCGTTTAAACGCTAGTGCACTTTCAAGAATTTCCTCCCATAGGCCATAATGTTAAAGAAATCTTTGTCGTAGACCTGTAGAAAAAGTATAAATCTTATATACACCAAAATCAATACCGGTCTTGCGACGGTGGTTTATAACATATATGTCCGATTTGAGCTCAATCGAATAATCCGTTTAGGAGCTATCGTGTTCACTCACATACACGCAGACACACATACACACACACATACATACATACATCTCGTAAAAACAGCATAAATGAATTCAGAAGACTTCAAAACGTGTAAATGCATCAAAATCTCGAAGTCGAATTTTTCATGATTACAATACTTTCCTTACATGGTACATGTTCGGAAAGTAAAAATGAGGCATCGACCGCTACAAATCGTCAATCTATCTTTTTCGCGTATTGTAGCCGCGTTGCAAAAGGATCTGTTTCGACGAACCGATAATTAGATGCACGATTTTCCCGAACGTCGTCTCGTGTGGCATCTTGTGTGAGAGAAACGGCGGAGTCATAAAAATATTGGCCAATGTCCTGCGCTGCCCAACCACGCCTTCGCAACCATGGACTCTGTCCTGCGGATGCATATGCCTCGGTTAGGTGGTCAAAACAAATCACAACTGAAGATATCTTGTCCATAACACCAACAATGTTGCGAAGTTTGTCAAAAAACTGGATTCGACGCGTTCATGTTTGCATTCAAAAGGGTGACTAAAATTTTCAACATCTGCTGTAAGGAATGATCATGTAAAAAAATGGAAATCAACTATGTTTTTCAAAAATAAAATGATCACAGGATTCAGTAACATGGTGCGTCTCTATTTCTGTTTTGCCTCACAAATAAAAGTGTAACAGTTCAACAGTTTTTGAAATAGTCTTTCACACTTAGCAAGGTCTTTAACTCTTCAACAAGGTTCAACAATTATACTTCAGTGTTAGAATACGGTTGCCACATCCGTCAGATTGAAGAGTAAGAAGAAAAACCAACGGGTACTCTTTTAACCCATTTGTGCCTGGATATTTTTGCGACTTTCTTCGATTTTTACTGATAACAGAAATAATAGATAAATTTCTGATGTCAACTTCTTGAATAAGGAATGATTTATTTTAAAATCATTTTGCATAAAAATCGAAATATCAACATCCTACTTGGTCATGTTAAAATATTGTGCGGAGTTGAGGCTCAATACTCATGAATAAAGGCTAGGAAAAATAAATAACATTTTTGACTAATAGCGAAAATGCCGTCCCAAAAAAGGGACGCTAGGCACAAATGGGTTAAACTGATCACTCTGTGTTACCGATGACTTCATCCCGCTTGTTTGGATTAATCCGCTTATCAAATGTTTGCTGTATAAGACTGTCAAAGGTTTAATTGCATGCAAATAACATAGGGCGTGATTTGGACGCTGTAGTTACCTTAACAGTTTGAATTTTAGCATAAATGAAAAGAACACTTCCAATTCTCTTTTCACTGGATTGTTCTTTTCTTTCAGATGACAAATCAGTGCAGACGTCGAATGTCATCGGCTCAAAGCCCTGCCTGGAGTACCTTTCGGGTGATTTCAGCAAGCTGCTCGCCGAAGCTGAGGACCACGACGTGGTATTCAAGTGCGGATGACGTGTCATCCAAGCGCACAAGACCGTCCTCCGTGCTCGTTCCAGCGTTTTCGCGGCCATGCTCAAGTCTGACACAGTGGAAGGCCGAACAGGCTGCGTGCAAATCCAGGACATAGACGAAGACACGTTCCAGGCGTTCGTCGGCTACCTGTACTCGGGCACATTGCCGGGACTGAGCTGGGGCAGTGCCGTGAAGTTGTATGCGGCCGGCGACCAGTACGCCGTGGAAGGCCTGGAGAAGCGGTGCGCCATTTTCCTGGTTGAGAGCCTGACGCCGGAGAACGCCTGCGAATGCCTCGCTTTGGCCTATACCCACAATGACTCGGAATTGAAAGAATGCGTCATTCCTTACGTCTTCGCTAAGGGTGTTCCGCTCTTGGCTGAGCAGTGGCTGCCTTTCGTTCGACAGTATCCAGTTTTGGCTGCCGATGTGTTGGGTCGTTTCAGTCCGTTGCAGAAGCAAGCATGACTTTGAATTTTCATTCATATTCTCCCTCTGAAATAGCGTTGTATCTTGCATTTATTCTAAGTTGATTGAAATAAAATACTTTTTTGTCATTGTTTTTATTTAATGTTTTATTGATACCTTTTTTTCTTTCTAATAACTGCAGGATGTCCACCGGCGACTAAAAAGGCGACTTTTGCCATTCATTTAAAGATAAGACGACTTTGGAAATTTTTTAAAAATAAAAAACGCCATTTGTTATACTATTTTCAAGCTTTGGGCTACTTGTACCTAACTCAAGCGACTTATTTAAAAATAAAATTTCGGTTTTTTCAACTCCCTTTCTTTTCAAAGTTGCGACTGGTCTTTCATCCATGATTCTATTCCGTTTTCTTAATCGTATTATAAAAACACAATGTACTATATGCTCAGTTATATAACGAATGAATTCTTTTAATTTTACCATTTAATTCATTCTTTCTTAAATGAAGCTAAATGATGTATGTGTTATTTATTTCTTAACTACAAAATCATACAAAAATGCTACTATTTTGGCAACTAAAATTAAGAAAATGGCTACTAAACAGGCGATTATTTTTATGTCAGCGAGACTACTAATGATACTATTTTTGCCTCCTGACATTGGTGGACACCCTGTAACTGTATTACAGCATTAGAAAAATTTTGAAATCGAATTGCTTTTAAGGCAAACTTGCAAGAAACTTCAGATTCAGGGTAAACTGGCTGCCGACAACATTTGGGTTCACGCCTAAATCGCCAGCCACCCATTATTCTCTGACCACTATCCAGCTCGCCTCAGCCAAAATCTGAAGTAGCTTTACCAACATGGAGGACAAAGCTCAATGTTATTTACTCATATAGGGTGAGTTTACACGAAAACTTACATATTTTATGCATTTTACAGTATACTTGAATAGTGCTGTAAAAGTAACGACAAAATGAGTATCCGTATGTATTTGTTACTTAGATGTTCGCTATTCGTTACTAAGTATTCGTTACTCGTTACTTTCGTTACTACTAATAGAATCGGTAATAGGGTGTTATATAGTGCCCCATAACAGCACATCCGGGACAGTGTTGTTATGGGTATATGCCGCCCATACATAAACCCATAGCAAAACCTAACCAAAAAGAATTTTTTTTAGCGAAGTTGTACAAAGTTGTATTTAGAGCTTATTTTCTCTGATTTACAGATTGTTTTTATACACATTTATGGTTTTATACAATGCTAAATTATCCGAATTACTGAGTACACATAGAAATCTTCCAAAGACATATGCCATTCTTTTCTTTTCTCAACCCCCCCCCTTTTTTTAATTCTGAACGCTGGTTTAACCTGTTCATTCTTATCATAAAAAGTGTAAAGGAAAGCTTGTGACTCGTGTTTTTTCTGGGTTGCGTGTTCTCGAATACTGAGATCCAGGGATTGGGCCACATATATAAAATTCACAGGGCAGGGGATCTCAGTATGATATCAACTACTTTGCGTTTCTACAAGCATAATATCTTTATTATTTGTGAGTTCTTATTTCATATCAAAAACTTCTTTTGCTGGATCATTTTTCGAAGTAAATTAAAAATTACCATATTTTAATTTAAAATTGTTTAATTCAGTGAGAATTATCTATTTTTAAGATATTTCCAGTTCTATTTCTGCACTTTTGAGATGAAAGGGGTTAGCTCCTTCTGTGGGTGCATATATGAGAGCATTCTTTAAACAAAAATTATCACTCCTTTCATACAGAAAGAATGGTTGCACCGGATTATGCGTATTCCATGAGTTCATGGAATAAAATGTACCATAAAATAGGGCAGATGGCCCCCTAAACACCGACATTTTAGAAACATACTGAACTTTATTGAAATATTTTAATACCAGTGGCTTACGCAGGAGTGGGCATAGAAATCCCGGGTCGCTCCCAATTTTTTATATATTTTTTAAACAATTACTTAAAAAATGTGTTTAGGTTTCCATGCTAAATATTTTTTTTAGTTCCAAATAATATTTTAAATAATAAAAATGTGTGAATTCGTTTACTTTATAAAAATATTTTTTTAAAAGGTGTATTTAAATAATTTGTTATTTATTACTCATTTCGATTCTAGCTAAAAAAAAAAAAAAAAAAAAAAGAAAAAGTTAAGTTCGCAATCCTGCTTCGGAACCACCCTGAAAGAAAGAATTCTGATTGCACCACTATTTAGTACTAAAATGTTAGAAAGCCCGAAATTAGCACCCCTTACTAACATGCTTCTCTTATATGTATTGCTCCTCTACAATTATAAGAACACCCCCTTCCCCCCCCCCCCGCAAAAAAAGAGTTCAACTGCGCATAATAACATACTATACACCGGATCGTATCCCCCCATTGTACGACCCATATCAATAGAGCAGCAGATACTATTCCATCTCCATAACTGTAACGAAACATACGGATTCTTCCAAACCTCATCAAAACGAGACCATTCGGCGCGGCACAAACGAATTGCAACCAGAACATACTACTACTCAAATTTCAAACTGATTTTTCCCTCCCAACAGCGAGAATCCATAATACTTCCGGTATCTAGTAACGGAAAGGAACATACTATTACTCAAATACCGAAATTCATTTTTCTCCCTCCCGCAGTCTTGTATTCGAAGTTCGAACCTGGTCGATCCGAAATGCAAACTCGAAAGTCATTTCCCCCTTGAAACCGCGATCCGATATCCAGTAACCCCAGTAACAAATAACAGAAGATATTAGTACTCGATTACTGGAACCCGTTTCCCCTCTAGTTCGCCTCACCTGGCAGTCTGTATTCGAAGTTCGAAGCTGCTCGATCCGAAACATCTTCGGATCGAGTAGTAACGATATCAACCGAAAAGTAACAATTCGTTACTTCGAGTCTGAGTGATTATCCGTATCTTAGTACCGAATACATGCGGTTTGCTTCAGCTCTATACTTGAATCCATAGCCAGGAACTTTCTATAAATTCTGCACGTTGCATACTATTTAGGAATGGCGTAATATAAATTTCGTAATAACCGATACATATTTACAGCAGTTAGAGAACAGACGGACAGAAAAGAAAAATCATAAGCTCTCTTCAACCTCGTTGGAAAGAGATCTGTGCTAAGAGACATTACGGACAGCAGTCACGTAGGGGTTAGCTCAGACATTATTAATAATTTCTTTTGTCCAGTTATTGTTCTTAGTGTAAGGTGTATCTTAAATAGCTGTTTTGTCAAAATTTTGACATTTAGCGGGTTTAAAATTTGGCAGTGAATGTGTGGATGATTAAAAGCATCACTAGAAATAACTTAAAAACACAGTTTATTATAGTACTGGTTTCGTCAAATGAAAACTATTGAATATAAACTAAAGAACATACTTAAGGACGTACTACATATGTCCTATAAAAACTGAATCAAGTCGGCACTTCGCCGGTCGAACAGACCAGGGCCGTACCCAGAGAAAAATATCGGGAAAGGTCAAAAAATTTCGGAGTGGGGTCCAAACGGTGAAAAATGCAGAATTTATCACAGAAAGACTTCATCATTATTATTTTGTCAACAAAATTCTAAATTTAGGCGGGGATCCTAACCCCCTGATCCACCCCTTGAAAGCGGCCTACGAACAGGCTGTTTCTGCTCTGCTTGTCCTCAGATCTGCTGCAGGCTTGCAGTTTAATCTTTTACAGGCCAATGTTCCGAATTGGGAACATCAAATTAAAAATTGATTGAAAAATATATATACAAGCCTACTTATCGAACATTATGTTCGAGCCTTGACTGGGGGAGACCCCCTGAACCCCCCTAATTTTTTACTTTCATTACTGCCATATTAAAACGATATTAATTGACTAGGTCATTATATCTCTCACCACTTTTTCATTTTCTTTTATTCTTCCTTTACATTTATTTCATCGACTGGAAGTAGGAAGGTTTCCTGATCTTTCCTTGCAATTGCAAACGTAAGTGCATTGCACAACCTAACTTATATAGACCTAATTAGACATTGCACAATACGAAAATAAACAATTCAATACTCAACAATTTTCTTAGCTATTGAAATTTTTACGATTGTAACCTATTTATAGAGAAATTCATGTGATGCACATTCTACAGCTTACGAAATAGTGTAACAATAGATTAAAGCTTCTGTGAACTCATAGCATTATTATTGTAACCTATTTATAGAACAATACATGTAATGCATATTCTACAGCTTACGAAATAGTGTAACAATAGATTAAAGCTGTTGTGAACTAATAGTATTTAAATATATGTAAAATTATGTCGCATAATTTTATGTCGCATTTTTGGGATAGGTTTTTCGGACAATTTTCAATAAAGGCGGTGAGAGATAAAATGACATAGTCATTAAAATTAAATTTCATCAATATTCACTTGAAAAAATGAGCAGATACAGTTAAAAGATGACTTGATTTTTTGAGACAGAAGTTGCATTTCTATCAGAAGTGGGAAGCTAGGTGAAAAATCATACAAATGGCCATTTTCATCAATTTTTAAGGAACTATCTTGATACAGCCTCCTCCCCCTTCAAACTTAATTTATATCTTTACTTAAATTAAAAAATAAATCTTTCATTTATTCTCACTATTTCATTTATTATCTAAACTACCCATAAAAATATAGTCAAAGAATAGTCCCTTATAGTCAGAAATGACCACTGTTCCCAACTGGGAACAGAGTGAAAATTTGGGGCTATAATTTTTCTTCCCATTTAAATGACTAATATCTTTTAACGCATTAGAAGGCAAATTGTGAAAAAAAAAAATTAAAAACACGCGTTTATCTGATTTCGGTCTGTAAAAGGTTTTAAGTAAAGATATGTATTTCGTCATCTTTAATCACTTCGTCCGCGTAAACGCCCGTATGACGTAGAGGAAGGAAATTTGCATAAAAATTGACATAACAAACACAGAAAAGTTACGTATGCAAAACTACAAATTATTTTAATGGATGACGCAATATGTTCCATTGTCCCTTTTACGAGTTTTTCGTAATCTAGGAAACTTGGCGTCTTGCCAAAACTGCGAAGAACGTGCGCGAGATTTCAGAGGTTTGGAAACCTATCGCGACAGGTGATAGCTATTTTTCCTATCCATGTTTGTGTAGAGTTTTCTGGTTTAGAAAACGACCCCAACCCCTACTACACACTCAGGATGTCCATATAATGAGTACCCCATTCCCAGCAAAAACTACCTCTCAGGATACTACTGCATTTGCAGGAAACCTTAACCTGAATCCTGAAAATCTTGCAAGCATCAATGTGTGATGGGTGTTTGTGCCTTGTCTCTGTCCTATGCAAAATTCCTTCTCGTGCCTGAATCGTGTTTTTATCGGCCGTTCACAGACCTGCTTTTGTGCGAGGATAACGCTTTCAATTTTTGGGATTCACGTGCCGTCCCTACGCTCTGCATAGGGTTTCAGCATGCGCTGATCTTTTTGCAGCGAAGAAATAGGTCATTGTCATTCGAAATTTTCGAGTTTATCCGTAACCGTAAGCTGATCGGCACTTTGTTTGCCATTCCCAGAATGTCGAACCCATACCTGCGAATAACTATCCTTAACTACCATTTAAAGTATAACATAAAAAATTTTCATGAAAAAGGGGAAACCGATAACACGAATGTCCGATAACTCGAAATATTTATCCGGACCTCGAGTGATCGCGAGTGGATTGTACTCGCGATATTACTGTTTCCACTTCCGCTAGCCAACATCACGAAAACAGACCGGGCCGACATTGAATTCACTTTTCAAATTTCTTTTCTTGGAAGAATGACGAAAAAAAAAGAGGAAAAACTGGGGTAAATGAGCAAAAGTTCCCAGAGAGACGCCGAACTATACAACCGGTCTGAAGGGAGAGAGAGAGAAGCTGGGCGAGATTGACTCCTAGAGAAACTGAAGAAAGGAAAATAAAAAGAAGGAAGCGAAAGTGCGGCAACTTCGTGCTGTAATAGCTGCTCTTTGGGTCAGATTTTTCTCTTTCTTCGCTGTCAGGACGTTTTGGAGGTCGGAGGATTGGGTTCATTCAGTCCGCGGCAGTCTAACGGAAGACTACGTCGGCAGTTTGCATTTTAATGGCGGAAGGTGACGTGTCCAGCCCCAACAACGACGTCAAGATCCCGGTGGTTGGGATCCAGTATCGCAGACAGGAGATCGTAGGTAAGTCCCGTTCCGTTTAGTTCCTGGGTCTATCTTAACCCTTTGAAGCGCGCCCCTTTCGCAATGGCGAAAAAGCGCAGCCGTTCACACCGCTCGCTTTAACCCTTTAACGCGCAGTCACTGTAAAAAAATTTTCTGTGAAAATACGGAAAAAGTACTGGCAGCTGAGACGCCAGTACTTTTTCCGTATATTTATGGAATTTTATTTCTGTAAATTCCTGGACAGTTTCCGTTATTTTCAAAATTCCGTTTTATGGGTTTTCCGTTATTTACTGCATAATTTCTGTGAAATAACAAAATTCTGTATTTTGAATTTTCCGTTTTTTTACAGAATATTCTTCGGTAAACTAACATATTTCAGTATTCTAAATTTTCCGTTTTTAACCGGATAAGTTTTGTGAAATTAATAACTTCTGTGTTCTGTTTTTTCCGTTTTTTTACACAATATTCTTCGGTAAACTAACATATTTCAGTATTCTAAATTTTCCGTTTTTTACCGGATAAATTTTGTGAAATTAATAATTTCCGTATTTTGTTTTTTGCGTTTTCTCACAGAAAATTTAGTATTTGAACGGACTTCAGTATTTTACTTTTTCCGTTTTTGAATGGGACATTTTCTAGCATTGTAACGTATTTTGGTGATTTACTTTCTCCCTTATTATCAGGGTAATTACCTAGGTCTATAAAGTTTCCGTATTTGAATTTTTCCGTTATTTAACAGAAAGTTTTGTTGTATTGTACAGTTATATACAGTACATCGTTATGTCTCAATATTATTGAAAGATAAACATCACAAAAGTTAAACATAGCTGGAGTTAAAGTTTTGCTAATGAATGACAACACAAAACAGCAAACCCTTGAAAACAATTAGAAGTTTAATTTAGAAGAACATTGATTTTATGAGAATATTGTTTACACTTTGAATTTAAATCTTTGACATCTTTCTAATCTCTAAAAAACTCTAAATCTTTGACTTCTTTCTTTTTTGTACGAGATAAACACATTAAGAGTTATTGACTATATATAAATAGGATCTTTTATTTCTCTTGTGTACATAAATTCCACATAGCATTATTTTAATTATAAATTATAATTCAGTAACCTATCAGGCTATTTGCAAGACCCTAAAATAGTGTAACGATTAGGAACCAACTGTTCTCAGATTTTTCTTGCCATCATAGTATGCATAATGTATAAATCGTACATATATACCTTTTCCAAGTACAGTGAAATTCTCCAATTCGGACACCTCTCAAAGTCGGACAATATCTGAGGCAAGGAAGCAGCCAAAAGTTGGCTCAAAGAGCCCGGGCGACTTTCGAAATTAGGATTTTTGTTAGCAAACTGATAATAATCAGGCCTTTTTGTGAGAATTTTTACTTTTTCCACTTTTTGAGCCACCCCCAGTTTTTTTTTCTATCTACAACCCTTATTTGTGGAAACCGCATGAGCCGGATTTAATCTTTTTTTTTAATAAATAGAACAATAAAAAATTTTCCCCATGAAAACCTTATATACCATTAACGACTGCTCACAATTAGTAAACTTTCTTAAAAACGAAGATAATAGATATAAATAATTCACTAATGTGTGCATAGTAAATCCATTACAATTTTAATTGGTAGAATTCATATGTTGAACCATTATTCTGCTATAAAAGAGAGCAAATATTAATTAATATATATTAGCATATTACCAATATATATTAATTCAAAGGTATGTAATTAAATTTATTTTGTTCATACAGATAATAGAATTCTAAATCAAATTTAAATTATTGTATTAATCTTAAACCTATCTACAGTAATTAAACATAAGTTAAATTGTCTTACACCAACGATGAATATTGCTTCGTTATGTATCAATATTCTTGAAAGATAAACATCACAAAAATTAGAGTGATATTGCTGGAATTAAAGTTTTGCCATTGAATGACAACACAAGTTCTACTGATATAAAATCGATTTCTGATGTCTAAATTTTAAGCACATGAACAAAAAACATCAAATATTTAATTTTAAAAATCTTTTTTGGTACTATATCTTTTTCTCTAAAATGATAGCGCATGTAATGCAATTATTAAACTTGTAGCATGCACACAAAAACAATTCCGAATAATAAATTGACTTAATGCATTTATTATAAAAATGTTGTGTTGACAAATCTATTGTCATAAAATAATAATCCATCATAAAAAAAAATCAGAGAGTAAACATACAATTCAAAATAAAAGAAATTTATTGTAAGACATTAAATAACAATAAGAAATTACAATTTTAGGGTCCTTTCGTTATAATTTATTAAATGACTAAGTTTTAACATTTGTGTTCACTTCATTTTTAGTTTTTTCTTTTCATACTTCGTTCGTCTATCAGGATTTATATCCGCTAAGCATCTGCAAAAGAAAATATATCTTAAATTTCAAGGAGAAAAAATATTATACACTGCAATTACAAATAAATTTAAAACAGAAGTAGTATCTCTTTTATAAGTACATTATCTGACATATATCTTGTCAAGGGTGGATTAAAGGAGGGTGGGAGGGGGCAACCTCCCCCCCCCCCCGAGAATAAAGAAATAAATGTAAAAGATTCTATTTTACTTCCACAAAATGAATGTATATGCCAATCTTCTAACTAACCCCCCCCCGACAAACGTGCAATAATCCGCCACTGTATCTTGTAATGTGGTTATAGATTCTAATATCATAAAACTTATGCTAAGAGGACATTTGAGGGTACATTAACGTAAACAATTTAACATAAAGTGACTTTCTAATTTATTCAAACAAATTTATTTTGAGGTATTCTTTTCAAGTGAAAAATCTTGATTACTTAGCTTCTAGGCTGTTGACTGTACTTGAAATGTCTTCAAACACATTTTATATACCGTAACTCAAATACATTTATACATATACTTATGAGGAGTTTAAATTAAAATTACTGAACAACATTAGCATATTGATTTTCAACTGATAGTTATATTGTTTGTGGGATTACGGCCGATTAGCTACGCGTGGGCTCTAGGCCGAAAGGTGTGGTGCCCTCCGTGGGAGTCTTCCTAAGGGGTCCTAACCCGTATTTACGCTAAGTTTCGGAGAAAACCACGGAAAACTCCGAACGGTTAGGTAGACGGACGCGCGATGGGACCCGAACCCGGGACCTTCACACTTCGACCGTCTACCATTTCCAGCGATATAACCACTGTGCCATGGTGAGGCGAAATAGTTATATTGATCCCAAAGGCAAATTTTAATTTCAAGAACTTTGAAAATTTCAGAGTATTTTTTGTAACTGTGTTATTTTCAGAGAAAAATGTTTAGCGAATTGACTGCCACAAATACAGACGTCCCAAAAAGATTTTAACGCGCTTTACTTTTATTCTTCTTAAAGATAAGTGATCGGTGTAAATTGAAAAAATGTTTTAAATAAAGTAGGAAGTAAGGCTACTTTAATGAAATATTCCTCTCATTCATTTTCAAAAAATTACAAAATTTAATTATGGCTCTTATACAAATTTCGTCGATCAGAAAATTGTTGTGCTTAATTTGGAGATATCATTTAAGAGATATGAGTTTTCTTTATAATTTGGGTTCTTAGACACTAGGCAACATATTCTAAATATTATTGATAGGAAAAAAGGGACCATATAAAAATAAAATTTCTCATTTTAATATACAATACTTTGTCAAAAAAATTGCAGTGACATGTTTATTAATTTTCAGAAAACAAATGAGATTAATACAGGAATTAATTAGTATCCGTGGTATAAGATTGTTTAAAGCTAAATAATAAGCTAATTATTCCACAAATGAATGCTACCGTGGTAGAAAAAAAGGGGGTCAATTAAAAAAACAATAATAATAATAAATGGAGTAATAACGCATATGAAAAAATAATCTGGATGTTGTCAATCAATACTTCCAAGGTACATTTAGGGCAACAAATTAAGTTATTCATGTTGTAAAATATCCCTGTGATATGCATACTACCAAACATAGAAAATTACACAAATTACATATATGATGAATATATAAAAAGAAAAGAAAGAAAAAAGGCACCATTCACCGTTGTATAAATTCCAACGTGATTTATCGATTATCGGGGTATTCTTGAAGCAGCACCGACGAAATTTTTTGTCCTCATTACTGGAATATTGTCCATGAGAATGATGCAGTCGCTTGCTGCAAAAATTGAACCACCTGAATGAAATAAATATTTAATTAAAATTAATGTTTTGTTAGAACGAAAACAATAAATTTTATATGATTTATATGATATTTTATATGATATTTATAAATAAACAAGTTTATTTTTCCGAAGTTAATAACTACCAAGTTTTGGGCTGATTGGCCCTAATAAGCTACAAATAACTTGTTAGTAGTCCATAGGGGAAACGATCACATTTACTCATACAAATCCCTAAAAGGGGGCTCGGTTTTTTCTCTGTAAATCAGCTGAACCTGTTTGTGAGTGCTAAACCCCTACCACGAAGACACTATACAGAATTTGTGCTTCAAAAGGTATGATAACAAGGTACCAGGTGAATCAAGTGTGAAGGCCGAACCCAGGGGTTTTGCCCCCCCCCCGAAATTTAAAATTTTGTTAACAAAACAATATTAATGAAGCCTTTTTGTGAAAAATTTAGCCTTTTTCACCTTTTGGTGCCTCCCCCCCCCCCGCCGAAATTTTTTTCTGGGTACGGCCCTGTCAAGTGTTATACTCATTTATTTTATTAAACATACAGTATCAGCTATTATGTAAGTTTTAAGTTCATAGAACACGATTATATTACTTTAATGATATAAAAAGTAAGGATCAAATTTAATTTGTCAAATAAATTACTTTGGCAATCTAAATAATAGTCCATCTGTTTTTTAGGAATATAAAAGAACTGCTGAAAAATATTTTAATAAATAGTTTCATATTAAAAAAGTGTGTGTGTGGGGTGGGGGAGGGGTTATAGCAAAGCTACTTGAGGACTATCTGCCAAAAGGGGATACCTCGGGCGGAGGGCATTTTAAAGGATTCTATAATATTACAATGCTCCCACTAAATTTTCTATCTAGAAAAGGAGAAAAAGAAGCATTTCTGACGAAAAAGAGACCATTTTATATACAATTATTTTTAAAGAGGGATGGGCTTAGTAGATGTCTGGGATTATAGTTCGCACAGTCTTTTTTGGGGGAGGGGGGCTATACAGGGATAATGCCTGCAATTTGAGAAAATCCGGGGTTATTGTGGATGGTTAAAATTCAGAGGTTCCAGACACTATTAAAGAAAAGTGTGTAGTGTAGTGTAGTGTGTTTAGGGCAAAACCTCCATATGAGGTATCTGCAAAAGGTGGGGTGCCTTGGGAAAAGGACTTTTTAAAGGGTTCTAATGCTCATGGGAGAGGGGGGGGCATGTCCCCCAATATTTTGTCTTACTAATAAAATTTTAATGATGATTGGGTAAAAATAGCATGTTTTGTTCTCCGCCCCCCCCCCCCACTCTCCCCAATTAGCAGCTTGCTCCATGGAATGATAGATGTTTAGATGTAGGGAAAACATTCATAAATAAACAACATAGCCATTAAGAGCAAAAATATTACACACGCACACACACACACACACATAGTAGAATTGTTTTAGTTCTTTTTCCCCTTTAAGGAAGTATGCAGCAAAATGAAATCTTATGAAACATTGCAATTGTTATTCAAAACAGTTAAGCAGTTATGACTTATGGATACCAAAACATAAAAGAATGAAAAAAATATTTTCTGTTCAAACATGAAATAGCCTAAAAAACATTGAAAACTTACAACACAGGATATTTTAAGCAGACGTGTTAAAACGTACTGAGATTAGTGCTCATAAATGTAAATTACACCTTAATATTATTAAAATATGTTAAACTAAATACATATTTCTAAGGAAAGCTTCAAATTAAAGTTGTAACTTCCATAAGATGAAAATATGTAGATATTTAGCAAAAAATTTATGCGTTCTAAATAACATAAGCTGACAAAAAAAAAAAAAAAAAAAAAATCATTGTCATATAGAACAGATTATCTGAAAATCAGTTAAAAATCTAGAATATTTTTAAAAAAGGTTAAAGTTTTTCAAGGTTCTGTGAGTAGTTACAAAGCTTTCATTTATTTTTTAAAATTCTAAAATGTTAAGTTTATTTCTTGTTTCCTTTCATAAACATTTTTAGACTAACCAGAGTATTCATTGTTTCAACTTTTAATGCCTTTGCTTTTTCTTTTCAATTATATCCAAACCTGTACTCTAAATGAAATTTTTTAAATGATTTTTTTTTTTGGGGGGGGGAGTGGAATAAGGTTAAAAAATTAATTTATAATTAAAGTGGGTGTAAATTTTCACTGTTATGGCATTGGAGGTTAAAAAAAATATATAATGCTAAAGGAAAAATATTTATTCTGAAGAAGAATGGGAAAAGATTGAAATTAGGATGCAACAAAAATATTTTTTCTAGTTAAAAAATTTACATAAATGAACCAATACGGACCAAAAATACTTAAAACGGACCAAAACGGAACTCTCATAAAAAAAAACGGATTCACTTAACATTTGAATATGATTATTAATCAGCAAGTTCCAAGAAAGAGCAAAAGCTATCCAACTCTGTTTCATATTGAAAAATTAAGTATAATAAATTATTAATTAAATGCGCGATGTCTAATGCTTGAAGCTTTTCAAACAAACAAAAATATAAATGCTCTTGATTTAAAATATGTATATTTTGAATGTTATCAATTATCTCGTCTATCGCAGAAGATGAGAGGTGATGCTTGTTTATTAGGTTTAAATAGAAACGAGCAACTATTACATTTAACTCTGGTTGTGTAAAGTTGTTTCGAGAACTAAGTCAAAGAACTGCTCACTAATTGAATGCTGTCGGTAAATTCATAATTATTTCCGTAGTTAGTACAATTTGCATTTACGTTCTTATCTACGTGTGTGTTTTCTTTAGGATTTCTGGAACAACGAGAAGACAATGTTGATAATATGGTAAAAGTTCTATTACAATTTTCATAGGGACATTTTAATTATTCTTTATTTCTCAAGTGCAGAGGCATAGCCAAGAGGGGGGATACGGAGGGTCATAACACCCCCCCCCCAAGAGAAATTTTCTTCCTTACAAAGTGTATATTCTTCACTCCCTTATCACAGACACGTATACATATATGGGAGTTGCAGTAGTCGTAACCCCCCCCCCCATGAAAAATTTCTGGCTATGCCACTGCTCAAGTGCAAACGTTGACCTATAAAAAGCAAATAAACCTACGTAATTATAAATTAAGCTTTTTGTGTGCCTCAATATTTTTTTATTAAACACAATCAAAAACTAAAAACCAGACCATGCAATATTTTTTAAGATTTTGTCCATAAAGATTTACAGCTGAATATTTCTTTCAAATTTAATTATTTATTTTAACCAATCTGAAAAAAATTCTACATTTATTTTGTATAAAAATCAAAAGATGTCCAAAAAATTTATTATAAGTATTTGAAGTATTTAAAGAAAAAAAAATAAATTTTAAGTATTTGAAGAAAAAATCAACCACCTTAATTTTAAAGCTATAGTATTTTAAAGCAATCTGAAAAGAAATCAAACAATCAAATAAAATTTTACACATAAAAATAAATTGATTAAATAACTGCGTTTTACAGGTATGATTTTGGTATACATCAATAAAAATAAATTGATTAAATAACTGCGTTTTATAGGTAAGATTTTGGTATACATCAATAATAATAATAACCACTAAAATAAATAAAAACTTTGTGAAAAAACACACATAAAATGTTACTTATAACACGATACGATCGTTTCGACCAAAAATTCTTTAAAAACCTGATAAATTATTTTTTTTTAAATTTATCCACAAAGATTTGTAGCTACATTTTTCTAAAAATCTGACAAACTATCAAATAAAATGCACAATTTACAGATTTTATTTATTATTTTAAGTAGGATTATAATGGGAGACTTTATCATGAACAATGCAATAAATGAAATGATAAAATACCTACTTTATTAAAATGTAAGATTTTTGAGTGCCTCAGTAATATTTATAAAACACAGTTTAAAAATTCAAAACCGACCCATGTAATAACTTTTAACGATTTATCTGTAAAGATTTATAGCTGCATACTTCTTTGAAATTTATTTCTTTATTTTAACAGGCCTTAAAAAATTCTACTTTTAATTTGTATACAAATCAAGGTGTCTAAATAATTGGTAAAATATTTGAAAAAAAACTGGGTTAACTTTAAAGGGTTAACTAACCGTATTATTTCTCAAAATAAGCAAAACAATCAAACTAAAGTATCAGGGATGAGATTGAAAGAAAAGGAAAAAGTCTGAAAGAATATGAGAACAACATTTGAGCAATAATACTTTCGAATTTCAAGTTCAATGAATATTGTAATTGCTATTGATATTAAATACCTACTTATATACAATTTTGCCTTAATAAAAAATAAAAAAAATTCAGAAAATTTTTGAAAAATTGAATTTATATGAAACATTAAAAAAGTCTGAAAATCAGACAAAAGTCTGAAGAATTTCATCCCTGAAGTATGCACTTTACTAAACTCAATTAATATTTCAACTGTGGATTATAATGGAAGACTATAACATGAACAATGCAACAAATAATTTGATTAAATACCTAAGTTTTTTAAAATGTAAGATTTTGGTACATATCAATGATATTAAAATACAGTATTTAAAACCTGATCAATTAAAAATTTGTAAAAATCTAGCTATAAAGATTTATAGCTGCACATTTCTTTAAAATTTATTTTTCCAATTTAACAGCAATAAAGAACAAATCATTTCTGAAAATCAGCCAAATTTTCAAATACCATGCACAATTTACAGACTTTATTTTGATACAGTTTTAGAGGAAGGACTTTATTTTTAGTACGGGTTATAGTGGAAGGACTTAACATGAGCAATGAAATAAATAAAACGCTGAAATAAGTACGCTGTTAAACTATAAGATTTTTTGTAAAAAGTATTAGTACAAGATATTTATGCAGCTAAAAAAATATACAGTAAACTTACTTTGAATGGGTGAATAGCAGTCAGACGATCCTCTGTGATAAGACCTCTGTGACAACACCATACTGACGGACTGCAGCAGAATGATGCCGCTCTGCTTCCGAGAACCTGTCCCATTTCCGTTTCTTAGAAAAGCAAGACTGGACGTGGACGACCACCACATGCTGTGACACTTCTTTTCAACGTTCTCACGACCGGTGGAGGGGCAGTGTTTGAAAATCGCTAATTACATTCTTGGCTACTTCAGATCCTCCTTTAACTAGACACAGGTGTTAAAGTAAGTTCGAATTGGAAAGGCCGGCGCTTTGTTCCTGTTACCCGTGTGTACGAAATTAATACTATAGTCACATGATCTCTTCAACATTAAAAAATGTGTTGTTAAAACAGTTTTAAAGAAATATTTAGCTCAAAAATTTTCAGAACTTACCATATTCCCATTTATTTAAGATATTTACAAAATACAAATTTTAAATTTGTCAAAGAACTCATTTGAAAATTAATCTCTTTAAGACAAAAATCGAGATATTCCAAAAACTGCTTCCGTAAAAATGAAACGTAATTTCGACACAAATTTTACGGCAAAAATGTAAGCGAGTAGGCAGAACTACCTGATTAAGTAAAATATACATTTAAATGCCGACTCAAAATATTTAAAATGCAATCATTATTTTTTATTTTACTGTATTTACTAGGAGCATTTTTTTTTCTGTAAAAGATAAGGCTGCTCCAAGGTGTGAGATGTATAAATGATTATACCAATAAATTCATATAAAAGGTCAAATAAGCTTGTTTTTTAAAGATCGTTTCTACTAAAGAAAAATTTTGTATCCGCTATTTATTTAAACTATCTTATATTAATTTTATATAGTATTATTTTTCACTGTTACATGAGAAATTAAAAAATTTAGAGAAATTAAAAAAAAAAAAAACTATGGTGTTTCAAATCCTTAATATTTAAAAAAATAAGTATTGCAAAAATACTGGCTGCCTTCTCATTTCCTACTTCTTTCTCTTTTTAGTTATTTATTTGCGTGAGGGGAAAGGTGTGTCATTTCAGGATTTCGAATAATTTGATACTTGAAAAAACATCATAATATGTTATAAAAACATGCACGGGTGTCGAGATCTTGTGATATTACAAGAACATTTTGTTCGTTTTTGTATTATTACGTACATGAAAATAGTACAATAAATAAATTATTTATGTAACAATAAAAAGTATTATTGAAGCCTTTCCAAATAACATAACAATTTTACTAGTAGTATATTTTTAATTTAAAATATCTCTGTAGAAATACACCACGTTTTGTTTCTAAGGGTAAACAAAACAAAATGAATTGACGGATTTTTCAGTGCAAACATTATGATTCTACATTTAATTTAATTTTATCTTTTATATTTAATCGCATATTTTAGTAAAAAGTAAGATTTTAAAATTATTGTAGTTCCAGATTTTTTTCGAAGAGGGAGCAATAAAATATCTATTCACATGCATCACCCCAAATGTCTTAGCTGTATGAGTTAGGAGTTCACATAGGCTGAAATAATTTTTTAGAAAATTAAATTACTTTTGTGATTTATATTTACATCGGAAAAATGGATCCGACTTTGCTTACAAACTATGTAAATATGCACTTACAATATAAATAGGTTAAATATATTTAAAAAGTGATTTTTTAAATGCAGCATGAGCCAAAAATGGTTTCTCCAAAAAATGCTATTGATAATTTGGGTGACGAGTTCCGAAATAATTAATTCATTATACTAATATTGTCCATTTTATATTAGTTTGATCTTTTCTTTTAATTTCCAAAATTTTTCAAAAAGTAAATATCATATCGAAGAATTAATTTCAATAAACAAAAAGAATAATTTGTCATTTTTGTGTGGGAATCATAAATGAGAACTTGGGAGCACACATAAATTGCTTGACATAGCACGTGCAACAAGTTTAAAAAACATAGGATGACTAATAAAATTTTAAAAGAATTTGAAAATATTGCTTTCTAATTAAATTAATTTCCTCATATTGGTACCTTTTCTTCCTTACATTCAACAAAATTATGTGTATAGTTCCACTTAAAGTTAGTGTTATAGTTAACTAAATGAATGTTTTCTTTTTTCTTTTTTTAATATTTCGATAAATGTGATTTGAGCCCCTCCATCTCATACTCTTGCAATGGAAAATTTTCTAAAATGGGCCTGAAATTTTTGTAGGAAGGGCTTAGTCACCCCCCCCCCCAACTCAGCAGAAACCACTCACGAAGAATTATTTTATTATTTTTTAAAACCCTTGCTTATATACGTCCATGGTGGCCATAAGAATATGTCCTTTATTTCTATTTTCAATATTTCTTGTTTACTTTCCAGGACAGAGAAAAACACTGAAATGTGTCGTTTGAAGCAACTTGCATTTTCCAATATAATTTTGCTACTCGTCAAAATATGAGGGACTTCTGAATATTTGCATCCCTTGGAAACTGCTATCGGCAGTCGAAAAGACTTTCGGAATCACGGATTTAACGTACACGTACACCGCGTGTGCACGATGGTCTTCGATGGGTCGAACTCGGTTACTTGTTTGACGTATTATCCACTCACTGCCACGTGTGAATATTTGTCCATGGTTTCTTTTATTTTCTGAATATAGATGGAATCGAACAGGAAACTTTTTTATTCTACTTAACTGTTTGGCGAGAGGCAGACCACAATCCTGAATCAGGCAGCAGTATGCTCGTGGATGTAGCAAACAAAGTTCTTACGTTAACATTTCCCATAGTTTTATATCTATCATTTTTGTATGTACCCGGCGCGCATAATGTGCACACGCATGTTTTTATCAGTTTTATAGAAATAAAAGTGTGCTTTAAAAGTACGAGTGTACTGTAATAAAATTTGATTTTTCTTTCGATATCGGAAAGAAAAGAAAATATTTTTAGAAGCAAGATAATATTTTTCTTCCTTGTGACTTCATAAAACAATTTTAAAATTCTCAGTACATAAAAATTTTCTTAATCACTATTTTATAAAATTATATAATGATCAGTAATTAAATATCGCCCAAAATATCCCTAATAGCACAGATGGTCACAAAAGAGTCGCTGTGACGTCACAGAGGGTCACAATTGTCACAGGACTGTCACATACTACTCACATTGTGACTTGTGAGTGATGTGACTCTACTGTGTAGTCACTGTGAAGTTTATTTGTGACCAGTCACCAAGTGACGTCGCCGTGAAGTCACCATGTGACTAGTATGTGATCGGTCGTTAAGTGACTCCACTGTGAAGTCACCATGTGACTAGTATGTGATCGGTTGCTCAGTGGCTCCACTGCGAAGTCACCATGTGACTAGTATGTGATTGGTCGCTCAGTGACTCACTGTGAAGTCACTGTGTGACTATTTAGTGACTACTGATTTTTTTGGACTTCAAAATGACGCCACACAGCCGCTTTTCACTGATTTTTTCCTAATATTTTGTGGCAATTTCTTTCGTGAAACGTTTAATAAATAAATCCGAAAATAGTAATTCAATAAAACCTCGCAGTTATGTAGTAATGGAATTTAGTTTAATTTATTAATTTTTAAATTATTTCATTTAAACAAGACAATATTATTTATAAAAAAATATTATTCTTAAAAATATTAGAGTTGAGAGTTCTAATCACAATGGTGAAAACTAAGTATCTGTGAGTAAAATTAACAATTTCTTTCATATCCCCATGGCATATGTTTCGATAGCGTAATGTAAGGTTTAAATTTTGTATGGGGTGGGACTATCCGGTATTTTCACCCTTATTGTTACTAGAGTAAATACAAATGTGTCAAAATTGCTGTTTTTTAATAATTGCTTTAAGTTTTCAGATTCCCCCCCCCCTTTTAAATACGTCTCTGGTATGTTTGAAAGTTCCACTACGAAAAATTTGAGGTAAAACTTTGGGTCTAAGTCAAAAATACTTTATTTATTTTATCTAATGCATGTTTTTCCAATTAATTTTATTTATTTTTATATGAAATCCCTTTTAGGCAAAATATAGCAAAACTATAAATCTTATCCCTCATACCTTAATATCAAACCCCACATGTCGCACATTACAAATTTATTTTATAACCGAATAAAAAATTTCAATAAATCATTAGTTTTTTCGGATGAATACTTAAATAAAACAGCACATTATCTCCTGAAAATAATTTATGTGGAAAAAGAAATATTTCCAAGATTTTAAATTTATATTTATTAATTATGATATTTTTTATATTATTTATAAAATACTCACAGAATATAAAATTTATTTATAAAATACTCACAGAAAAATTTTAAATTTCCAAAAAAGCCGTCAGAACTAGCTTTTGCAGCAATCAGTTTACTTTTAAAGGATCGCGAGCAAGGTAATCACAGCGTTGTGGTAAGATGCGGGGCTACCAGCCGTTAGCTCCAAGGTTCGATTCTGGACCTCAACTTTCTCTAGCCTGAGAGTTTGGTGCTGCCATCTGGTGTATAATTTCGGTAACTCTTTTTCCCCGAATTTTTTCGCTGTCGCAAAACTGTCCCATCGCGACTTCTCTGAACGGTAACAATGCGACTACACAGCGAGAGGACATAGGGACCCTGGCGTGACTTTGCTGCGGAGTCGCGGCGACTGTTTGTAACTCTATTGTGACAGTATTGTGTGGTCGCATTTCAGTCACAGGGGACTGCTGTGCTATTAGGGATGTTTTTAACTTCGTTGTCTTTATTCATTGGCATTTTCCTTCTAAATTGGAAAAACTTCACACGGAAGCCACTTTATGTAATAAATCACTGCAGTTCAAACTATCTCCTACCCACTTCCTCTTTTCCTTCAAGCGGTAAAATGGTTCCGGCGTCTGAAGTTCCAATACCCCCCACAGCTTTCTCGGAAAACCGTATGGGTTTTCCCGCCAGTAAGGGGGCCAATTCTTGATATACGGAAATAGTCCTTCATTTAGATAATATGGAAAGTTTCCGTAAAATTTCCAGGAAAATATCCAGTGAACTTACGGTTATTTTTTAGAGTGTGTTCCCGCTCTGGGAACACCAAACTCGGACGTTTTGACTGTTGCCAGTCACGAAGAATAGATTTGATTTCTATAAAAATAGTTGCGGGTGACATAGCTCATCGAGA
>JAWZYV010011313.1:0-32482 GCA_038373885.1 Cheiracanthium punctorium | reverse complement strand
CAGTTTTCTATTTTATTCTCCTAAGTGTTTGGAAAAATATTTTGGAGAATAACCTATTATTAAGAAATTTTATTAAATAAACTCTCACCTTGAAAGTTTATTTAATAAATCTTTTGCAAAGATGAGATTTAATTACAAATTCATCAGCTCGCAATTTCAAAATCTATCAGAATTTCGTTGAGAACTTGCATTTTTATAGAGCTGCTCAGTTTTAAACTTGCGCACCGCCTTAATGGGCTGTCTTATCTTCGCTTCATAGCATTTTATTTACGATGTGATTTAGGTGTTTCTAAAATATTTATTCCCTACTAAATAGATTATCTGTTTGAACGAAGCATCAAACTTAATCTAAGTTTAAAATTATAATTTGTTTATATACTTTTATGGTTTTTTAAGTGACCCTCTTGCACTTGTGGTGGGTCGGAATTAAAGATAGCTGAAAACAGACCATCAGTGAGTGCTGGTCTGAAATTAACCCTTTAACGCGCAGTGTTCCCGCTCTGGGAACACCAAACTCTTACGTTTTGACTGTTGCCAGTCACGAAGAATAGATATGATTTCTATAAAAATTGTTGCGGGTGACATAGCTCCACGAGAATCCTTTATTTTTTAGTACGTCATTTCCCGTTAAAAAATGGTCACGATTGTTTTTAACAGCACGGACATCTGCTGAAAAATGGAAGAATGAGAGAACGGCTAGATAGATTACCCAATGCTGATAAAGGGCAGCCGTTGCCATCGCTCGATTTAACGACCAGCAAGATGGCGGACAATCGAAACGTTCATCGCGTGCCAAAGATCTAGAGACCCTTTTTTGATGCAGCTGGCTGTGCCGCACAGCCAGCTGTCGTTTTAATATTTTTTAATATTCGAGTCAGTGGGCTACTAGAGACTTCACCTGTACGAAAGCCGCATATGTTGGTCATTTCATTATGGAACAGACCTCTTGGGCAGACGAACGCTGCTCCTATGTGTGTTAAACTAATTTGAAGCCCATTCCAGAGGAAAGACCTAACACCTCGATCCGCAACCCCAGAGGAATTGTCTGAACATTGAAGTACCGAATAGATCTTACGTAAACCAGCGCCCGTTGGCGTATACGGTCCTACAGTATTCCAGACGAGAAAGGTTTTCACAGAGAACCATTTGCGGTCGCTTATAGAGGTTTGTGTGGTCCCTTCTAAAGGATATTTTAGCATTAAATTAATTGGGTACAAAATCAGTGCCCTAAAAAGTGGGTCTTTGGAGGAGGGGGTTGCAATAGAGGTGGTCGCTCATAGAAGTTTAACTGTACAAATCACAGGAACAGCTTGGATGTTGCGTCTTTTTCCGACAATTAATATTTGAATTAACGAAAAAGACTCAAAAAGTACTGATGTTCAAAAGATAAATAATTAAAACTTTGCTAAAACAACACACATAAAAGGTAATTAAGAACTTGGACGCGTTTCGGCAGAAAAAATTTCGTCCTTCTTCAGCAGAAGTTTACACATTAACAACAGAAGAGTTGGGGACTGAAAATGTCTATGTCTCTTTCACGATGTTTGTCTATGACGATTTCAATAACTCCAAACACGAGACGCATCGTAAAATTGTTCACATCTTGGAAATTACAGACACACACATAAAAAAATCTTAAAATGTACTCATTTATATATTAACTAATAAAAACAAGCTACTGTAAATATTCAAATTCAAATGTAGCTACCATAATTTTTTCTCATATTTACGATCCATTCTTAGATAATATAAATGGAATGATGGTTTATATACTACGCAAATGAATTTCATCAGGATTCGTTTAAAAATGGCTAAAATCAGTTTTCATTGATAATGTGTCACGTTCGCTTCCTTTGCAGACACATTACAGGAGTAGGCATTTTCATTTTGGCAATAAATGATGAAAAAATCCATTGCCCGGTCGAAAGATTCTCATTTAACCATCGATATCCCTTCTCCCTCTTAAAACGTCATTTTACACTTTTGTTTCATTTAATTTTTCACAGATGTCATCTTTGGACTTGGATGCCGTATGCAATATTTTCCGATTTGCACATTTACAAGCTATAATTGTTCTTAACTTTAAATTTTTAATTTTGTAAGTGCTTAGAGGAAAAGTAAATAGATATTTTATCATTTTTACAATGAAAATTATTTATTTAAAAAATGAATCTTTATTTTTTATTTTTTCTAATTCTAAGTCGTATTAGATTTTGTCTAAAACAAGACTAAAAAATTGAGTAAAAGTAAAAATTTTCGTGAAAACTAACACGAAACACTATCTAAAAGAATTTTTTAAAAAGGCGTAAGGTAGGGGGTGGACGATTCAAGACAATGGTAAAATTTACGCTTGCTTCTGTTTTGAAATTTTGTATGCACGTGTCATTTAACCTTCGATATTCATGTTGAATGTAACAATGATAAGTAGAATGAAACAATGGAGTGGAATGAAACATTTCATAACATATCTATTTTATGGCTTTGCAACAAATGGTTTGTAACAAAGGTTTTACCCCTGTATTATTCAAACTGAAAATTTTCAACAATACTTAAATCACTCTCTCCTAAAGCGTACAAGTTATATCGCTTTCTCAAACTGTCCAGTGCAAAAAATATCAATCAGTTAATTGTATATTCCACAGTGTTTTAAGCTTTTAGAGACCATCCAACCTTCTGTCCATTTGCAACTCCATCGTGTCCACTCAAAGATGAATTTCAAAAAACGGGGGAAAAGATTCTTGGAACGTATCGTGTGAGTAATTTTAAATATCACTGTATGCTTAAATTAGTACACAGTGTTGGAACAATCATATAACTTTATTACTAGAACTTATGTTTTCTTGCCACTATGTGAAAAAACTTCAAAGTACAGCTTATGATTATCATTTATTATTTGGCTTGAATGCTCTCGCTCTGTCATCAATGAAAACCTTTGTACCACATGATTTTTCTAATCTGGTATGATAAAATACAAATAGTTCTTCCATTATTTGTAAGTCTACTCATACAAAACTTACTTTTCCGGTTTTCAAAAACTCTTTGAAAAAAGAATTCAGATATCAGAACGGTCAGATCGATGTATTACATAGAAAATATTTCGTAATGAACATTTTGGACTGTTTTGTACAAAGATTTCAATGGAGTTTTCTAGTTTGTACGTATACTAAAGTACATTTCTACAGTATGTTCACAAATTTTCATATTTAAAATACAACTAACTTCATTAATTAAAAACTAAAAAGTTAAAAACTAGACAAATCTAATTTTCATATTTAAAAAACTAACTTCATTAATTTTTACCAATAAAAAGAGATGTAGTGTAGTGGTAATATTACATATTAAATTTAACGTAAATGGGAATTATAAAGTATAGGATACTTTCAGCAAAAAATGATGATTAGTAAAAAAACATTTATTCGTTTTTACAAAAACAACAAACCGAAGGTCAAAACTTTAAGCCTGTGGAAAAAAAAGAGATCCTGTAAAAGCGAATTTCTTTGCCAAGAGATTTTACAATCAATCACCGCACATCACTTCTCTTTCAGCTGATTTCATGCAGCCTTATTGACTCACCATACTGGGGAAGGTTGTTAATGATATACGTATTCTAATTTCACTGTTTTTACCTTAAATCCTATGCATTTTCTAATAGAGCGAATATTGTCAGCATTGTCTCAGAATTATAACCCGTTTCAACCAATACTACTCTAGAACAAACGCATGATATTGAAATCATTTATATAAATTATCAGTAAATTTTTTCCATAAATTAGTAGGAAGATTTTCAGAATTTTTTATTGTACAGGATGAAAGAGAAAAGTGAAACAAAAGAGAAACTAACTTTCGTTTAAACTGTGTCTCAGAGAGTAACATTCCCTCAATACTTTCATTTTAATTTCATAAAATTGGAAAAATTAATGAAAATCTCTCAATTTAAAGAGAATAAAAATTAGCTGAGATTGTTTTGCTCCACTAAAACATTTCCCAAAATTTTAAGCAAAAAAGCGTTTATAGCAATAACAGAGGTTACAGTTTGCTTAATCAGACCAAATTTCAGTTATTTATTTTTTGTATTTAAGCATACGGGTTTGCCTAGTCAAAATTGAAAGGCTACTGATTCAGAAGTAAATGTTTCTAACATAATCTTAAGTTCTTCCTTTGCAGCTAATTTCATTATACTAACATTTGACGAAATTTTTCAGACCATTTGGGAAGTCTGCAAAAGGCGAAGAATACGAATGTCTAATTGAAGAATATGAAGACGTTCCCAAAACCATAAATAATAATAAAGCTGGAAGACGAAACTTTGTCATATATTATTTAGGTGACAAATACGAAGTGAAAGAAAACAGTATAAAATTTTGGGTGCTAAAGAAAACAATTGACCGTGATGGACTGTGCTCTCTAGAAGACTGTACCTGGTACACAGTTCCGGATTATAAACCTGTAATACCGGATCGATGGGGGAAAACTATGGAGTAAAGACAGAAGACTCAAAAGTCTCAAGTTGAAGACTAATTTAGACATGCCAAGCATCACTTTTGAACCGTTTTTTAAACGTTTGAACCTTTTTGAAAATTTATTGATTATCCACTTAACTCACTACTAAATCGACTCTAAGTGTAACACTTATATCCATGTTTGAAAGCATTGTCTAATGTGTTGCATCATAAGAAATTCTAAATCGATTGTATGAGGTAAATGTTCTACATTCAGCATCCACAAGACTTGAAAATGTTTAGTATGATTTCATCAAGTATTTTTTTAATGCAACAATAACATCCCGTTCTTCAGATACTTGGAAACTAAGAAAAGTAGCTGCAGCTTAAACAAACATCTCAAGAAGACGTATGAAGCTTAAAAGACATTCAGTAAGAAATGCAATTTTCACAGAAAATAAAAGAAGTGACTTCCATTATTATTATTATCAAACAAATACCAGGCTATTGACCATTAGGTCTCTAGGCACACTCAATGACGTCCTCCAAACTTCCTGGTAAACTAGATGTCCGATTGATTGCTTGAAGATTGTCCTAATTTCTAATTTATCAGAAAGAAGGGGATTTTTCTTCGAGACTTTTGGGGAAAGCCAGTAGCTTTTTTAACCAAAGAGTCAGCCATCTCGCTCCCTCTGAGACCACAATGAAAATGTGTCTATTGGAAATTAACGATTCCTTTAATCTTCTTCAGAAGCTCCGTGCAACTCTGCACTCAGAACTTATATCCTGGTTGCTCGACAAAGCCTGGAGAGCAGACGTAGAATTTGATTATAGGACTGTTCTAACAGATGGGGCCAGACGAACAGCAAGTTGATGCAGGGCTATATAAAAAGCAACAAGTTCTCCATCAAAGTACTGTGTCCAACAAGAAGATACAAAAACGTTATCAATAAAACTGCCAATCCTCTGAGAAATATCCAGAAGGAATCGATCAGTATAGATGTGAAGCCATTCGTCTGGAAGAAAACGAGTGTTAATAGTCCCCAAGGCAATGGCACAAAGTGCAGTTGGATCCTGTTTTTTGTATTCAATATCAATTCCGACATCAAGTATACTGTATAATAAGTTAGCAGTTCAAAAGGCGAAATATATATGGCATTATAGTGTGCATTCTCAAGTACACACTGAAGCGATCATCGCATTATAACGGGATCATCCGCAAAAGAGAGCTGCATCAATCACACTATCAGAAGTTAAGGTGTGGGGGAGATCATTTATGAAGGCACTGAATAAGATGGGACTAATCACAGTACCCTAAGATAGGCCAGTTTTGCTTCGCTTAAAGCTGGACATGGAATCTCCAAAGCGAGTGGCACCGAAACATTGCGGGAAAAGGTTTTAATCCACGAAAGCGTATAACTGCAAACAACCAAGGTCTGTAATTTTTGAATGCACATGAGTCGCCAAACATTATCAAAAGCAACCTCGAAGTTTACGAACACAGCCAGAAGAGAGTGTCTCTGTTCGAAAGCTCCTTCTATAGACTGGCTCATGAAAGTAACTTGCTGGTTAGTTTTATGTAAGTTAATAAATACAGCCTGTGTTTGAGACAGGAGATTATTGGATTCAAAATACCAGCTGAGGCAAGGCATAATCATTCTTCCCATTACCTTAGGTAAATTCCTTGTCAGAGAAATTGGATGATAGCTGTTTAAATCATGGTATAGTTCATTCTTTTTATGAATAAGGATAATGATAGCCTTTTTCGGAACTGCAGGGGCCGCTGACTTCAGCTGGAATGAAAAGTTCCAGTAGTACAGAAAGTGCATTGTTCTCAAGATGTTTTAGGAAGGATATTGTCGGAAGCAGGACTCTTACCTCACGTGTCTTATAGCTTCTCTGAGCTCCGAGATGTCGAAGTTCCGATGAAAGACTTCGTGTCCAGAAGATTGAGGTGAAGAGAGGTCTCGAATGCCCTTTTTAATAAGTTTTTGACGCATCCGTAGATCCCTTCCTTAACATTTTTGGGGGTATAAATAGTGTTAAAAGCCTTGGTAATATCCTTGTTATCATCTAAAATACGACTACGGACTCTTAAAAGTTCTGTGGAAGATGTATCTGGCATATTTAGTAATTTATTTAAAAATGCAGTGAATTCAATTGTGCACAACTTCTTTGATATTTACAAAGTTATTTCAGCCCTGGAAAACCCAGATATGTTATCTCAATGCCCAAACTTGTGGAACATCGAACTTCATTCATTTAGGACTTTGTATTGCTCGAAATTTTTATGCTATTCTAATTTAATGTCAAAATTATTATGTCCATTAATATGTCAAATTTACTATGCCTGTAACTTTTTCAAGCGATAAAGCATTTTCTTTACACACGTTAATGTGTTTTTATTTTCTTTGTACAAGACTTTGAGTATTTCATTAGTACTGTTTATCGTATCCTATTATAAGCATAACTAAGGAATGCATAATTTCTTGAATAATATTATTTTTTTTTACAAAGTACACCCTCTTAAAAAAGTAATCGAGCAAGTAATCGTACGTTTCTTTTGAATATTAGAAACCGCTTATCATAAAATGCGAATTAGGGTATGTATAACTAAAATTTTTCACGTTTCTTTAGAATTGTGCGTTTTTAAAAACTAGTTGGATATTTGCAAACGGAAACAGGAAATTTTGCTTTCATTCAAATATTTTTGAGAGTATGTAAACCATCTCTAGATTTTTCATGTTTTACCTTATTTTCATAGAAATAGCTATTCTACACAAATTACCTGTGTCAATTTGCACAAGGTGTTGTTTTCATGCAATATTTATGAATTTAAACACTAGGTAATACGCGGGCGATTTGTCTTTAAAATTCTTTCAATTTATTCAACGGCTTAAAAATTACAATTTATCTATAACTACTATTGTAAATTTACAATTCATTCATCAATATTCTATCTATCAACAGCAAATCATATTCAAAATTCAAGTGACTACTGAATGACAAACTATTTCGAATAAAATGATGAAATATTGTTAGCTAGGAGTAATATAGTTATGAGAGATAAATAATATAAGTACTCGGCTATATATTAATAACCATTCCGAAAAACGGTCGTTTTGATCAGTATGTATTTGGTATGTTATTTTACGAAACTTTTAATTAATTTTACAAAATATCCTATGCGTTTGATCACTTTCACCCTAATTTATCCTTGTATATAGTTACGGTGATACCTGACTCACTGAATATGGAATAATTCCGGTTTAACCACTCCAAGATAAAACTTTTACCACCATGATTCCAAAAAGATTAAAATGCTAAGCACAAAAAATGTAATTAAATCTACACCGTTTGTGCGATCCATGAGAAATTTTTCATAATTAAATATAAAAATGAAGAAAGCAATCTGCGTTGCTTCATGTTTATCAGGTTTTGAAAGGAAAATTGAGATTCCAATTCATTTAAAATAGTTTTTCTAGATTAACCAGTTTTTTTCACCAATAAAATCATTTCCTCTGCCTGAAACATTGATACAAGAGAGTTTGCTCCCAGCGGAACGCAATCTTTTCAATGCGAAAAGTTTTCGCTCGGTTAAGAAGAAAATAGAATTTCAATTTCGGTATATAATAAAATTTGAATGTGAAGTTATTCATTTTAAAATATATTGAGTGTAGACATATTTTTAAAAGCTTTTTAATGAGTTTGTATTTTTGTCTTTCTGTCATCCTCTCACGCTTAAAAACAAGGCACCTCCACTTTGTAAAATTTAGTAGTATTCAGGTCGTTGTTAGATCCCGTTTGTTTTAGTGATTCGGATACCTAGCTCTCACCCAGGAGACCCGGGTTCGATTCCAGGCGGAGGAAGAGGGGTTCCATTGTGCAGTGGTCAAGTTTTACGATAATTACGCGAAACTCTCATAAATCATCTTCATTCACAAATAAAACTTGCGTTCTATTTGCAACTAAAACGCAGAAAATAAAAATTAAGTAAAAATATAATTTTTAAAAACAGAAGCTTTTTTACTGTGGAGCGCTAAAAGGCATAAAATTAAAATTTGTTTTTGCAAAGATATGCTGTAAACGAATGTTTCAAAACTAGAAGAAAAATGGAGAAAGTTATAGATATTTCACTTTTGTAAGAGACGAAATTTTTTAAATGTTCAAGTGTATTTCAAAAGCATTCGAGACTAACATTCCACTTCAGCTATACTTGCTTATAAAGGAATTGATTTAGTCATTCATATATGTATTATAAATGTCTCAAACATGTGTACTTACAAGCGTGGTCGGTTAAAATGGATTGCACACGTATTTATATGAACACACATACATGCGTATGATGAGATAGCTCGCAAAAACTCGTAAAGTAAATTTAGAGGTAGTTAAAATCGATTTTTGCGTCAAAATCTGGATACCGAAATTTTCCGCGATCCCATTACTTCCTTTTACTTTGTACAAGGAAGTAACAGAACATATGAGGTATGTGGAATTTTATACAGGAAGGAAAATAAATCTCATGTGGACGCTACAAGACTTTCTTGCATGTTTCTTAAATTAGGTAAATTCTTTATTCACTTTATTCAAAACATTTTCATTTGAAACAGAGATAAGCTTCTTCAATACTATTAACCCATGAGCTCCCAGCAATTTTCATCATATTCTCCTATTTAAAGTGATGCCTGAACTGATAAATAAATTTCCGACATTAGTGGGTTATGAATAATGTACTTCTTTTTTCAAAACAATGAAAGATTTGCATTCTACATTGCCATCGCTAAGAATTTTTTTTAAATTAAATTAATTATTTACGAAAATCAAGCAGGAAAATTTTTGCGACCGTCTTCAAAAAAGGACGCTGGGTGTTAATGGGATAAATTTTGCCGATTTCGTACAGACTAAAACGGATATCACCAAGCTCGTTCGAAATTTGGCGATATTTCTCCAAAAGCTGCCAAGTTTGAAAAATATGTGATCTGCATCACAAGAGTGGGCGAAAGTTTTCACATGTGCAGAGGAAGTTAGGGTACAATGAAACACGAGGTACAATTAAACATGCTACCTACAATCAATAGGATTTGTCACAGAAAGTTGAAACTCACACACATATACAAATATACTTACTGATGTGATTTGGAGACAATAGCATTTTTACAAAAGAGATACAGAAAATTATTGGATTTTCGCCATCGGGAGTCAATTTCATTACTAAAAGTAATTTTGTTTTACTTCCATGTTTTCATTTCTATGATCATTTATTTTTCAAATATCGTGATCACTATGGAATGGTCTTCCTACTTTCAAAGCCAGAATATAAAAAAAGGAAATATTAGGAATTAGTAAAAATTTGTGTATTGGTATTATTATTTATTTATGTATTTTTGTTTGTCCTTATTTTATTCTTTTCTTTTTATCCCCATCCCCTTTTCACCCCTTCCTTTAATCTCCGTGGTTCTCTCCTTTTCTTTTTTCCAAATGGCAACAGGCCTGTCTGTTTATCTTTTTCAGTTCCCACTGCTTTGTGAGACGAAGAGCTTTGACTGACGAAGAATGAATAAATTTTCAGTCGAAGCGATCGTATCTTGTTTCATTTTATGTGTGTTTTTTCACAAACTTTTTATTTAAAGTTTAACACCAGTGTTTTGAGTGTTTTTTACGAACTTAAAATTTAGTCACATTTTGTCATAATACACCATGTCCCGCAGTGGTCTGGGCTCTAAACTCCGTTTCCACAAGTACACGGCAAGTGAAGCATCATCCGACTTGGCCAGTATTTTGGAGGGTCAACTCTCTCTCGGATCGATTGCTGTGGGACCCTGTACGCTAATGGTAGCGGGTGCCCATGAAATTCGTCGTGGCTCCAATGTGCTCCATGTTGTTAAACGATACATCTGGGGGTGGCAATTTCAGGGGGTTGGTCCCTCTTCTGGAAATGGTTCGAAATTAGGGGACCCCGGGCTAAAGTCGGACTTCTCTCACTGGGGCCTATTAAAAATGGAAGACGCCTCCTCTGCCCATAGTCATCCTATTAGGGGGATCTGGCACCGCATGCGTTTGCCGGGGGCTTAAGCAACAACAACAACATCATACATCTTACAAGCATGATTGCGTACGTAAATGCATACATTGAGACGCCTCACAAAAAAAAAAAAAAAACAAGTAAATTTAGGAACGTTGAAATTCGTTTTCTCCGCCAAAATCTCAACAACAAAAATTTTCGTTAACACTACTCCCTTTTTTATACTTTCAAAAAGAAGAAAAAATTCTTGATTTATATTTTAAATTCAGTTATTAAAAATAAATATCTTTGTGTCTTATTTGTTTTAGCGTATTCTTTCCCGTAGTTGCAAAGATACAACGATAGCAATTCCTCTTCTAAAGCCAACGTCGCTTACCGAGCGGGTCTGTGATCTCTTAAACAAAATATCCTTTAAAATACATTTTTACACTTGAAGCGTTAAAAAAAGCTCATTCTGAGTAATGAGACGGAAAAACAGGAAAAAGATTCCAAGATAAAGATCATTTGAGTCATTTAAATCTTTCGTTAAGCTAACAACTTTATTAAGAGTTGCTAGATTATATATATCTATATATTTCACGATTCCTTTGAGGGAAAATTCTGGTTTCATTTTTGATTAGGGAATTTATGATTTTCCCCTTTTTATATAAATACGTGCAACTTACTTTGCCTGTACAACATTAAACGAGCTTAATGCGTTCCGCAATTATAACTCTGCAAACAGTCTCGATATCACCAGGCATTTCTGAATGGCTTTCATAAAGATGTTCGAGATATAAGTGGTTCTTTATTTTTATTTTTGGGGCCGCTTTTCCCTTTCTTCCCCCACTGGTTAAAGAAAACAACTCAAAATAATAGTTTTTCTTTCGGGATTTTTATTGCCTGTTAATGGCCCCAAAAGAAAATGCAAATTTTATTTGAAGGAAAATTATGACTCTGGGAAACTTCACTTTGAATTAGAATCCGGTTGCGTTTCAGTCAGGAAAAATAAGATTTCGACTGCAGTTTTTGAACGCGTTGTCATAGTAAACCAAGTATTTCAAGTTTTGAAGTAGTTAAATAATTGGCTCTTTGAATGCTTCAGTCGATAGGACTTGTTTTACGCAATCCTATATTAATTCAAAATTTCAATTTCACTAACTTATAAGCCACTGGCGTGCTGAATTATAGGTGATTTAAAATTTTGAAGTACCTGGGGGTTTCAAGTAATGAACCTGTGGTTGCTAAATTTGATTGTTAATTCCCTATAAAATTGCATGCCACTAAGCTCGGTTCAAACTCGTGTCATCCACTTTGCAAGCTCGCCGCCCATTGGATGCCCACATGATAAAATGCTCCAGCTTTAGCAGAGACAAACTGCTTGATGAGCATAAGTGCGTCAGTTATGTTAAAAAAAAACCTATGCAAGTTGTCACCTTTAAACTCTCAGTACAACGGCTATTGCATAAACATTAATTTTTTATTTCAGGTGAAAACAAACCAACTGTCATAGATCTAATATGAGATAAATATGATCTAAGATCAAAGATTGAAAATGCCTTACTACCTTTTTGTTTAAACCGCATAAAACTTTAGAAAAGCTGACCTTACGTACTACTAATACATTAAAAATGATAAATCTATTCCGGAAAATGACAATGTAGGGGAAAGAGGAACCTATGCCGACCTATAGGTACTTTCAGGTGAAAGAAAGAAGTAACGTAAACAGTGCTAAATCGTCGCTGTTTGTGAATTTTCAAAGTGATTCATTCTATGACAATTTCTTTAGACGTTAACATAATGCAAATTAAAATTTAAGATTGGAAAAATAATATTCGATCCCTTAAATAACATTGACATATTAAATTCTTTATATTATTATGAAACTCTGAAAAGTGAAACACTACAATACTTGAAGGCACTTGATTAGATTGCAAAATAAATTAATAAACTACTTCCCTTTCCATGTAGTACAAGTACTTTAGACTCTTACTGAATGCGATTTAATTTAAAATGCAACAAATTTGTCCATCGAATCATGGTTTTAAAACCTGTTAAATTACCTAAGTGCAGCTCTTCAAATTAAATCTTTCGGAGCTTTAACATTAAATCAGCCTAGTACTTGTTTCCTTTGGCATTACATTATTCTTATAAGCTAGGAATAAACATTTCATGAATATTTATCAGGTTAAACCAGATATGCTACATAGTGCCTATTCGAATTCGAGTATTGAGAGAAGCTTTACTAAATAATAAAGCTTTCTAAGGGAGAGCTGCGTTTTCGTATAGAGAACTTCGCAGTTTTTGAAGCTTAATATCTTCTGTGTACGGATGGACATTGCAACTAAAGGATTCTCAGACTTTTTAGGATAATATCGTTTATTTCGAGTGAAATAATTGATTAAATTATCACAGCAAAGGATATAACGAAATATGAGGTAATGAAAATATTTTTTTTTTCTAGTACTGTCCTGTACTGTGATAGATAAACAGCTGACTAAATTCTCAAAATAGATTAATTATAAAAATAGAATAAAGACGCTTTTCTATCAATTTTCCGATAATATTGCTGCGGAATTACTCTGCTACTCCTGGGGTTCGTCGTTCTAAAGTCCAGTTGGTGTAAAAAGTTCAAGTAAAAAGTCACTTGTCAGGATGAAATATAACTTTATTGCTTCCAGAACTTCGTGGAACAATCAGCTGTACAAAATTCACAAGCACAATTAAACAGTAATGTGCTTTTAACAGTTCACTTAGATCAGAAGCTCTCACAAATGCTGTATTTCTCACACAAAATAAGTCACTTTCACAGGCAAAAATTCAGTGAAAATATTCAAGAGATATCGTACACAATCCCTTAAGACACAGCAATGAAGAATTTACACACAGCACTTTGAAAACAGCTTCGTAAATCAAGCTAAAACACGGCTTCTATAGCGCTATCAATTCACAAGGCAAGCGTACTCTCACTGACAGCTCTTCACACATTGAGCGTTCAACTCGCACTGAACTTTCGGGGATATGCGCGGTTCTATATATATCCGAGGCAGAAGCTGCGAGCAGCTTCCAGAAGTCAATTTCTCGAGGATTCTACATAAAGCGTGAATTTTGATTATGTCATAGAAGAGAAATGTTAGGTTATTATGCGTTTTTAATGCAGGAAAAACAACTTCCAGGCCCCATTGGGAAAATCGCGCCAAATGACCAAAAAGTCGCCCAGCTTGGCGACTTTTGGCGACATATCGCCAAATTTGGCGCCAAAAATAAGTCCCCAAATGTGAAGAGATCGAAGCCCTAGGACTAATATTTCTCGAGATTTCTAGAAGCCCCATAGAAAAACATATGGGAAAGCGAAACCTCCGTATCTCCGGTTCTAATTGGCCGATTTTGATGCAACAAAAAGCAAAATTTATCTATTTAAAGCGTAGAATACGAATTTTAAACCATTTTAAGCCCCAGAGCAGCGGGTTGCCCTGAAAATTCGTAACAATATCATATGTATTCTTTATAGAGAAGAGATAATTAAGTAAAATATTATAGATAAAAAACTGACTAAACTCTAAAAATAGATTAAGCAAGGAAATATAAAAATAGTAGTTGTAAATTTTTCAAACATTAATCTGATAATATCATGCATACTTTTTATAGGAAAGAGAAATAATTAAACGCTTAAAGTCAGAAATTGTAAAGAAAAAGAAAGTAATGAAATCGATTTTTAGTCTTTTCGTAATAACATCATGTATTTTGTTGACAAAAAAGCGATTGAACCTTTTAAGAAATAAAAATGATGTATGTTCTGAATGATACATACATGGAACAAAAAATAATAATTGCTATGACCTAAGAAGCATTGCACTTTCCTTTTAGCCAATGAGGAAAGTGCAATGCAATACAGTTCATATGCTTTTCTGCTTAATACATTTAAATACATCGTAACATAATTAACCTAAACAATTTGTTAATAGTAAAGACTATGATTTAACATATTCTGGCAGCATAATTTTAATATTACAAGAGGGGTATTTGAATAGTGGCTCCCTTTCGCGGAGGACGCTTTAAAGGGGTCTGATGCACATTCGGATTTCGGAGAAAACCACCCAAAACTTCAGGCGGTTAGATCGACAGCCTCATTATAGGCCAGAGACCTAGCCCTTCAGCTGATTACCATAATCAGTTTTCTAGAATGTTTCAACGGAAAATAAAAATGACTAAACCCTTTAAATTAGCAATAGTATGCAGATGCACGCTGGGCATAATTTAAAAAAATAAATTGTGCAAAGTCGTGCAAGATAGTAAAATTTTATACATTGATGATTTTTTTCTTAAATGCATCCATGGCTCATCGTAATAAAGAATTTTTGTGCTGTTTTTATATTGTTTATTAAGAGAAGTAGTATCGGCATTCATTTATAATTTTGGAAAGAAAACACACTAAAGGAACGCTTTTCTGTGAAAGAGTTGGCTAATAAACGTAGTGCACTTCTTCCAGCCCATACCGTAGAATAATGAGTCAGATATATACTGTCAGACTAACTGTTTCATCATCCACGTCACACAAGCAGATCCTTTACAAACATAAACAAAGATAAATGAAATTTATCCAAAAACAAATCGACGATTCATAAATTTTCTTTAAAATTTTTACTGTGAACTATTAGAAAGTATAATTGCTATAAGAATTTTTGGAACTGCTTGGAGAATAGAGTATTTAGCATTATCATAAATTTCTCACGGTTACGTTTCATAACTATACTTTTCGAGACAGTTATATATTTAAGGGTGTTTCCTGACTGTTTCGCAATTTACACAGGTATGCCTTTTTCAATAAAATTAGATTTGGAAATGCTGGAGCCGCTTTCTCCGTTTGTTTCAATTAGACGCATTTCCTTCAAAAAGTAAAGAAAATCAAACACGGCAAAAGATTCACTGACGGAAAGAATGACTAAGACTCAATGATCTCAAAAGAAAAGAATTTTGAAAAGTAAAATGACTATTGTGGTTAACTATATAAGCGCAGTGATGTAATAAATTCGACTTAGCATTAAAATCCTTCCAGCGTTTACCGCTTGCAATATCTACTTATTATGGTACAGCAATAAAGAATAAAACACTCAACGTATCGCATTTAAAAAGATATTCTTCAGTTTGAGGAGTTCTTTACTAATAGCCTAGCTTTAACAAAGCTCAAATCTTACATAGTTCAATATTGCTATCCATTTAAACAAATGCTTTAACATAAATATAGCATTACATTATACATCATTTCAGCGGAGCCCACAGATGTTTTATAACAACAAATAAAACAGTTTTATAAGTCATTCTCCAAAATGTGTGCCAAAATAAATTCCAGAAAATATTTGAAAGATTTAATAAACTCCCTCTCTTCCTGAAAATTCCAGAGCATTTCTCCCCATTTAATAAATCACTTACAAATATGAGATTCAATTCAAAGTGCGGTAGATTCATCAGTTCGCAATTTCAAAATCTATCAGAATTAAGTTGAGGACACGTAGTCTTACAGAGCTGCTCAGTTTTAAGCTTGCACAATGTCTTAATGGGATGTCTTACCTTCGCTTCAGAGCATTCCATTTACGATGTGATTTAGGTTATTTCTAAAATATTGATTCCTACTAAATAGCTTATCTATTTAAGCGGGACATACAATTTAAGCTAAGTTTGAAATTATAATTTCTTTAGATAGAGTTATGGTGTCTTAGGTTTTAAAAATACTGGTTTGAGAAAATGTTTAGAAATTTCGGATTATTTCATTCTTTTTTTTCTCTCTGAGATTACTTCCCTTTCTGTTCTTTACACCTGACAAAATATAATTTATCCTGATGTCCTAAATGCATTCTGAATGTGCCTTAATAAAATCTATTTGCTTTAAATTTTGCACTTCATGTTTTCCCGCAACCAACAGCAACTGCCAACATCCTCTCCGAGTCTCCTTTTTCGTGTGACTCCATCACATCGATCTGCAATCTTTGTATTAACAAAAAAAAAAACACTCAAAAGGAACAGATGTTGAAAAGATAGATAAATAGAACTTTGTAAAATAATACACAAAAGAAGATACTTATCACTATGGACGTGCGTTTCGGCCGAAACATTTTTGTCTCTTCTTCAGCAACAGTCTACACGCATTAACCACAGGAGAATGGCCCCTGAAACAGGCCGACTCTTTCTCAATATTTGTCCATGATGTTTTTAGAAATCCCAAAAGACACACATCGGAAAGTATGCACATTTTGAAAATTAGACACGCACATTAAAAAATCTTAAAATTCACTGATTTATAAATTAACTAATTAAAATGAAACAATGCAAATATTCAAATTTAAACGCTGCTACCATAATTTTTTCGATTATGTACAACGATAAATAATCGATAATAAAATTGGATTAATGCTTTGCGTACTGCACAATTGGGTTTCATCACGATTAGTTTAAAAATCTGGAGTGACTCCACTCGACTTTCCGAACACTTACGATTAAGATCATTACCAAGCACTTAAATAAGTTTTAATCGATGAATCATTCAAACATATATACCAAATGGAAACTCAATCGAATGCACCGTTTAAACGCTTGCGCACTTTCAAGAATTTCTCTCCATATGCCATTATGCCATAACATAAAAGAAAGTTTTGTCCTAGCCCTTTAGGAGAACTATAAGTCCTATACACACCAAAATCAATACCGGTCTTAGGATGGTGGTTTATAACATGTATACCGAATTTGAGCTCAATCGAAGGTATCGTTTAAACGCTAGCGCACTTTCAAAAAATTCCTCCCATAGGCCATAATGTAAGAAAAATCTTTGTCGTAGCCCTGTAGAAAAACTATAAGTCCTATACACACCCAAATCTATACCGGTCTTGCGACGGTGGTTTATAAAATATATACCCAATTTGAACTCAATCGCATGCCCCGTTCAGGAGCTATCGTGTTCACTCACATATACACAAACACACATACACACACACACACACACACACACACACATACACACATACATACATACATCTCGTAAAAATAGCATAAATGAATTCGGAAGACCTCAAAACGTCTAAATACACCAAAATCTCGAATTCGAATTTTTTCATGATGACAATACTTTCCTTACACGGTACATGTTCGGAAAGTAAAAATTGCTAAAATCAGTTTTCATTGAAAATATATCCTATTCGTTTGCTTTGCAGACACTACAGGAGTGGATGTCTGATGCAATATTTTCTTTCTTTTTGTACATTTACAAGCTATAACTCTTCTTACATTTTTATTTTCTTTTGGTAGGTGATTAGAAGGAAAGTAAATATATACTTTATCCATTTTACAATAAATATTTATTTTTTAAAATCTGGAGTGACTCCACTCGACTTTCCGAACATTTGCGATTAAGATCATGACCAAGCATTTAAATAAATTTGAATCGGTGAATCATTCAAACATATATACCAAATTGAACCTCAATCGAATGCGCCGTTTAAACGCCAGCGCACTTTCAAGAATTTCCCCCCATAGGCCATAATGTAAAAGAAATCTTGGTCGTAGTCCTGTAGAAAAACTATAATTCCTATACACACCCAAACCAATACCAGTCTTGCGACGGTGGTTTATAACATAGATACCCAAATTTGAGCTCAATCGAAAGCCGCGTTTAGGAGCTATCGTGTTCACACACATACACAAATACTCACACACTTACATACATACATGTTGTAAAAATCTGGAGTGACTCCACTCGACTTTCCGAACACTTACGATTAAGATCATGACCAAGCATTTAAATAAATTTTAATCGATGAATCATTCAAACATATATACCAAATTGAAACTCAATCGAATGCACCGTTCAAACGCTTGCGCACTTTCAAGAATTTCTCCCCATATGCCTTAATGCCATAATATAAAAGAAAGTTTTGTCGTAGCCCTGTAGGAGAACTATAAGTCCTATACACACCAAAATCAATACCGGTCTTAGGATGGTGGTTTATAACATGTATACCCAATTTGAGCTCAATCGAATGCGCCGTTTAAACGCCAGCGCACTTTCAAGAATTTCCCCCGATAGGCCATAATGTAAAAGAAATCTTTGTCGTAGCCCTGTAGAAAAACTATAAGTCCTATACACACCAAAATCAATACCGGTCTTTCGACGGTGGTTTATAACATATATACCCAATTTGAGCTCAATCGAATCTAACGTTTAAACGCTAGCGCACTTTCAAGAAATTCCCCCCATAGGCCATAATGTAAAAGAAATCTTTGTCGTAGCCCTGTAAAAAAACTATAAGTCCTATACACACCCAAATCAATACCGGTCTTGCGACGGTGGTTTATGACATATATATCCAATTTGAGCTCCATCGAATGCTCCGTTCAGGAGCTATCGTGTTCACTCACATACACACAAACATACATACATCTCGTAAAAATAGCATAAATGGATTCAGAAGCCCTCAAAACGTGTAAAAATACCAAATTCTCGAATTCGAATTTTTTCATGATTACAATACTTTCCTTACATGGTACATGTTCGGAAAGTAAAAATAGCATAAATGAATTCAGAAGATCTCAAAACGTGTCAATACACCAAAATCTCGAGGTCGATTTTTTTCATGACTACAATACTTTCCTTACAGGGTACATGTTCGGAAAGTAAAAATGGGTCTTTCTGTTTCGTTTTTCTCATTCTAAATCGTATTAGATTTTGTCCAAAAAAGGATTTAAAAAGTCCGCTGAAAGTGAAGATTATCGTGAAAACTAACACAAAACACCATCTAAACAAACTTTTAGAAAGGCGAAATGTTGGGGGGGGGGGCTGGTAGATGATTCAACACTATATTTTAGCAAGTTTTATGTTTTGTTCCGTTTTGAAATTTTGTAAACACAAGTTAGTTTAAATTTCCATATTCATGTTAAATACAACAATGATACGTACAGGGCAACAATGGAATTGAATAAAGCATTTCATAAGAAATCTGTCCGTGCTTTTGAAACAAATGGTTTGTAACAAAGGTTTTACCTCGATTATTAAAACAAAATTTTCAACAATACTCAAATCGCTTTCTCCAAAAGCATTCAAGTTATATTGTGTTCATCGCAAAAGATATCAATCTGTTAATAGTATACCGTCTTTAGAATTCTTTAAGGTTCATTATCTTCTGTTTATTTGCAACTCCATCCGGTCCACTGAGAAATGAATTTCAAAAAGAGGGCGAAAACGTTTTTCGAAAGTATCATGTGAGTATTACATTAAATGTCATTTTAAGCATAAATTAGTACACCCTGTAAGACAATGGTATAACTTTATTACTATGACTTGTGTTTTCTTGCCACTATGTAAATTAACTTCGATGTACAGCTTTAAGATCATTATTCAATTGTTTGTCTTGAATATTCACGCACTGTGATGAAGGGAATACCTTTGTGCCACATATGATTTTCTTCTCTGGCATGACAAAAATAACACACGTTCATCCCCTTTCTGTAAGTCTATTTTAAAAAAAAAAACATACTTTCCCTTTTTCGAAAACTCATTTTTTGCAGTTTTTTTTATTTAAAAAGATACAAATAGAAGTGTCAGAAATATAGCTTTAGATTGTTTTCTACAAAGATTTCAAAACTATTTTCGTTTTTGTACGTTTACTGAATAAAATTCCTATAGTCTGCCCACCGATTTTCATATTTATCATAACTTATCTACTTTGAAAGCTAAATAAATTATATTACAGCAAAATATTTTTTAATTTCCTGTTGTGCGGTGTAGCTAATAAGATCCTTAACATTTATTTTTCGCGTCAAAAATCATGCACAAATTTTATAATGTAGAACATTTATTAAAGAAAGCATATTTATTTTTATTTCTATTTATTAATAGAAAAATAAGCTACCCAAAAGAGAGAAGTAGATTGTTGGTATTATAATATATTACTTTTAAAGTAAATTTGAGTTAAATAGAATGGTTTTAGAAAAAGGAGATGGTTTGTAAAAATCATTTACCAATTTTGACTATTAAAGACAGCAAAGCCAAGTGAAAAATTTAAAGCCTGTCTTAAACCAAACAGATTCTCTAGAAGTGAATTTCTTTTCGAAGGTATTTTCCAATCAATCTCCACACAACACTTTCGGCTGATTTCATACGTCCTAACTTACTCTTTAACTCCGGGAATGTTGTTAATTATATAACTATTCTAATTTTAATGTTTTTACCTCAAATCTCTCAAGCATTTTTTAAGAGAGGCAATATTGTCAGCATTGTCATACAATTATCGACCATTCCGAAAATTACTACTCTAGAACAAATGCATAAGGTTGAAATCATGAATTTAAATTCTGAGTAAAATTTTTTCTATAAATTATTGGGAAGATTTTCAGAATTTTTTGTTGTACAGAATGAATTTGAAAAGTGAAGCAAAGCAGTAAGTAATATTCGATTAAACTGTTTCTCAAAAAGGAACATTCCCTCAATACTTTCCTTCTAATTTCATAAAATAAGGAAAAGGGATTTAAATCTCCCAATTTAAAAAGAATAAAAATTGGTTGCGATTGTTTTGATCCACAGAAAGATTTTCAAAAAAATTAAGCAAGAAAGCTTTTTTGGTAATAAAAGAGGTCAGTGTTTGACTTGTTAGCATTGGAAGGCTATTGATATAAGTAAATGCTTCTAACGTAACCTTAAGCTCTTCCTTTGCAGCTATTTTTATTATACTAACATTTGACAAAAATTTTCAGACCATTGGGGAAATCTGCAAAAGGTGAAGAATATGAATGTCTAATTGAAAAATATGAAGAAGTGCCTAAAACTATAAATAATAATAAAGGTGGAAGAAGAAACTTTGTCATATATTACTTAGGTGACAAATACGAAGTTAAAGAAAACAGTATAAAGTTTTGGGTGCTAAAGAAAACAATTGACCGTGATGGACTGTGCTCTCTAGAAGACTGCACCTGGTACACAGTTCCAGATTATAAACCTGTAATACCGAATCGATGGAGAAACTAAAACATGGAGCAAAGACAGAAGATACAGATAATAAGTCTCATATGAAAGACTAATTAGGACATGCCAAGCATCTTTTTTGAACCTCTTTTAGTAATTTTCTAAAATTTCCTGATGATCCACTAAATCCACTACTAAATTGAATCTAAATGTAATACAAATATTCATGTTTGAAAGAAATATCTGCAATATTATATTATAAGAAATTCTAAAAAGATTGTATGAAGTAAATGCTCTACATTCATCATCCACAAGTCTTGATAATATTTAATAAAATTTCATCAAGCATTTTTTTGCAATTCTCCAATAACATCCCGTTCTTCAGATAATTGGAAACTAAGAAAAGTAGCTGCAGTTTAAAGAAATATCTCAAGAAGAAGTATGAAGATTAAAAGACATTCAGTAAGGAATGTAATTTTCACATCAAATGAAAGAAGTGACTTCAGTTAGCATTATTATCAAACAAATGCTAGGCCTTTTACCATTAGATCATTATGCGCATTCAATAATTTGCCTCTAGCTTCCTGGGAAGTCAGATGTCTTAATGATTACTTGAAAATTCTCTAAATTTCTATTTTCGCAGAATGAATGGACATGTTTCTATTGGACTTTTGGAGAATGCCAGTGCCTTTTTCGAAACAACCGTCTGTCATCTGGTTCCCTCTGAGATCACAATCGGAAAGTACTCACTGGAAATCAACGATTGCCTCAATCTTCTTCATTAGCTCCCTGCATCTCTGTACTCGGAACTTCTATCCTGGTTGTTTGGCAAAGCCTGGAGAGCAGACGTAGAATCTCGGAATATAACTGCTCTATCAGATGGAGCGAGACGAACAGCAAGTTGTTGGAGGGCTATATAAATAGCTTCAAGTTGGACATCAAAATACTAAGTCGTATATAACCCAACGTGAATGGATAAAGAAAAATATTCAATGAAAAACCCGGCGCCCTCAGATAATTCCATAAGGAGTCAGTCCATCAGTATAGACGCGGATTCATTCGTCTGCAGAAAAGCTAGTGGTAATAGTCTCCAAAGCCTTAGCTCAAAGTGCAGTTGGATTAAGTTCCTGCTTTCTCGTATTCAAAACGAGGTCATATTTGACAGCAAGTGCCGTATAATCCATTGGGTTCACAAACGACAGCAGTTGAAAAAACGCATTATTAATAGTATTATATTGTGCATTATCAATTACACACTGGAGAAATCATCGCATAACAAAGAGATCATCCGCAAAAAGAGCTGTATCAGTCATACCATTAGAATTTAAGGTGTTGGGGATATCATTCATAAAGGCATTGAATAAGAAATAACTAATCAGAATACCCTGATGTAGGCCAGTTTTTCTTTGTTTAAAGCCGGACCTGGAATCTCCAAAGCAAGTGGTGTAGAAACGTTGAGAAAGTTTTAATCCATGAAAGCATATTGTTGCAAACAACCAATATCTGCAATTTTTCAATACACTTGAGTCGTCAAACACTATCAAAAGCAGCCACGAAATATACGGACACAGCCTGTACAGAGAGTCTCTGGAAGTAACCTGCTGGTTGTTTGTATGGAATTTTATAAATATGCCTGCTTTTGAGTCAGGAGATGATTGTTTTATAAATACCACTTAAGGCAAGAACTGGTCTTTCTTCACATAACCTTAGATAAAATACTTGTCGAGAAATATAACGAGTCAGAGGACTTGTGAGAGAAATTGGCTGTTTAAATCATGGGATAGTTTTTTTTTCTTTTTATTAATAGGGATAATGATAGCTTTTTTCCCGAACCGCAGGTTTCCCCCAATTCCAACTCTGATTAAAAAAGTTCCAACTGTACAGAGAGTGCATTGTGCTCAAGATGTTTTAAGAACTCAAGATGGAAATTTTCAGTCCCATGATTCTTTCCATTAACAACTTCTCTTAGCTCCAAGATGTCCAAGTTTCGATGGAAGACCTCATGTCCAGAGGATTTGGATGAAGAGATGTTTTGAATGATCCTTTTCATAAGTTTCTGTTGAATACCGAGATCCCGTTTTAAAAGTTTTTTTAGAGATATAAAATGTGTTAAAAGCCGCTACAAACAGTCAAAAGTTCCGTGGAAGCTGCGTTGGGCTTATTTTGTAATTTATTTAACAATACAGTGACTTCACTTGTACACAACTTCCTTCATATATCCAAAGTTATCTTAGCTCTGTAAACCCCTGCTAAGTCGTCTCAATGCACAAAACTTGTAGAATATCATACTTCATACATTTTAAAATGCTGTAGAATATTGTATTTCTCGAAATTTTTATGTTATTTTAATTGAATGTCAAAATTATTATGTCCATTAATATGTCAAATTTACTATGTAATTTTTTCAAGAGATAAAGCATTTTTCTTTTACACACGTAAATGTGTTTTTTATTTTCTTTGTGTAAAACTTTTAATGCTTCATTAATACTGTTTATCGTATCCTATTATAAGCATAACTAAGGAATGCATAATTTCTTGAATATTTTTTTTTTACGAAGTACACCCTCTTAAAAAAATATAGGAGTGAAAACCAAACTTAATACATTTGTTTCGAATATAAGAAATTACTTATCATAAAACGCGCATTAGGTTATGTATAACTACAATTTTTCTCATTTCTGTCAAGTTGTGCGTTTTTAAAAACTAGTTAGATATTTGCAAACTGGAAACAGGAAATTGTGCTTTCATTCAAATTTTTTTGAGAGGACAGTGTGGTAAGAAGAATTATTTTAACCATCACTAGATTTTAATGTTTTACCTTATTTTCATAGAAATAACCCTTCTACGCAAATTCTGTGTGTCGATCTGTAAAAGGTGTTATTTTCGTGCAATATATGAATTCAAACTCTAGGTAATTTGTGTTTGAAATTCTTTCAATTTATTCAACTTCTGAAGTTAATTACATTTATCTATTTTAAGCTGTCCTTATGGCCAACGAGCACAGGTCTAGCCTTTTACAAAATACATAATATTTCATGATACTAGATATTCCATCTTGAAAAATATACCTTTTAATAGATGCACAAAACATTGCTAAAAGAGACCATAGTGTAACAAACTATACAATTATTTCTAGTCTACATGAAGCTTGACATCAATGTTCAAGTCACACGTCTACTAGTAGATTAAATTATTTGAAAACTTATTAGCCAAAGGTTTTTAAAATCACAAAATACACTTTACATTGCGTAACGAGAGGTACACCATCTACTCCGCAGTTCAAAATAATCGATAAGCTTGCAAAAACAATTAAAGGGGCAAATAATGCGACAAAAAAAAAAGAAAGTAGAACAACCATCTACTATTGGCATTCTGGAAAATTCTGAATTAGCAATATGCAACCTTCTACAAAAAAAAAAAAAAAAAAAAACAACTGTTGTTTTGTTTCTTAACCAACATCAATAGATTACCTGAATTCTGAAGACATAAATAATGTAAGTACGAGGTTAGAATCTACATTATTAGCCGTTCCCTGAAATGATCTTTATGATCAGTACCCATTTTGTGTGTTATTTTAAGAAGCTTTTAATTACTTTTACTGAATATACACGTTTTTAATCATTTTCAATTACCCTTTAACCCTTTAACGAGCAGTGTTCCCGCTCTGGGAACATCAAACTCAGACGTTTGGACTGTTGCCAGTCACGAAGAATAGATTGGATTTCTATAAAAATAGTTGCGGGTGACATAGCTCCACGAGAATCCTATGCTTTTTAGCACGTCTTTTCCCGTCAAAAAATGGTCACGATTCTTTTTAACAGCACTGACATCTGCCGAAAAATGGAAGAATGCGAGAACAGCTGGATAGATGGCCCAATGCTGAAAAAAGGGCAGCCGTTGCCATCGCTCGACTTGACGACCAGCAAGATGGCGGACAATCGAAACGTTCATCGCGTGCCACAGATCTAGAGACCCCTTTTTGACGAAGCTGGCTATGCCGCACAGACGGCTGTCGTCAAAAAAGGGTCTCTAGATATTTGGCACGCGATGAACGTTTCGATCGTCCGCCATCTTGCTGGTCGTTAAGTCGAGCGATGGCAACGGCTGCCCTTTTTTCAGCATTGGGAAAAGGTTGCGCCTGAAAGGGTTAATGAGCGATGGTCGCGCCTTGAGAAACCACCTCTTGACAACGCTTTCAACAGCTAGTTGCAAATAATAGGGTTAAATGATTCCAAAGCCGAAAAAGTACAACCGTGGCCATCTCTCTAGTTAACTACCAGCAACATGCCGATCGATCGAATCGCCTATCGCGTGCTACGTAGCTAATGTCCGTTTTTCGATACAAAAAGTTCTTTACTTCGATACAAAATACGACTAGCTCTGTAGCTCGCGATGGACAATTCGATAAAGCGCAATGTTGCTGGTAGTTAACTAGAGCGATGGCAACTGGTAGACTTTTTCAGCGTGGGTCTCTGAAAGAAATTGTTCTCAGATGTGATCGCCGTTGCGCGTTAAAGGGTTAAGAGATGTGTGTAATATTGTTTGATCCTATATCATTTCTACATGCACTTTATCCTACATGCCGCGAGGCTAAATTTTAATTCATTTTGTTAGCAATACAAAATGATCTTTAAAACAAAACTCTACACCATGGACTGTCCAAGCCCATTTTTTTCAACCTTGCATGAAAATGCTAAAAAAAGAGTAAGTCATACACAGTAAAAACATATGCAGGCATAAAAATGTCAAGATTGGCTGCGTTACAGTTTACAAAGGAGAACTTTAAATTTAGCATGCTGAGTTGGTAAATGCACTACTCTTAAATTCACCAATTAAGCATTTAATTTACCTTTCTTTGAAAGATGGGTTGGAGAAGGAACACCAAATAATTTTGAACATAAAAAACAAACTTATTACAGTGAATCCCAAAAGTTTATAGACATCGGATAATTTTTAAACTCACCGATTTTGAAATCTTTATCAATTAAAAAATGATAAATATTTCAAAATTATTTTTAATTATTATTTATATAATATTATCTGTGTACCCGTTCTTCTTACGGGAGGAAGCAGATATTTTTCTAACACGCGTGATTAAAATTTATTCCATCGGAACAAAACTGTCAAATCGTTTCGATTATAACCTGGCTTTTCGATAGTTAACTTAAATAAAGAATAAATTACAAGAAAACCAGTTTTGTTTTGCGGAAATTTGTAACCGTTTGTTTTTCTAATGGTATGGAATTCTAGGCGCTACAGTCAAAATTATTTTTGTATTAGCTCGTGAACCACTTGCCTTATATTTTTTACCCCAAACTCTGAATAAGTGTCAATAATACATGAAAACAATTTCCATTGATTGCCAGATTACAGCCAACAAAAGGCAAGTAAAGCATTATATTTTCAGTATTTGATATCCTGCAAACGATATTTTGGTGTTCTCTATTGAAACTTCTAAGAGAATAAATATTTTTGACACTTTTTTTTTGGGCCGAAAAACACCTTTTATTTGAAATTCAAAAGTGTGTTTTTTAAAATCATGGATTAATGGATAAGCATCATCTACGGAACTATAACTCTCACATAGTTTCCATTTTTTTCGATAGTAACCTACCTACCTCTAAATCGTTACTCATGACGCATCGTCAAACGCGTATGCGCATGTGTGACTCCGAATGATCTACCAGCGTTTCTTTAATAGGTTTCGTAAAAATGTTGCCAAAAATGCTAAGGATATAAAATGCAAAATAGAATAGAATAAAAAAATTCGGGTCCTTTTAAAGTGCCATCAAGTTAGTGTTTTATTTATTTTACTTTTATGAGTTTTTATTTTCCAAGTCTAGGAATTTTATCAGTGTGTATTCCAGACAAATCGGAAGTCGGAATCCAGTAATAGGGCTATCACACTGAGAAAAATCCGACCCACTTTCCTTGCAAATGAAGTTTCCGGCCGATTTTCTCCGCCGTTACCTTGACGACCACGAACTCCAACTTTTTCCTTTCCGAAGGAAAAAATCCGAGTCGGACGAAATTTCGGCCAATCAGAGTATTTCTTCCTGCTACGTCATAAGCAATTTCGAGCAATGGCGACTACTACTATGTTCGAAGCTTGGCTCGATGTCAGAATCACGTGTCAATAAAAGTATGGCCGCGTTCAAGTGGACTTTGGAATTAGAGATGGCTGCCCATCCGATGCTGCCGATCCGATGTAAATATACCAACGCACGATAAGTAAAATAAGAACCTGCACGCCAAATCAGCGATGCGATGACTATTTGGCGTCGGAGAGAGTTTGTTTACTTTTGCAATCCTTAAAGATAACCACGCCTTCAAGTCCGTCGGAAAAGTGGGTCCAGAGCGAAGTTGCTCGGATTTTCCCTTTAGTGTGATAAGGCCATAAGATTCCGCAAACGATATGAAAGAAGGAATCAGTTTCACTCTGTATTTTGTACTGTATCGGAGTTCATTATTCCTTTACCTAGCTGCAATATCAACAGAATTCTGCATACATTCAGATTCCGATTTGCAGCGAATAACCACATTGGTTCCACAAAAAATGATCGATCATGTTGTTAATTTCAATGACATATTCCGAGCAAACCGAAATCCTAAAAGTTACGAAATTATTTTTCTTAGGATGTAATTTTTATTTCAGATATTATTACCTGAAAGTGTACTTAATCCGATTGTTTATACGCGTGAAAAGTAAGTCTCCCATTCTAATGTTATTTTGTCCGTTCCATAATTTTTAATATATTTTTAAGTATCTCATTTATAATGCGCCAGTACATATTTGTATAATTTGTTTTGTGTATCCTACTCGTCTAATGAGCTCATTAATTCAAGGAAACTGTTGTCTATAAACTCCAGTTGCATAACGACTGTTTACAGGGGAAGTATGTTAATTGTGCTGACCCGCAGTAGATTATATTTTGTTATCAAGTCAAGAAAAATCGATTTATGCTGCAAACGGATGAAAATTCCCTAAAATTGCGAACAGCGCATCAACAGAGAATTTCAGAAATTTAAAATAGTTATGCACTATAAGATCTTCTAAACTTATTATTATTATTTAAAAAATCTATTGAAATGTTAAGTTACAGGTAACTGCGGAGAAAAAAAAAATATTTAGTAAAATTGTACCAATACTATGCATACATAAAAGCAGAATTTTGTACATACATTTCATATGTGTATGTGTATGAAAGGAACGGGCTGCAATTTCAAAAGAATCGAATAAACTGGATGCCAAGAAAAATCGTTGGTACAGACATTAATACTCAAGGCATACTCTATGCACTAACAAGGCTTTTCAGCTGCCTGGAAACTTTCCGACTGTAATAGAATGGTATGCATTCACTTTCTATAGCTAATTCTTTTTCCTTTATTTAATCCTCCAGTAATGATAGAAAATACTCAGCCGAACGAAGAAGAAAAAAAATCTTAGCGCAAAAAAAGGATTTTTCTTCCTGAAAATGTAATTAGACATGGAAAAAAGAGCGGATGAGTAGAGAGGAAAGTGCACGGAGAGTTAATTTTAGTATATGTCCGGTAAAACAAGTTGACCACCGAAAAGTACTTTCTTTCAAAAGCTTGTGCTCTTTCTACTATCTCAGTGATGCAGACTGAGGTTTATCGTAAAATATCCGCTCAAGATTTTATGTTCAAGGTTCATGTGTTATTTCGTTTTCTGAATAAATTCAAATTTGTACAAGAAAGGAAAATCTCGCACTATTTTTAATTATGTGAAACCCATGGGACACCTTGCGTATTAGCCAATTATTGGCGAATTTTCATAATTTGGCGACTTGCGTATATGTATAGTTAAAAATTAGCTGTAAGAAAACATTACTTCGTATGTTTTTTTTTTTTTTTTATAAAAACTACGGAACAGCTAGGATAGCTTGCCACTAATGGCGACTTTTCATTATTGGGCGATTGACACATGCTAAAATCCTATAATGACTGCTCATTTAAGGTTCCCGGAAAACCGTTATCCATATATTGCATAATCCTTTGCAGATTGGCGTATTGAGCACCAAGAATTATATCATCTCGCCGCACCGGCAAATATCCAAAGTGTACTATAACTGCTACAATGGCACAGTGAACGCCACCCAATATTTCTAATGGTAGCCAATACTCCAGCTGGCCGAACCGGCTTTAAAATAATCTGCATTTTAATTATTTTTCATTTTCAAGATATTGGGTTCTAATATTTTTGAATTCGCGATTTAGATTCACCCTGCTTGGAAAGATACCATTTTGCCAGATTGTACCTAATGCCAAGATGACGCTTTTAAAATCAGTTACAATGAGTTATTCTGTTTTGGAAACACGAATAATCGCTCATTCTAAACTCTTGTTGTCTAAGCGATCTTACTATTTGAAAATAGTCAACTTTGTGTAACACACTTTGAGTTATTTATTGCATATACTTTTTAATTTGGCGTAAAATGGGTGTCATTCTATTTCATATTTGTCAATTTCACGCCATTCTACATACTTGGAATTTTTTCTTGCAAAGAAATGAATGATTTTAGGCCAAATCTGGCAACCATTATGTTTTATTTTTTCAGTTTTTTATTAATATCTTCTAAAATAATTCGATTTTCGAAATTTAAGTCAGCTAATCAGGTTCCTCGGAATTTTCTGAATAAGTGGACATGTTTCTCGAAATTCAAATCACCACGATTTAGGAGAAGATAGCGGAACAAGCTCTCGGCAGCGGCCGTTACTTTTTTTTTTTTTAGAATAGAGAGAAACACTCCTTTGGAATTGAAATCTACAGGGTGGGCGAAAAGTCCTTGATACATTTCAGAAAATAATATATGAAATAGAAACTGTCATAAAAGAGTTCAGTTTGCGGTCACTTTAATAGAATGTTAAGTTTCTTTATGAGAAGAAAATATCCAACTGCTGACGAAACAGGGCTCTAGAGGACCAAAAATCCGTAGAATGACATTTTAAATGAGAAACTTTCTAATAGTTGCCCTTACACAACGAGTTTCTTGCTACCCGATTTCGATACGGGCACCTTTCGTTGCTCGTGTCACATCTAGGGGATACTCGATCTCATTCCATGTGCTTGTCAACATGGATTGTGGAATATTCTCAATGACTTCGAAGATCCATGTCTTGAGCTGTGTAATGCGGCCATTTTCGAAGCGAAGACTTTGTCCTTGGCATATCTCTACAAGAAAAAATCAAATGGAGTTAAATCTGGAGACCTAGGTGGCCATAATACTAATGTGTCAAGGACTTTTCGCCCACCCTATATATTAAAATCGCCTACTAAAACTGTTTTACAATCTACGTCCGCCATATTCAAATTTTACTTCTCCTTTGTAATAAACTGTCGAGTTTGCCAGCTTCTCGCCAAATGTGGAAGACGTCGCCAAGCTATGTTCATCTTTGGTCAGTTTCAAAAATTGCAAAATTTGGTTTCAACACTTTATTCTCTCCCCTCCCCATGGAAAAATGCAAGGAAAACATTGTCGGCAAAAATCGGTCCACAAAAATATGTCGACCGAATAAACCGGAGTGAAGGAAATTGCACTGTAATGCTTAACCCTTTGAGGCGCAACCCTTTCCCAATGCTGAAAAAAAGGCAGCCGTTGCCATCGCTCCACTTAACTACCAGCAAGATGGTCCTTGTCGCACAGCCAGCTGTCGTCAAAAAAGGGTATTTAGATCTGTGGCACGCGGTGAACGTTTCGATCGTCCGCCCTCTTGCTGGTCGTTAAGTCGAGCGATGGCAACGGCTGCCCTTTTTTCAGCATTGAACAATCTATCCAGCTGTTCTCGCATTCTTCCATTTTCCAGCAGATGCCAGTGCTGTTCAAAATAATCGTGACCATTTTTTGACGGGAAATGGCGTGCTTAAAAGTAAAGGATTCTCGTGGAGCTATGTCACCCGCCACTATTTTTATAGAAATCCAATCTATTCTTCGTGACTGGCAACAGTCCAAACGTCAGAGTTTGGTGTTCCTAGAGTGGGAACACTGCGCGTTAAAGGGTTAAACACGTTGAGTAGCAATAAGTATATCTACGTTAATAAATCGCGCAATATTTCCAAGAGAAGATAAACTATCTGAACGTTATTTTGTAGCTATTTTCAACAAAAGGAAATGATGTACTTGCGTACAATGTGTATTTCAATTACTTTTTACTCGAAATAAAAGTGAGTTATCAAAACCCATTTCAGAGAGGTATGGAATCTTATTCTTCCAGTTCGCAGCTTATACAATAATGCTCGCTCCTACACAGCATAAGAGAATTTAGTAAGTTTACGCACACCTCCCCCCCCCTTTCCAACCCCTTTTTCTAACTGAATAACGCAAGGGTTCCGAAAGTAAGTGGATGGATGTTTCGCGTGCCTGCTTTCAATTACTCTCTCATTGAAATGATGGATGGTTAAATAATGTTCAAATGAGAGTTTATCAGATACTGCGCATTCACTACACTACACACAACCCATGGGCTATTTGGGGATCATCCCATTCGAGTTAGTTTGCGTGGCTTGATAGTGGAGTAGGAAAAATAACAAGAACGTTAATAGGTAGATGGACATGTGTAGGAAAAGCATATAAAAGAAATATCCCAGAACAACTATTCACACAAGAACAATGTTAGAGTTCTGTTTAAATGTGCAGAAATGTAATATGTGTTTAAAAATTATTTTTAAATAGTCAATGTCTGAAATAGAAAATCGCTTTGTTTCAACGTCGTTCGTTACTTACTAAACAGTTCCCACAGTTTAGTGAGACGAAGGGTTACCCTAGTAGCACAATTAGTCCAAAAGACGTTTAAAGCACGTTTTTTAACGTCACTAGGTTGTGCTACTAGGGTACGATTGATGAGGACTGAATAAATTTTCGGTCGAAACGGTCGCATCTTGTTATAAGCATCATTTTATGTGTGTTTTTTACACTTTTTATTTATTTTGTCTTTTAACACCAGTATTTTGCGTGATTTTTCTGCATCTTGTAGTTTATAAATCTCAGTTTTTGTAACCTTTTGGCGCCAAACATGGAGATGACAGCTGGAGTTAATAGCAGCCAAACTTGGCTACTGTTTACCGAGATTTTAAATAGA
>JAWZYV010011312.1:0-15984 GCA_038373885.1 Cheiracanthium punctorium | reverse complement strand
ACTAGAAAATTTCCGCCCAAATTATCCTTGCTCTCCAAATCTTCAGGATGCGAATTTTACTGAGTCAGAAGTATTCAACATTCCTTTCAAAAGATCACGATGAATTATTGTAATTTCTTTCTTTACTGGGCTCAGGTACGGCAGCAGTGATGGCGCCAGACTTTCCCCGACGGGAGGGCCATCTTCCCCGACAGGGGGGCCAAACGATAAAACCCCAAAATTTTATGTTTCAGTACTTGCACAGCCTCTCAAAAAAGTATTCGAGTAAGAGATAAATTTCCTACTTTGGTTTCGTATATTAAAAATTATTACGATGAGGTAGTCATTCATTATCTGATCTTGGTTAACAGGAAAGCCCAGTGATTTTCACCAAAGTCGTAGTTAAGAAGGTCTTAACGAAGGCAATTGTCAGCGGATCGGGCAACCCTGCTTATCCTAGAAATGTGGATCTTGTTCACTGGTTCCTTCGAATCCCGAGAAAGATACTCGGAGCTGCAGATAATCAATATTCAGTATATGAATATCGTATAATTCCAAGCAGAATGAGAATGGAAGTGAACGGAGCCTCTACGGTCTGGTCAGACACTTTGAATGGAATTTTTTATCTGGTTGCAAAATTTCCTTCGTTTTTCTAAGCCAACAAATTCTCTAAAATATACAGGACGATACTCCCCGACAGGGAGGCCAGTGATCCCCGACGGGGGGATGCACGGGCCCCCCCGATCCACCTGCTGGCGGCACCCCTGTACGGCAGCCGCCCTGCGGCGCCAAATAAAGCGATAAGAGATACAATGTGTAGATATCGGTTGTCTGTATGGTAACCCAGCCGAACCTGTTTCCTTGGCGTCCGCGCCCAGTGCAATAAATATGAACAATTGAAATAGAATGCGTTTACGTTCGTGCAGAAGGAAATTTGAAGGGAAATTGTTTGTTATTAGTAGGCGGGCGATAAACAGAGAGCACAAACCAAAACCTCTAACACGAAGAACAACTTTCATTCGGAAGAATAATCCCCAGTCTTCACTCCATTCAGGGCCGGCCGAAGGGGGGTGCGAATGTAGGCGATCGCCTAAGGCCCAGCGCTTATAGAGGCCCGCTCCTGGGTCATTTTATTGCTATCTCATAAGACATGATAGAGGAGAGGCCCCGCTCTTGCGCTTCGCCTGGGGCCCCGCACACCCCTCGGGCCGTCTCTGCTCCATTCCATCCTCCATTCACGCACATAGATGTAAACTTCTTTTCTTTCTCCCTTTCTGAGTACAGTAAACCTTAATCGAATCGAGAAAGCGCCACTAACATTGCTAAGCAGCAGATGCTTACGCGGATCCTCATGCGCATAGCATTGGCAGTGCTTGGCATGCTTGTTTCGCGCCGCATTGCGGCTGCCGTGCCCGAGCCGGTCACTCAATTTAAACTAAATTTTTTAAAAAACGCATTAGATGTAGAGATTTTCCGAAAATTGTTTCAAACTGCGTACATTTTTGTTCTCACATCATGTAATAACGAATAAAGTGAAAGAAATGAAATTTGGTGACATGATAGGTGATTACTCAACTTAAGTAATTGGCGTCGGATTTAAAAAATATATCATTAGAATTTGAATTTTTTGTGAAAATCGTTTAAAACTGCTTAAATTTTTGTTTTAGGATGCATAAAAATGCATCTAATTTGCACAAGTGTATACTTTCAAAATATTGAAAAATATCCTCTTTTTATGTACAGCTGCGGGAAAAAAAGTCCCCTTTATTTCGCCGTCATTCGTCGTACAGTAAAGTTATGTATACCATTCGTTTGCAAATAACGCGTACTTTAATTTACTATTAATTTAATTTGCACCAGGAGCCGTCTTCATATTTAATTCTGCATCAACTTCGTTTTTCTGAATGGCAACCCCATATTTTGACTTTATTAAACAAACAAAAAAAAAAAAAAAAACCTTCAAATTACACTAAATACAAATTTTCACCAATTTTCTACGATAATTTCCGGAGATATTGCGAATTAATTTTTGCGCGTTTTTAAGGGACTTTCTGCAAATTGAAAAACTCTATTTGTAGGTTCCGAACTTTTCGCCTTTCATTAATTTCTCTCGCGAGAGTTAAAAGAAATTAATATTATTTTCAAGGAAAATATTGTTTCCATCTCTCTTAAAGTTTTTTTGTACTGAGACTATCAAGGGTAGAATAGAATATTTAGTCTGTGGTCCAAATGACCCGTGAGTTCATAACTTCCTTGGTTCGTATGCATGATTTAAGGGGAAAATGCAAAATGACTGCTCACGATTTTGAAAATCTTTGTAATTTTGAAATTGCTATTGAGTATTTCCGTTGATGGTTCTCTTAGGTGAAATGTTGGCAGGAGTTAGAGGCTGCTCTCTGCTTTTCTGACTACAAGCTTGAATATTACTCAGCTTTTTTCGAACTTGAAGAATGATTTCCTGATAGGAAATTTATTTGTTTGAATTTCATGTAAAAAACGCAATTACTTTTTTGCCGAACCGATATTAAAAAAAAGGTCACGTTCGCGTCTGGAAAGTTGAGGATGTTAGTTTTTCAGAAATAGGACGTTGTATTAGAAGACATACATCTACTGCATCTAATTCTATAGCTGGAAAATATTTTATTTGGGGGAATAGGGTAGCGGACGCAACAATACACGCTTTATAGAATCCCCATCAAACTGTAAAAACCTCTAATTTATTTGTTTCAAAATTTGATATTTTTAATACTGGTATCTTTTACTGTGTTTTTGCACAAAATAAAACTAATTTACGTTTATTTTATGCAATTTTCAAACAATTTTCACTTAGTAAATTTATATATGGTCCCTTAACTCGTGAAAATAACACATTTTATTTAATATAAATTAAACTACTGAACGTAAAAATTTGAAATTTTGCACAGCCATGTAATATTAATTTCTGCATCTATTTCCATCGAAATTTGACTAGGTCGCTATTCATATTTTTTTTGAATATTAATTTAATAATTCATAATTCATATTCATAATTTTAAAAAATCACAATAACATTAAATTATGTTTGGGTCGTTTAGTTCTAATAGTACGAATAAAAATCAGCTTCTTACTACCAATATTATATCAGATATGAATTGAAGTATGAAAAAATATTTTAATATAGGGGAAGGGGGATTTTGGGTGCTCATAACTCACTCATTTTCTGTCTAAATTTATTGAAAATTGGTGTCCGGGGTTAAAATGAGCTAAATTTTTGAAATATGAAGTGAAATCTAGGGGTTGCTATTGAGAAAAAAAAAGTTGGTGCGAATTTTAATATGTAGATGGCCCCTTATGCAATTTTTATGCATAGAATTAAAGTGTACGTCAATCGTAAACGATTGGTATCTGTAACTTTGCTGTACGACGAACGACGGCCGAAAAAAGTACAAGTGGGACTTTTTTTTTCCGCAGCTGTACATACACAGTTCATTAGTACAGATGCATTACTACACAATCCGCAGATATTAGACTCAAACTTGACACACTCTTTTTCAAACATTTGAAGGTGCAGTCCGTATCATAATAAAATAAGTTCAATGCATGTCGTTCATGGGCGCCGGCAGCATGGTGCATGGGGGGCATTGCCCCCCATGGATTTTTGTATGCAGTGTTTTCCCTTGCTTTTTTGCTCTTTCCAACATGGTAACCATCCGTTAAAGTAGCCTTTGTCCCCCCCTGGGAAATATTCTGTCGGCGCCCATGATGTCGTTGGTATTGCGTTCTTTTAACGTACATTTAAAGTTACTTCAAAGCTCAGTCCATTTCATCAGAATAGGCGTCTCAAGGTCCACACATTTTCGTTTCTACCACCCGCCATTCGACAACCAGGACAGTTTTGAGGCCTATTTTTTTCGTACTATAGTTGAGGGTCAAATGTTGATAGTTCCTGTTTCATTGGAAATCTTCATTCGAAGACAAAACAAAGTGGGGGAAAAGGAAATGTATTCTTAGCGTCCTTCGTTGCCGTAGTTACAAGCGAAAGGAGGTAAAGATCCGTGGCCTTGAGACGCCTATTCTAATGAAGTGGACTATAGTACGCAATGTGCAGCTATTTCGCTCAGACTTCGCCTCGCATATCCTTTTCATCATCATAAGAAGTCTTTAGAAAACCATCCTAAGTGTACAGTTTAAGAAAATTATTTCTTCTATCAAAACATTTTTAGAAAGCTCCAATTCGATGGCTTTTAAGCTAAAGTGTACCATTTGAAAAACATTCAGAAATAGAAATACCATTAGTGACCAACCACGTGCACGCGAAATGAAAATTAGGCGCGCTTTTCATGCAATACTACCACGATCTAACGAAGCTTCTGCTGAATAATTATTCAAAGGTTTCCTTAAGATTTAAAATTATGCATTATCTTTTGTACAAACTAATCTTTTTCCCCCAGTCTGCAGGGAAACTTCATCCCCCACACAGCTCCCCAAAAGTGTTTTAAAACTTTTTAAAATTTTTGTTTTAGTTCAAATTCGTCTGATTAATGTTAATTCCAAATGCTTTTATAGATGTGCAAATGCCCAGATATGTGTTTCGATAAGGTAACTTCAATGCCATGTTATTGCTATTATGAAATTTTAAAATTCAAAGCTGCAGTCATCCCGTGCGAAGAACAGGTACACAAATGTGCAATATGTAGCTATTCGACTCAATCTTTGCCTTTCATGTCCTCTTTTTAATAAATTTAAAGGTTTAACACGTATCACGATAAAATGACTTCAATGTATACCACTGGTATTACATTTTTACCATACATATAATGTTCCAAAATTCAAAATTGCACTATTACCGCGTGAAGAACGGGTCCATAACTATATGCCACTGACTTGGTTCCACATAGAAGATTTTTTTTTCCCACGACGGTTAATTTTTTTCCGAAAAATAACTACACTTTCAATTCTAAAGCCCGTTCCGTAACCCCGAGAAATATATTGCTTTTAGCGTCTGTGATTGGCTTGCGAGCATGAAAAATAATAAAAGAGAGTTGTTAACAAAATGGTTTGAAATCATTTATGTGAAAGAAAAGAACAAACACAGACAAAAAAAAAAAACCAAACAAACAACGTAAAACTTCAAATATCAATATCATCTCAGAGAGCTGAAGTGCTTCGCTGAAAACTGTTGTTTGTTTCTTTCGCTTCCATTTCTCTCATTATGAGCAATCATAACTTTGAAAATAGATTGCCTCTGTGTGTTCTTTTAGAATTCTGCCATTTCTCCATTTAGAGATGGATGGAGGGGATAATGGAACAGCGCTGTTCGTCATCAGTAAAATGGCGATATCCATTGTACGAAATGCGTTTTGATTTATGTCCTAATAAAGGGTGCATGGTTGTATGAGAAGAGTACAGACAATATGTTGAGGAAGATGCATCAATCACGCCAGGTGTACAGTTGATGAAAGTCGTTCCAGCGATCGTTTTCCAGCCTTCCTTCCAACACATCCGTATTACAATTTATTGCATATTTACAGTATTCCCGTGTCAGGAACGGGTACTTTATACAATATGTAACTATTTGATTTTCGAACTTATGTTAGAACATAAGTCCTAGTGCTAAAAAAATAATCGCCAGATTTTCCCTCTTCATCCCGAAAAAATTGTCGATCGGAAGCACTCACGAAAATTTTGTCAAGTCGGCAAGACTGTTCCCTTCATTACGTATAAGAGCAAGTTGAAGTTTAAAATGAAAAAAAAATATTAAAATAGATATTTTTCTAGTATTAAAAAAATTATGAAAAGTACCAAATCTCTGCAGACTTCAAAGTGTTAACCACTGAGCCCGATTCTCCATGAAGGAATGCGAGCCAATTACATCTATCTCTATTTACGTGACGAGCTGTCACCCAGCAAACCGCAGGAACCGAACCAGACTGACCTAACTCTGATTACAGCTCATTTAAGATTGAAAACGCTCTGGAAATGAAAGGTTCTAACTAAACCGCCTGTTGAAAGTTAAATGGGAAAAAAAAAACCTCCTAACACACATTCCTATATAATGAAGTTCTGTTTACACGCGAATGCATGCCATAGAAGTTGTTTATCGAAATTCGGATGAGTTTCAGCATAGATTAAAAATAAATGAAGTCAAACGTAAAAAAGGCATAATTTCAACAAACAAAACCCAAAGGTTGGATCCGATAGAATGTGACCGAGATACGCATTGCTTGGTTCTTGCATGTTGCTTGGCACATAAAAATTTAAACTTCGCACTATTTTTAATTATGTGAAACCCATGGAACACCTTGCGTATTAGCCAATTATTGGCGAATTTTCATATTTGGGCGACTTGCGTATATGTATAGTTAATAATTAGCTCTAAGAAAACAGTACTTCATATATTTTCTTTGATAAAAACTACGTAACAGCTTGCCACCAAAGGCGACTTTTCATGATTGGGTGATTGACACACGCTCACAACCTACAATGACTGCTCATGTAACGTTCCCGGAAAACCGTTATCCATTATTTTTCATATAACATAATCCTTTGCAGATTGGCGAATTGAGCACCACGAATGATATCATCTCGCCGCCCTGGCAAATATCCAAAGTGTACCATAACTGCTATAATGGCATAGTTAAGGCCACCCAATATTTCTACTGGTAGCCAATACTCCAGCTGGACCGAACCGGCTTTAAAATAATCTGCATTTTAATTATTTTTCATTTTCAAGATATTGGGTTCTTAACATTTTTGAACTCGTGGTTTAGATTCACCCTGCTTGGGAAGATACCATTTTGCCAGATCGTACCTAATGCCAAAATGGCGCTTTTAAAATCGGTTACAATTAGTTATTCTGTTTTGAAAAATCGAATAATCGTTAATTCTAAATTCCTGCTGTCTAAGCGAACTTACTATTTGAAAATTGTCAACCGTGTGTAACACACTTTGAGTTATTTTTTCATATATTTTTTTTTATCTGGCGTAAGATGGGTGTCATTCTACTTAATGTTTGTCAATTTCACGCGATTCTACGTACTTAGAATGGCTTTGTTGCAAAGGAATGAATGATTTTATGCCAAATCTGGCAACCATTATGTTTTATTTTTTCAGTTTTTTATTAATATCCTCTAAAATAAATCGATTTTCGAGATTTAAGTCAGCTTATGAGGTTCCTCGGAATTTTCCGAACCCGTGGACATGTTTCTCGAAATTCAAATCCCCACGGTTTAGGAGAAGATAGCTCAACAAGCTCGTGACAGCGGCGGCGACAGCGGCCGTTACTTTTTTTTTTAGAATAGAGAGATAACTGATTTATGACAATAATCATTGACACTCTATCAACGATTAAAAATTAATTTAATCGTAAATTTTAATAATTTGAAAGATTTTCATACTTTTTCCATCCTTAAAAGGGTATTTAGATTTTAAGGAACAATTTAAAAAATATTACTGATTGAAATCATCTGCATTATACTTTTTTTCCAAAGTAAAACGTTCAGAAAACTGAACATACTTTATTTGACCGAGAAAGAGCCTCACCATGGCCCAGTGGTTATGTCACAGAAAATGGTAGACGGCCGAAGTGTGAAGGTCCCGGGTTCGGGTCCCATCGCGCTGCTGCCGATCTAACGGTCTGGAGTTTTGGTGGGTTTTCTCCAGGTGTAACGTGAATACGCGTTAGGACCCCTTAGAAACCCCTTAAAAAGTCCTCCTAGCCAAGGCACCCCTCCCCCATCCTTGGCAGATCGCTCAAGCGTAGTGCTGCCATAATCACATAAACAAACATTGACCGACAAAGATATATATAAGGAAAAAAAAAGAATTCAGTCGTTTCAAAACGTAAAACTGCGTTTAAAAAATATGTTATTCCATTCTAAAATAATCATTCCGTTATTTGTAAGATTTCTCTTTCTAATATTTATTAGACAAAAATATCTTTCATTTCCTGGGAATGTTTACGATGTTAGTCATTTTTTCCCTGATACATTATTTGTCTAACATCGTCTATGATTTAAAAGTATCACATTTCAAGAAATAAATTTTCCCTCATGTAAAAAAAAACTAAAAATACTTTCAAAAACGGTTTATTGAAGGCCATATTCTGCTGTCCTTGAGTTTTTAGCATAAATATGCGTCCTTAGAAGCATATATATTACACACACACACACACCACCGAGTTACTTAATTTATTATCCGATTTAATGCCTTGCATTACAGTTTTCTTAATAAATAGGGACCCATAAATAATGTTTATGGGAAAAGTGCGCATTCTACGAGAGGGCGCGCTCATAGCGAAGACAGCAACTTGAAAAACAGATTTTTGGAATAGATCAGAACATCAGCGGCCGCTCTTTTGAGTTAACCGGCGCTGAAAGTTAGCTTCGTGCCGAAAATCAAATCACCCTTAAATTTCGCTTCCTAGGACAAAAGTGCTCCAAAGTGCTTGAATGGTGAATGGATTTTAATTTGTAAAGAGAGAGAGAGAGCAGACCCTTGTAAGTTGACCGCATGTGAATTTCGAATGAGTTTTGCATTAGTTAGTTTTTTTTTCCATGCATGGTAATTTTAATTTACATTTAAAAGCAGGGTTGGAAATTAGAATATTTGGTCTGTGGTACTAAAGGACCAGTGACTCTATGACTTCCCCGGTCCGCATACATAATTTTGGAAAAATGTAAAACAAAATGTAGGTGCAATATACATATATATTCCCTATAACGAAGTCGCTTGGTTCCAGTTAAAAATATAGCTATAGAGAAAATTTCGTAGTACAGAGATTTTTGCAGTTATTTCAGCGAATAATAGAAACCCTTTAGTTAATAGGATGTTTAAAAATATTTAATTATGACTTTCAATTAAAAATAAAGTAGTATATATTATAAATTTGTTAAACTTGTGTGTTCTTACTTTTCATTGAATGAATGAAATGTTCAAAAGTGAAGACAATTCAGGAATTGAGAGAATAAAATATGTAGACCCCACTTACGTTTATTTTACTCGAAAAATCCTGTTATTTTACATTGCTTTGCATTCCGCGATTTTAAATTTTCATGAAAATGTTCACATTTTAAAAGTGCGCTGAAACTGGTGTCAGGCACATTTTCTTACCTTTGTAAACCTCTTTTAATGGTTTGAATGGTTGTACCGTCTGGGTATCATGTGGTTTTGACCATGAAACGTTTTCGTGTTTGGAATCCGTTTCACTTTCCGGACCGTTAAGAGTTCTGCATCCACTTCTAAAACATCGGAAAAGTCGTCCGTTACCCGTCCATTAAGTGGTCCGTCCAAAAATTAGTATTTTTTTTTAAATTCAAAACTGACAAAAAAATCTCAAATCTGAAAAAATTCGTTATAGGGAGACAAGCTCTTCGTCACATGGAGAGTATTTTTGATTCTTTTCAGCCTTAGAGTTACGTTCTGATTAAAAATTTTGTTATAGGGAGAAATTCGTTGAAGGGGACTTCGTTATAGGGAGATTCTACTGTATATTGATTTCCTAAGAGCTGAATTAAAAAAATATATAAATGCCTATTATAAAAATATTAAATGGATCAAATTGTATATGACATGTATTGGTAAAATTAGATGGCACGTATTGTGGAACTAAGTGAGGAACGTTTGCAAGAGAAAAATGTCGATAAAATGGGACGGGTCCGGCGGACCGACACATTTTGTATTCTGCTGGTCCGCTGTATATTTTATGGGTCTCGGACCAGCGGACCACGGTCCATTTCGAGCTCCGATTCCAAGTAACACTACCAAAGTATTTAAAATTTTCGTATGAAATTGCTAATGTTTAAATGCTTCCGCAAAAAAATGTTGACCATAAAATATTGATAATAACTATTTTGTATATGCAGGAACTTGGAATCATGCTTGGGACCAAGGATGTACCCGGGGGGGGGTCCAGTGGTCCGGATACCCCCCTCCTCGAAATTTCGGTTTTTATTAACACAAGTAATAATGATGAAGTTTTTTTGCGAAAAATTATTCCCTTTTTATCGTTTGGACCCCCTCCTAAATGTTTGGACCCCCCCCGAATTTTTTTTCTAGGACGGTCCTGCGTTGGGACCGCCGTTAACATGATAAAGTGAGCTTTGTATTAACTCAGTTTAAGTTAAATTACCGATAAGCATACCGATAAGAATTTCACAAAATGAAGCATTAAAATTCACAAAAGTAAGCAATTTCCACGAAAATGGGACCCTGGAAAAAATTTCTGGATCGACCTCTGGTTCTTTAATGATGAATTTCATATAAAAGATGTTGGCGATGAAGTTATTTCTTAAGATGATAGATAGAAGACTTCTCTCTCTTTTAGAAAATATCGAAGCGTGCTTGGGACCGCTGTTGAAATAATGAATTATACTAGCTCACTTTAAGTAAAATCACCCGTCCGCAAAAGGAATAAGAGATACAATTTGAATTAACTTCAAAATAACGAGTTAAATTATGTTTGAAAATACTTTTACAGATCTTTTTTAGTTTACAATTCAAGTAACGCGCAAGGATTTTTAAAGTTTTAAATAAGATCTGTAATTTTAAAACTAAAGAGAATAATAAAACTTTCACTCAAAAATTGTGGGCAATTTTTTTAATAGCAATTTTTTGGAACGATCCAAATGGGCTTGAGACCGTCGTTAAAATGTTAAACAACTGAGTTTTGTATTAACATTAAAACCAACCCTCCCATGAGCGTAGCTATACTGCTAAGCTCGTGCAATTAACTTATGGTAAAGTGAGATAAACCATGCCAAACGCATTGATTATAAAACAGTTTCCAACACAGCCTGTTTTTTCTTACTTATGATGTATCATAGTTAAGCTTCGCCAGATTTGAGGGTTAACCTAGAAACAACTGCATTTCACTACTGATGCACTTTTGCGAGACCCTGTAAAATGTAATTTACATCCTTCAAAAACTCGGTATCATTCATTTCTAATTTTACACTAAAATATCTACACCAGGTTTCGATCTAAAAAAATTTTAAATGTAAAATTTGAATGGAGTGATAACTTTTGAAAATATCGATTCCAATTTTTCCTTTCCAAGATAGAATAACTGGAACAACTATGTTTATAGGAGATATCAAAGCGTAGAATGGTTTGCTTTTAATGGTTCTAATGATTCAATTAGATTTAGATTTCCTCATTTTAATTTAAATTACAGGTAAGCAAGTTCTGGTGGAGATTTCATTTAAATTACTCCGCTGAAAAGTCTGTTTGAAGGTTGGATAAAATTCTGCAAATCATGATTTATAGAATGTTGTTCCGAAACTAATCAAAGCTGCTTTGCAATTTTCTACTTTGAATTAAATTCATCGCGAATTTTTAAGTAACTATCAGAAATTATAATTTTAACATTAGATTATTAACGAAGCCATGCCTTTGAAAAATATTACGAAAGAATAAATCACGGGCAATACTTTGATTTTTGCGGGTTTATCTTTATTAAATGCGGATTTTGAGATCTTTCAACATTTTTTGAACAACACCGAAAAAAAGAAAATGTTTTGTTGATTGAAAACAAAATTTGACTGGTGCTGTTCCAACCGAATAATATGGTTGAATCAACCAAAATTTTTGTTAATTCAACTTAATATATTTTAATTTTAGAAAAAATTTGTTTTAAAGCCACAACATTGTTCAGTTGAAAGAGCGGCAACCCGATTTCTATTGAATCAACAAAATTTTGTTTAATTCAAGAAAACATTTCCCGCGTGTGGTTTCTCTTACAGTTAAAGGTGGTAAAAGTTAGCTTTTTATTAAAATGGATCAGCAGATGTTGTAACTGGAAATGCACAAAAAACATTTTTTCCTCTAATGGCCAGCCCAGTGGCCTACTGTAGGCTTGCCCGCTACGAGGATCGCAGATGTCGGTCATTTCATAATGGGGTCCCTATTAGGCAGAACAACGTTGTCGCCTACGAAGTGTCTCTTCATTTTAAACCCATTCCAGATGAGAGACCTAGCACCTGAAATCGGCACTCCCACAGGTATAGGTTACAGAGAGGACATTGGAGCGGCGAACAGATTTTACGTGCACCCGCTCCCATTAGTCTGTCCCACACTGTCCCACAGCAGCCCAGCCGAGAGAAAAGGGTTCACCTTCCCAAGCACTGACAAAGCCAGCTCTAAACGACACATTAACGTGAGCTGTCCTCTCCTGGCAAATAAATAAATAAATAAATAAATTCGGTGGCTATGGACAGAATTTTTTCTCTCAGTAAGAAATTTTTTGACTGCTTGCTTTGTTCGATTTTCGAAACTATTTTGTGTATTTACATATTGTGTATAGCTGATTTTTAAATAAAAAGAACATTTTAAAATGACGATATAGTATAATAAATGCGCCACTTTTTAAAGAAGAAAAGTCCAGTTAAAGTGCATCTTTGTATTTTTATTTGATTATCTGCTTCTGAAAACCGTTCCGATATTTCAGAAAACAATCACACATTCAGAAATCGTACAATAAAATTGACTAAAATATTACTGATTCACAGAAATATTGCTAAATACTAATAAGCTTGATTTTTTTTTCTGGACGTTTCATAACTGCTGAAATTCACATTTCCTTGCACAATTTGAAAAGGTTTCTCAAAATGCTAAAATGGAACGAAGGGGTTTTGGCTGTTTGGCGAGGAAAAAAATCTCTACATTAGCGATATAGAAATTTTCCCCTTTGAGTCTTTTTGCATTGTACTTTTTCCTCATTTTAGCTTAAAGAACTTTTGACCTGAGATTAAATCCTCCGTTATAATATTTTTAAATAAAGAGCAATGTTAATATATGTTTTATCTAAATTGTGGCCCTGAAAAAAAAGTAAAAGAAATGTTCCAATAAATTGTAAAAAGTGTATTTTAGAGAAAATAAAAAGGATATGAGAACGAGCTATTTAGACGTGATTTTAGAATCTAAAATTTAGATAGTGTCCATTAAGTCTTTGGAAAAGAAACGAAAAAGTTAAATGCGCTGATAAAGCCTGCCAAAAATATCAATTTTTTTTTTTTGGAAGCTGTGAGACATTAGATGAAAGAAGCATACTTTTATGATCTTTCAAAATAAATTAGTAGTTATCTCCTTACATTGCCGCTCCACAGTTTGCACTGCCCTAACTTAATTTAGATCGAAAAAAATAGTTCGCAGGACAAACTATTGGAGATCTAATCTTATGCAAACCAATTACTCCTAAAACGTGGTTGAAAATATTTTAACGGTGCTTTACAAATTTTAAATGCCAAAATCCACTCGCAATTTTAGATAAAACTAGTTTATTCTAATTTCAGTGTTAAAATATTGCCGTGTGTACGTGAGAAGCAGAAGTTAAAGAAAGTGTTTTCTTTCCTTTAATAAAGATCGAAGATTATTCTAATTAAAATATCATCGCGTAAATTTTGATTAAAAATCAAGTAAAATGATAAATTAATCAGAAAAACCGTTGATAACGACTATTTTTCTTCGTTAAATGGCAACGGGCTTGTTCGAAACACATGATAAAAAATAATCGCACTCAATTTAGTTCTTTTCGCACTAATTTAATTTAAAGATGGTTTAAAGAGTTAATAGTTTAAAGATGGCGCGATCAAAGTTTTGTAAAAATTATTTTTTTTTTCGTTCCTTATTAGAAGAGTGAAAAAACATGCAAATTATAGGTTAGTGAATGCTATCTGTGTTTAAACTTTCATTTTTATGCATGAAAATTGTCAATGAAGTGTGTTTTTAAATCTTTTCAAGATTAAAAAAAATACTTAAGATATATATTTCAAAATTTTTTGTGAAACTATTAATTTCATTGTTTTAAAATCGTCACGATAGAGTTAAATGTACTAAGAATTACTATTGAAACGTATTGTACTGTGTATTAAGGCAAAGGTACTCGTGGGCTATCTGCCTAAGCAGGGCTGAATTGGGCGGAGGACTTTTTAAGGAGATAAATATTAGATGAGAAATTATTGGGAAAAGCATATTTTAAAGTAAAAAAAAAAAAAAAAACAGCTTAAGAAAGACAATGTCTTGTTCATGCAATCAGTCTTGTTTTTCAGAACTAAAGCGAAGTTTACCCCAGTCAACAAATTATATATACACTCATGTCCATAAATTAAGGATAATTCAGAATCACACAGAAATTGATCTCTAAAATAAAAGTTTCACCTGTGGAATGATCACACACATCTTGAAGAAGAATATGCAAATTACAGGAAACCACCAGATGGCGTGGATGGTACGTCACAATGACGAGAGTGTAAGAGAGGGGTATATAAGGAATGGTTGCAAAGAAGTAAAATTGTTCACAAGCGCTGTGAAAGCCTTTCAGTGCAAAAACCGCATAGTTATGGCACAAAGGAGGCATTTGGATGATGTTTTACGTGGCAGAATTATCGGACGACTGGAATGTGGACGTACCCAGCTGGAAGTATCCGAGGAACTTGGAATCGACCAGAATGTCATCTCCAGGCTTTGGCAACGATTCCAAGATGATGGTAATGTGAGTAGACGTTACAGCACAGGTCGCCCCCGTGTTACAACGCCGAATGTGGACCGCTATTTGGCAGTTACTGCCAAAAGAAACAGACGGAGTACAGCATCAGACCTGTCTCGTCAGCTCTCTTCAGCTACCGGTACGACAGTTTCAAGGCAGACCGTGTACAGACGCTTAGGGCACATTGGTCTATATGCTCGTAGGCCTGTCAAATGTGTTCCACTTACCGCAACTACCTGTCGCCTGCGATTAACCTGGAGTAGAGAGCATGCATTGTGGACACCGCAGCAGTGGTCTTGTGTGATGTTTTCCGACGAGTCCAGGTTTAGTTTGGAGTCTGATTCTCGCCGGACATTCATCTGGAGAGCGCCAGGCACCCGTTACCACCAAGAGAACACCATTGAAAGACACCGTTTCGGTGGTGCAGGATGGCTCGTTTGGGGAGGAATTATTCTTGGTTCCAGAACTGACCTGCAGGTTCAGAGTGTAACGATGACAGGCCACACATCGGGATGTCATTCTGGAACAACATGTACGTTTGTTTCGGGGCGCCATGGGTGCTGAATTTGTGTTTAGGGATGACAACGCCCGTCCTCACCGTGCAAACATTGTAGACGAATGCCTTCAATCGGAGGATATCACCCGTATGCATTGGCCAGTATACTCACCGGACTTGAATCCAATAGAGCATGTGTGGGATATGCTTGGCCGACGAATTGCAGCCCGTCAACCCCCTCCCACCTGTCTACCGGAACTTCGGAGTGCATTGCTTGATGAGTGGTGTAATATTCCCCAAGATCAGATTGATCATTTGATACTCAGCATGCCTAGGCGTTGTCAGGCCTGTATTGCATCGTCCGGGAGACATACTCCGTTTTAATCATCGTACTAACCATGTTATACTGTTTTTTGTAAATAGGTTCTTTTTTGAAATTTGGTCAGGGAAGTAAAACTTGCAATTTTTATTAATTATGTCAAACATATAGCATCTTTTTTGCTCTTTACTTTTTGTTTAATAAATAGACTTTACAAATAAGTCAAATTTGTTTTGCTTCTTTCTCTTTCTTTGCCTGAACTTCATTATCCTTATATATGGACATGAGTGTACTTTCTTCCCATAAATCCATCTCATAATCTAAATAAACATGGTTTTGTTCAAACTAAACTCAGAAACAAGGTGTCAGGGGACACTATTCAAAACTTCTCAATTACAGGGATTCGAAAAAGTTCTAAGTTTGGAGATAATGGAAGTAGTCTTATTACTTATCCGGAACACTTTGGTCACATTGTTGAGGAAATCGAAAATCACATGTTAAAAATTTTTGGTTATTAGTGCTTTTTTTTTTCTTTTCTTCTTTTTACGGTACTTAATAAAAATATAATTTTTTGCAGAGAGTACTGTATACAGAGAAGTGGCGATACAGGTTTAAATTTCGGAGGGGACCCGATCTGGTATTTTTATACCTAACTGTAACTGGGGTTAACGCAAATGTCTTCAATTAGCTGTTTTTTTAATAAGTACTTTAGAAATTCGAAGGGGCCCG
>JAWZYV010011310.1:0-31464 GCA_038373885.1 Cheiracanthium punctorium | reverse complement strand
AGTAGTATGTTCTGGTTGCAATTCGTTTGTGCCGCGCCGAATGGTATCGTTTTGATGAGGTTTGGAATAATCCGTATGTTTCGTTACAGTTATGGAGATGGAATAGTATCTGCTGCTCTATTGATATGGGTCGTACAATGGGGGGATACGATCCGGTGTATAGTATGTTATTATGCGCAGTTGAACTCTTTTTTTGCGGGGGGGGGGGGGGGAAGGGGGTGTTCTTATAATTGTAGAGGAGCAATACATATAAGAGAAGCATGTTAGTAAGGGGTGCTAATTTCGGGCTTTCTAACATTTTAGTACTAAATAGTGGTGCAATCAGAATTCTTTCTTTCAGGGTGGTTCCGAAGCAGGATTGCGAACTTAACTTTTTCTTTTTTTTTTTTAGCTAGAATCGAAATGAGTAATAAATAACAAATTATTTAAATACACCTTTTAAAAAAATATTTTTATAAAGTAAACGAATTCACACATTTTTATTATTTAAAATATTATTTGGAACTAAAAAAATATTTATCATGGAAACCTAAACACATTTTTTAAGTAATTGTTTAAAAAATATATAAAAAATTGGGAGCGACCCGGGATTTCTATGCCCACTCCTGCGTAAGCCACTGGTATTAAAATATTTCAGTAAAGTTCAGTATGTTTCTAAAATGTCGGTGTTTAGGGGGCCATCTGCCCTATTTTATGGTACATTTTATTCCATGAACTCATGGAATACGCATAATCCGGTGCAACCATTCTTTCTGTATGAAAGGAGTGAAAATTTTTGTTTAAAGAATGCTCTCATATATGCACCCACAGAAGGGGCTAACCCCTTTCATCCCAAAAGTGCAGAAATAGAACTGGAAATATCTTAAAAATAGATAATTCTCACTGAATTAAACAATTTTAAATTAAAATATGGTAATTTTTAATTTACTTCGAAAAATGATCCAGCAAAAGAAGTTTTTGATATGAAATAAGAACTCACAAATAATAAAGATATTATGCTTGTAGAAATGCAAAGTAGTTGATATCATACTGAGATCCCCTGCCCTGTGAATTTTATATATGTGGCCCAATCCCTGGATCTCAGTATTCGAGAACCCGCAACCCAGAAAAAACACGAGTCACAAGCTTTCCTTTACACTTTTTATGATAAGAATGAACAGGTTAAACCAGCGTTCAGAATTAAAAAAAGGGGGGGGGTTGAGAAAAGAAAAGAATGGCATATGTCTTTGGAAGATTTCTATGTGCACTCAGTAATTCGGATAATTTAGCATTGTATAAAACCATAAATGTGTATAAAAACAATCTGTAAATCAGAGAAAATAAGCTCTAAATACAACTTTGTACAACTTCGCTAAAAAAAATTCTTTTTGGTTAGGTTTTGCTATAGGTTTATGTATGGGCGGCATATACCCATAACAACACTGTCCCGGATGTATTGTTATGGGGCACTATATAACACCCTATTACCGATTCTATTAGTAGTAACGAAAGTAACGAGTAACGAATACTTAGTAACGAATAGCGAACATCTAAGTAACAAATACATACGGATACTCATTTTGTCGTTACTTTTACAGCACTATTGTCCACTCACATTTGCTCTGCCCAGTTTTAGTATGGGTGGAGAATAGAAAAGGCTGAATGAAAAAATTAGAATTATTCATTCTCCAAGAACTAGGGGAGGATTTTGTGTCCATTTTCATTTACATTTGAAACATGCGCTAGATTACATACCCTATTTCACTGATAAGTTTTAAAGCATGTCCTAGATTTTTCAAACATGTCTAGAAAGCAAGAACGAACTGTACTATTTTTAGATTAAAAAATTGAAGAACGACAAAAACATAAAAAATATGGCATTTGAATATGGCAATCCGAATTAACTGTACCAGATATTAATTTATAAAAAAAATCAAGGATTCAATTGTTGCCTAGTTATCCTTATTTATTTAATCCAGATCAGTCTTGGTGCACACCAGGGTTGGCAAGATATTGACAGATGACGGTTTTTATAAGCATGTCAAAAATACCAACAACTGTCAAAACCCAGATCTTTGGTAACATTGTATTTCTATCTTATTTCAGCTAGTTATAATTAAAAGAAACAGTGAATTGTTAAACAATAATTTTAAAAAAAAAGCACGTAAAATATTTTTGACCCCCCCCCCCATGAAAAAAAAAAAAAAAAAACTATAACTGGATTAATGTTTAAAAATATTATTAAAAAATTTACCTTTTTCCTATATAATTACTTCAGAATTTTATATATTTTAAGTCAAAAAATTATGATACTTGCAAAATTTTTTAGCATTTATTGGTTTTATTTTATGATACGCATTCATTAGTAATTTTGAATATCATGAAACATATGATGCATTACATCCTAAAAATCCTGATTAGCTTATTTTTTATCATAAGGTGTGTGTGGGGGGGGAGGGGGGTGCAAAGTACAAATTATCCAGCCTTAGAATTCTTTTGTAAAATCTCTGCTGTAGGAAAGAACACTTAAGAAACAAACTTGAGAAACTTTCTACCACATGCTTCGAAGCAGTGATCATGATTGCTAAAATTGTCATTTTGCTTACATTATATATAGTAATGTGAATTTCTAATTAAATGAGAATTTTAATTTGATAAAGTAGCAGTGGTTTTTCCTTTAATTTATATTTGGAGTAGTTATACATTTTAGATAAATAATATTTTAAGATTATGCAGGCATCCGGGTTATCTTAAAAATATAGATACTTAAAAAATAGCTATTACAAAACAAAATATGTGTGTATGGTGCTTAACTTAAATAAAATAAAACATAATAGTAATTTATAGGTGCAAAATTTTGAGTCTGAATTTCATTGCAAATTAAGATTTAATGTACAGTGGGTGGCCAAATTATTATACTCACTTGAAAATTTTGATCTTTCTCATGTTTTTAAGGGTTTATCTTACTATTAAACTCATAAAATCATTTCAGTTGTTCTCTTTATAGGTTTATTAGTTTAGTACAAATTCAGTAATATAAATACAATTTCAATTTTTAGTGAATCTTTTCTTTTGAGCAATCACATTTTGTATGTGCTGTGGCATGATGACAATGCATTTATACTTCCTTGTACAGAGTATAAGGAAGTAATGTGATCCTGAAAAATTTTGGGGGCCAAATTTTGACAAATAAAAATGATTTTGACTACCTCTAAATCTACTTTAAAGAATATTTTGGATGAATATGATCAATGCTAGCATGCACGTTCATATAAATGCTTCTGCAACTCCTTTTGACCAACAGCGAGTCTATTGTGACCAGTTTTTCCATGCTGTCTGTATGTATGTACGTACGTATGTATGTAACTCACATATCTGAAAAACTATTGGTCATAGAATGCTGAAACTTTATATTTAGGATTGTTGTAACATGTAGTTGTGTCCCTCCCCTTTTGGTCCCAATTGACTGGATAGTTTATCTACAGGACAGCCCAAAAGATTTGAAATACATAATGCTCTATAGCTGAAATTCATTAAACTCGCATATCTCATAAACTATTGGTTGTAGAATGTTGAAACTTTATATTTAGGATTCGGGTAATATCTAGTTGTGCACCCCCCCTTTAGGTCCTATTCAACTGGATAGTTTATCTACAGGGCCACCCAAAAGATTCTAAATACATTACGCTCTATGGGCCAAAATTCATTAAACTCGCATATCTAAAAAACTATTAGACGTAGAATGTTGAAACTTTATATTTAGGATTGTTGTAACATCTAGTTGTGCACCTTCCCTTTCGGTTCCATTCGACTGGATAGTTTATCTACAGTGAAAGAGAAAGAATTTCAATATATTAATGTCTATGGACATCTTCAATATATTACATCTGTAGACAGTCATTATTTGGTCCATGCCCAAAATATCGCCATTTGTCATCATCCTTGGTGAGTTTTTTGCAAAATATCATCAAATTTGGTGCCAGAAATTATTTTGTATTTTGCATAACTCTAAAACTTTTACCCATAGAATTTTGAAATTTTGTTATTTAGAACTATTGTAACATCTAATTGTGCATCTCTTTTTTGATTGTAATCGACTGGGTAATTTATTGACAGGGTCAGCCAAATGATTAAAATACATTAAGATGTATGGATACATTCAATTCATTGAAAGTCTTTGGTCAATGACTACTTTGGCTGTCCCCAAAAACTCACAAACTATCTCAAGCTTGTCAGCTTTTGGTGAAATATCGCCAAATTAAGAAAGTGTCAGAAGGAAATCTTTGAAGTTGAACCCAACTTGGCAATATTGGAATTATTTGGCTAGAAATTGCTAAACCTTACTATTACTGCAGTAGTTTATCTCTCAAACAAAGTAAGTTTAGATGAAGTGGGCCGAAAATATTTTTGATTTCATAGACATACAAGGAAGTCGTGTTGTTCACATCAGATTAGCATTTATTTTATATTATCAAATTTCATTTTTTAGGGTCACTCATACATTTTTTATCAGATTGAGGTCTGACGAGTTGCCAGGCCAGTCCAAAAAGGTTATTTTTTTATCTTTTATGAATTAAAAAAAAATTTTTGGACTTCATGTCATGGTGCTGAATCCTGATAAGACACAGTTGCCATCTCGGAACTATGTCTTCATCTGCAGATGCAGCCAAGTTTCCAAAACTCTCAGACACTGGTCTTGATGCATAGTGCTTACAAAGAAATATAGTCGACCATTCCCCTTTGAGCTAATTATATGCCCCATATAATAACGGGCAGAGATGTTTCACTTTTTTAACTATGCTGCTTTCATCCTATTTTTCATGAGGCCAGACATGAACAAACTAGGAATTGTCCTGAAGTATCTGAATAGACGAGTCTTCAGAAAAACAAATCTAAAATATCAGTGTGTATTATGTTAAGTAAAAAATTTTCTATCATAATTGAAAAACACAATTTCATATTACAGCTTTAGCTTCTAAAAGTCCTCTACACTCCAATGTTTATGAATTTTAAAAAGTTCAAGTCATTTAGCAAACATCGTATCAGTTAATTTAATTTTTTTGATTGGCTGATAACAATTGAAATTCAGTTGTTTCAAACTTCGTCATACCTTCTGTCAGTGTGATATAAGATATCACATGCCTTTTTTATGCACCTGTAATTTGACTTTAAACCCCCCTTAGATGCATGAATATGGAATAATATTAATCTATAACATGCAAAAATCTGCTTTCAATCGTCTTTGATATATTTTTGTACTATAATTTTAAGTTACTTGTGTGATTCTTATTTTTATTCAAGATTGCTGCCATTTTGAATTCAAATGGCGCATGCACATTAGTGCATTCGCCAAGCTCAGAGTGTCGGCAATCTATCGCCATTATGGCAGCTGTAAAGGCCTTATTACACAGACGAAATTTAGAGCAATTTTGGTTGCAGAAACCATTTGCTGCAATTCATTCCCGTAAGTCAGGGAGCCCAGATGACCACGCAGGGCTGCCATAGTAAACAAACCCTGCTGTGTTCACAAACGTCAGAGATTCACCGAATTGGCGGTTGCTAGAGCATGTCATTATAAATAGCATATTGTTGGTTGCTTATACCTTGTGTATCTTCGGATCTGATTGATATTTATTTTTCTTTTCTTCAATCAAATCAATTTCCATGTGGATAATACATTTCACGGACATTTTGTTTTTGCACATGCTCCGCTCATCCCTTTCACTACGAACGGTATGGCTGATGCTGACTCATCCGCCATCTTGTGTTGTGACGTAGAAATAGGAAGCACTACGATTGGCTGGATTTCCATCAACCTGCAATTTTTTCGACCTCTGAAGGAAAAAGTTGGAGTGGACTGTTCCCTAGGTAACCGAGGGAAATTTCCAGGAAAGAGGTTTCTGCAACGGGTTGCAGCAACCAAATCCCACGAAAATTCCTTCGTGTAATAAGGCCTTAATGCTGCCTAGCAACTAAGTAACTGCCAAATCGGCAATCATCGTTTGTTCCCGTGCATTACCAGGCCTATCGCAAGCCGCACATTATTGTCGGCAAAGGGGTGTTGGGTTGCTATGTTTTCCTTGAGACTTAGTGCCACATTCTGTATCACCTCACTGCAGAGCATTGAGTTAGTAGGATGCTAAGTCATCCATTCCCCCTTTTTCTTTTGTCGGGATCCCTCGTAGAGGAGACTGCATTTTGTACTTCCCCGGACTGCAAACATAATAATAATAATCTTTTTTTATTATCCTTGTTAAGACACTTTTTGGTAATTTTTTTTGGAGATCCCACCTTGTCCTGTAAAACTAATATAATTTTTCATAAGAATTAATACATGTGAGCGTCATTTTTTTGTTCTTCGATAGCTTTGTATAGCATCAGACATTCCCTTTACAAAAATCATAAAAAGGTAATTCAAAAATTTGTATATAAATAATTTGTAATGCTCATTTCAAGAGCTTGTTTTTTTTTTATAAAAATTTAGTTAGCTGAGTAATTTAGATGTCTCTGTTTCTTTTTTGTGTGAGAGTTATGAACAATTGGTCTGCAGCATTCTGCTGTCACTCCTAAATGGGGTGAGTAATTTTTTTTCCTCTCTTATTTACTTTTTTCTGGTTACGCTCCTACTAGATCCTGTTTTCGTTTTTTAAAGGAAGTGTCATTTTTTGTTCTTCGATCATGCACAACGCAATCTGCTTTGGATCATGCCTTGTAGCATAACATCGCCATTCCAAAGATTTACGCCACAGTCAGATAATCTTATGTGACTGTCATCCAACAAGGCTTTTATAATTTTTTGTGACTTTCTACGATTCTCTATAATTTATGGTCTAATTTCAGGTCAGATTTCCAGGAGTGGTGAGATGTTTTCTCCCATGTTTACCAATATGAGTTGGTGATAATGACTTATCCTCATCTGGCACTTTCTTTATATGTTGCACTCTAGACTGCGAAATGCTTACTAGCTCTGCTATTTTCCTTTGAGACTGATTGGTACGTTTCAAAGGTGTTCCTATCTCTGATTTTTTCGTAGAAGAAATGTCTGCAGACTTTCCTATGGATAAAATTTGCGATATTTGAGATTAGGATAATTATAGTCCAAAAAGAGACAAAAAAAAATAAATAAAAATAATCGCAAACATTTCATTTCTACTATTAATAATTTAGAAATAAATAAACAATGAAATTCCCCTTGAATCAAAACAGTTTTCTTCAATAAAAATATATTAATTTATAGTCTTTCGGGACTTTGCATCACACTCACCAAACGTGAAAATATTCTCTCCTTATACAGTGTTGCCATTTCCAAATTATTAATTTGTTTACATGTTACCATCTTACAAAAAGCTGAAACTAGTTCTTGATAACAAAAAGGTTTAAGAAAAAATGGCTTAAAACTTTTTTGAAAAGTTTGTGTAAAATAAATTTACTTGATAAAATCATTTGAGTATAATAATTTGGCCACCCACTGCATGTAATCAAAATTTTAATAACCTTTAATATTTTATATTTTCAGTTATTATTTATTTAATAACAATAAAATAATTATATATGTGCATAATACTATAATTAAGTGTAGTTTGTAATAGTAAAGAAAATTTTATACAGAAATTTATTGTTCTTTGTACCATAAAATATAGAAAAAGTAGTTTTTTGGCAGTTTTTTTCCTCTGCTATGTCGTAAATCCAACCCTAGTCCACACTAGTCTGGATAACCAGCACTCTACTGTAAGTATATTTTATGTTACAAACAAAAGTTCAGTGAGTGTTATCCTTTCTGTTCCTGAAAATAGGATTTTTTAAAAATATTTATAACAAAAAAGTAAACTTAGAAAATTTTGGAAAAATGATTGGGATGTTTTATGCATTTTGTTGTATATTATTATGTATTTCTTATGTTGTCTTTTCCTAAATAATGGTTTTGATTTGATTTTATCTTTTACTATTAAACATCTTTGTATTACAGATGGCTTTGGCTAATAAGTACAAAGTTCAGATTCAAAGTGACATCATGGAGCGTAATAAAATTCTCAGTCAGATTAAAGCAGTAAGTGAATGATATGGTTATTTCTGTTCATGCTTGAAACATTGAGCATGGTACCAACATTCTTGTCCACTATTTAGGTGGCTGAAATTCCAATCCAAATTGAAAGAAAAAAAAAAAAAAAGAGATGAACATAAAGTCCACAGATATTGTTCAGGATTTTACAATAACAATGCAAACCTAATTAGATATAGTAAAATAGTCAAAAATTGCACAAAAGTTGTACTATTTTGCAATACATGCAAATCCAAGCTAGTGTTTTAGTAAATCTCATTTAAATTATTACATTTATTTTCTAACTTTGATATTTTCAGTCCAAGGGACTGATGCTGGTCCCCAGAGACCAGCACCACACTCTACATTTTATTTTATTTTTGTATATTATTGCATTTATGTATATATTAAATGAAAATAAATTTTTTCTTTTGTTTCATTCTAAATGATATAACTCATTGTTTACTCTGATTTAGAATAAAATATTTTTAAGTTGAGTAAAAGCATGCAAAATAGGTTGATTTAAATCATTTATATTGATTTTAGACATTTTTGGTCTTTAGCAAGAAAAACGACTTTCATCATTAGACGCAACAGAATTTGAAGAAGCTCGGTTTGAACACAAAAAAAGCTGTGTACAACTAGCTAAGTATAAAGAACAACTTGGAAAACTCAAAACAAAGTTTAGTCCTCTTTTACAAAGTATTGCTGAAACAAAGGTAATTTCATTGCCAATAAGTATATATATTTTAAAAAAATCTTATCACTGTCATATGGTTTTATAATAATGTAACATTCACTAAAAAATCAACAACCTTGTATAGTTTTCTATCAAAAGCATTATTGTTTTCTCTTTTTCCTAAAAGGGGGGGGGACATGTCTAAAACTCATTTTTCACTTTACTTCATTTCTAAATTCTTGTCTTTTTTTTTTTTTTTTTTTAAGCACTCGGGTGCTATTTCTTTCAAGCACGGGATTTTTGTCTATGTGGTGCACCGTGGTCACTTTTCCATTTTATTCATGTTTTCTGCAGAGTGATTGGATATTGCTAACGGAAACATGGACTATCCCTTCAGAGGATTTTCAAATACCAGGATTCACGTGGGTCGAACGGATAGACAGGGGTTTCCAAAACAGAAAGCCACCTGGAGTTATGATTTTTATAGAGGAAAACTTTATAAAAATCACTTTATCAAAAGAATATGAAACACTTTACCTATGCCTACACAAGCCAGATCAAGGGTGTTCAAATGGTTATTGGGCATATTCAAGATTTGCAGTTACTCTGCTAGTCCTCGAATGTCTTATAAAGATAAATTATACGCTATATTCGAAAGGTTACTGAAGTAGGATGATTGTAAGACTGTTTTAGTAGGAGATTTTAACATAGAATTCAATTTCGATCCAGGATCCAATTTCATAACTGAAATGGATACTTTAGATTTTCCAATACGCACTCATCCAAAACATTTCACCACTAGGGGCCAAACAACAATGGATGCCATTTTCAGTAACAAAATTATGGGAACAGGAATCTATATGGGCACTTACAGTTATCCTTTTCCTCTATATGGCAGAATTGATTGAATAGATAAAAAAAATTCTTCCAGCCGAATGCATAAATAAAATCTGGAAGAATTTCAGATTTTTTTTTTCTTTTTAATAGTAAATTTTACGTCAAAGCTTTTTAACTAAGGCTGGGATACAGACTCTATTTACTGTCATCAGAAACCAATTTAATCAATGATTCTAGTTTTTTTTTTTTTTTTTAAACAGCAGCAGTGACAGAGTGATGGAAAAGAAAGACATTTACCCTTGTCATACACAAGCTGTATCAAAATTGTTCAGAATGAGCTGGCCAGTGTGAGACCACGTATCAAGGTTGTATCTCAACTGTAAAATCAGTTTGGCACATAAAGGTTGTGATGGGTCTGTTCGCTCAAAATGGTTTTCAGGTGGCTTGCATGTGAAATGGGTAAAATTTCTTTTTAAAATTTTGGAAACTCTGACTCAAGCTGTAATTTGACCAGCCAGTCTTTTTACTGAGTGACCTACTGTGTTTTGTGTATTAACTCTTTGAGGCGCAACCCTTTCCCAATGCTGAAAAAAGGGCAGCCGTTGCCATCGCACAACTTAACTACCAGCAAGAGGGCAGACGATCGAAACGGTCATCGTGTGCCACAGATCTAGGGACCCTACTTTTGACACAGCTGGCTGTGCCGCACAGCCAGCTGTCGTCAAAAAAAGGGTCTCTAGATCTGTGGCAAGCAATGAACGTTTCGATCGTCCGCCATCTTGCTGGTAGTTAAGTCGAGCGATGGCAACGGCTGCCCTTTTTTCAGCAATGAGCAATCTATCCGGCTATTCTCACATTCTTCCATTTTTCAGCAGATGTCAGTGCTGTTAAAAATAATCGTGACCATTTTTTGACGGGGAAATGACGTGCTAAAAAGTAAAGGATTCTCGTGGAGCTATGTTACCCGCAGCTATTTTTATAGAACTCAAATCTATTCTTCGTGACTGGCAACAGTCAAAATGCCAGAGTTGGGTGTTCCCAGAGCGGGAACACTGTGCATTAAAGGGTTAAGTTAGTGCAGTGCTTTTTCTCAATAGAAATCAATCTTATACTTACCTTTAGAAGTCCCCCCCCCTTCCAAAGTCTCTAAAATGAGCACTAGACCTACTACTGAATAATGACCACATTTTTAATGCATTTTCAAGTGAAATACATTGTTTCTATGTTGCTACTTACAGATTTATTTCACTTTAAATTAAAAAAATCTCTGATCAATTTTCTTCTAGAATTTCACAAGTAGATCAAATTTTTATAGTATTAAAGTATGTAAATCAAGAGCCATATCCAGAAAACATTAGTAAAATTTAAGTTAGAGAATCTTTTATCATCCACATGATATGGAAACCCACTAGTCTAGTTTGCAGGTTTAAGAGTATAACACAGTCAGTAGCAGTTATATTGTCACCACAATAAGGTCACCCCATTAAATGGTCACTTTTTTAATGTCCCGTTTCACACAGTAGGGAATATGTGTTAAAAATGTATTAAAAGTTTGTAAATACTTATAAATGAGAAAATTTTTTTCATCTGTTATTTATATTTTGCTGAGGAAAAAATATTTTGTGTTGCAATGATTTTCGAATGAAAATCTTCAAATGAATGATTTGTTGACAGATAATTACAAATAGCATTTATGATAATCATGGATATTTCAAAAATGTTTTAAATACATTGAATTTAAAAGACAGGCCATTCTAACATCGAAAGAAAATTCGAACTTTAAAAAGTCACAAATTAAGTTCATAAAAATTTTTCTTTCTTTCTTTTTTAATAATTTGATTTGATGATCAAAAATCATACTATCTATGTAAAATCAAGAGTTTGAACTAATTTAAGCCTATTATGAGCTCTATATTATAGCCTTGCATGTAAGAAAATTTTTTGTAGAAGTTGATTTAAGGAAACTGGAGATTTTTGTTAACTGTCTGTACTTACTTTTTCTATTTTTAAGAGGTTATAAGATGATACTGAATTTTATTTTCTTTATAAATTCTAGAAAGACTTGGACAAAGAACAAAATGAAATGGAACAAATGAAAAATACTGTAGCAAAGCTTGAACATCTAAAAAATGTTATGCACTCAGAAAAAACTCGCAATGAAGAAGTAAGAATACAAAACTGTGATATATACTTACTTACATGAATGAAATTAACCTGGCAAGTTCTATCAATACTGTTTGGTACCAGCATAATTCTTTTTTTTTTCCCCTCCTTGGATAGTGTAATAGCCTGGTGTTACTATGTAGTGTAAGCAGTTTCTGACAAAACATAATTTTAAAAGTTTCTTTAAAAAAGTGTTTTTCTACTCTGAGACAGGCAATGAATGTACTAAAAAGGAAAATTAAATTTGAGAAAACAAATTAATTCTGGCCTTGCCAGGTTAATAAAGACACTTTATTATTATGATTGTTTAGCATTTGTATAAATGTATGTTATATTTCTAAACATTTAAAATAATAAACTAGCACAAATTTTTGTCTAAGATAAGTATATGCTTATGAATTATAAAAAAGAGATATACCGCACCACTTATAATAAAATCACAGAAGATCAAATTAAATTCTTTTTTGTTGTCAAGTGGGAAAAAACTCAGACTAATACACTGCTTGACAATTGCTGAGAAATAGTTACTTTTTTGTCAGAACTAAAGACAGACATATTTTAAAGAAATAAGATTTGACATGTGTTAAGTAAATGACCAGAAGTAGTATCTTCCTTCTGAATAATGGGTATGAATAAATTATGAATAAAAAATACAAATAATAAAAAGAGATAGGACAATTAAAAAAAAAAAAAGCCTTCATAACAGCTGTTTCTAACACTAAAATAATTGCTTGTTCTTCTTGAAATGAGAATAGATATGAGTCAGTCAAATGAAGTGTGTTCTCTTCAAACATTAACCCTTTAACGCACGGTGTCCTCGCCGTGAGGACACCAAACTCTGACGTTTTGACTGTTGCCAGTCACGAAGAATAGATTTGAGTTCTATAAAAATAGTTGCGGGTGACATAGCTCCACGAGAATCCTTTACTTTTTAGCAAGTCATTTCCCGTAAAAAAAGTTGTCACGATTATTTTTAACAGCACTGACATCTGGTGAAAAATGGAAGAATGCGAGAGACAGCTGGACAGATTGTCCAATGCTGAAAAAGGGGCAGACGTTGCCATCGCGTGCCACAGATCTAGAGACCCTTTTTTGACGCAGCTGGGCACAGCCAGCTGTCGTCAGAAAAGGGTCTCTAAATCTGTGGCACGCGATGAACGTTTCGATCATCCGCCATCTTGCTGGTAGTTAAGTCGAGCGATGGCAACGTCTGCCCCTTTTTCAGCATTGAGAAAGGGTTGCGCCTCAAAGGGTTAATGCATATTTGACATTGCTTTCTCTCGAGGACTGCTTTACCATAATCATGGGGAATAAAACATTGTCTTACAGACATTTTCCAGGTCAATATTTACTGAAAAAATGAAAATTTGCAAACAATATTTTTTGTAATAAATATCAATCTTCACTGAAACATTTTTGTTTGCAGTAATGAATAAGTAACAACACATGTCTACCGTCTTTTATGCGCATAGGAAGTCTCAATGTACAATTTTTTTACCTGCATATGAGAAACAATTATTAAAGACCCCTTGCCAAAAAATTGCATAAATTAGGTGTTGTTTAGCAAATGTCAATGTAATTATAATTATCAACTTTATAGAAATAACTACAAATTAATGGAAAATTATCTTATTTACGACATAAAATAAGAAAAGTTCATAAGTATTGTACAACCTGTAAAATTAGTAAAATTGTAAATTATCCAATGTTTATCAGAAAATAATATCTTTATTCAAGTATTTTGGTTATCTTTTCAGTCAAAATTGAATCCTGTAATACATATGGTCAACATAAAACTTCAACTGACAGTAATTCTGTAATGTTTAATAATGAAAGGGAAAGTAGATTGATCACTTATAGTTAAAACAAAAGTAAAAAAGCGCACTACCTTTAGATATAAATGGAAAAAAGAAAAGAAAACAGTTGTGCTGTATTAAATTTTATAAATAATACCACCAGTTATGTGCAGGGTGCCAATGATTTAAATCAGTGATTTTAATCAATTTAATTTTTGGGAGAAAAATCGTTTACTTAATTCCGGGATGCACAAACTCTGGCCCACGGGCAAATATTGGCTCATGACACCTGTTCCATTCACCCACCAACACAGTTGCACGTAAAAAAAAACATGAATCAAATTCCATCAATTCATTTTTTGAGAAAATGAATTAATTGGGAAAATTTTAATTATTTCAAATTTGTTTTCAATTATCATAAGCATGGCACCAGAAAATCTTCAGTTATAATTTAATAATTGATTATTATCAATATGCACCATCCTATTTTCAAGAACTTTTATTTGGTAATTGGGTGCTTCCACAGTATTTTTAGTGTTTATGTCATGTCTGCAATAAGTTAAATAGATCGTAACTGCACAAGAAATTAAGTTAGATAAAGTTTTTTTTCTTTTTAGTAAATAATGTGACATACTACTTACAAAAAAAAGAAAAACCATTCACCTTACTCAATTTTTTGTTTAGTTATGATCAATCGAACTTCTTGCAGACATGACATAAACACTAAAAATACTGTGGCCCAATTGCTTTTCCTATTATGTGCCATCCTATTTTCTAGAACTTTACTTTGAAAAGAAACCTATAACTACATATTTGGAATTGTGTCATTAAATCCATCCATTAGTCTTTAATAAATTGTTTTTAAGGCTCTATTGCTTAAAAGAATGCACTACTTGTTTGGCACTGGATACTGTACATTTAAATTTCTCTGGCCCACAAGCTGAAAGAGGTTGTGCATAATACTATTACTATTATTATTATTGCAAGTGATTAACATTTCTGTAAAGTTTTCTTACTGAAATCTTTGCTTTTAAATTTGTAAAGTAATTCAGTATATAATCAGTCAATTTTGCTATGCTTCCAAAATCATCCATTTGGGACAAATATTTTATTTGCATTATTTTATTGCAATATTTTATTTACAGATTTATATTATCAACAACTGTATTTTCACCAACTGTCTATACTCTTCATATAAAGTAGTTACACTTATTTTAAAAATCTAATTATTTTTTAAAAATCTATTTTTAAAAATCAGATTTAAATTTTAAAAAATCTGATTATTTTGATTTTTTACACCCTGGTTGTATGTATATAAAAAGAAAAAATACAATTACTTTTCTAGAATAACTTTATCTGATTTGCAGAAAGTAGAAGAACTGAAAGCAGAAATGAGGAGAATTAAATTAGATCCACGAAGGCATAATCTACCAGAAGTAATAGATTACGCTGCTGCTAAAAGAGAAAATGCTATTCTTAAGAAAGCTATCAATAAATGGAAGAAGAAAGTTGAAGTTGCTCAGGTAAGTGATAAATGTGAAAATTTAACTAAGAAACCCTCCAGAGCTAAATATCTTAATTTTTCGCTCAGTGACTTAACAACACAACTGTTTTATGCTTATTAGGTAAAAAATGTAAGTAATAATAATTTTTAAAATGTTTAAAGACTGTCTTTGTAAAATTACTATTACTTCATTTCTCCTTAACCCTTTGAGGCGCAACCCTTTCCCAATGCTGAAAAAAGGGCAGCACAGCCAGCTGTCGTCAAAAAAGGGTCTCTAGATCTGTGGCATGTGATGAACGTTTCGATCGTCCGCCATCTTGCTGGTCGTTAAGTCGAGCGATGGCAACGGCTGCCCTTTTTTCAGCATGGGGCCATCTGTCTAGCTGTTCTCGCGTTCTTCCATTTTAAAGCAGATGTCAGTGCTGTTAAAAAGAATCGTGACAATTTTTTTTACGGGGAAATGACGTGCTAAAAAGCAAAGGATTCTCGTGGAGCTATGTCACCCACCACTATTTTTATAGAAATCAAATCTATTCTTCTTGACTGGCAACAGTCAAAATGTCAGAGTTTGGTGTTGCCAGAGTGGTAACACAGCGTGTTAAAGGGCTAAAAGAATTATCTCCACATTTTTGTACTTAGATGCATGCATGAAAACTCATAATAGTTTAATCATCAAACAGCCATTCTCTGAAAAGATTAAAATTGTTATCAGTTTTTAAATATCTAAGTAGACAAATAGAGCTAGCAATTTGCAAAGTATAATGAGATGAAGGTAAACGTCCAGAAGTGACAGTGACCGAATTCTAGAAGGCGGGTATGTTGTTGAAATGAGTGCCAGGAATGGACACATGCTTTAATTTGTACAGTGAATGAGTCAAAAAGTAATGACTGGTGTGTAGATTTTTCTCTAATAAAAGACAAATGAAAACATTGTTAATCTTTTCTAATAGCCAAACGGTACTTACCTCCAGGGTGTGTGTGTGTGTGAGCATAGTACAGTGTGATCAAGTTAAAAGAGTACCCCTTGGTCTTTTAATTTTTTTTTTTTATATTACACTTAAATCTGATGGATGTGGCTACTATTCTAACAAAATATAATTGCTTGAACCTTGTTTAAGTGTGAAATACAATTTCCAACACCGTTGGACTGTTATAATTCATTTGTGAGGTGATAAAGAAATGGAGACACACAATGTTACTTAATCTTTTGATCATTTTATTTTTGAAAAACGTAATTTAATTCAAATTTTTTACGTTATCATTCCTCTCAGAAAATGTTCACCACCTTTTGAATGCAAATATGAACAAATCAAACCATTTTTTGACACACTTCGCAACATGGTTGATGTTATTGACAAGATTGCATCACTTACGATTTGTTTTAATTCATCGTTGTTTGTAGAAATGCTCTGGAAAACACTATCTGCATGCGAACATTTTCAACATTTTTTTTTTTTAAGGAATGATAATGGAAAAAATTTGAATTAAATTATATGTTTTTTAAAAATAAAATGATCGCAGGATTAAGTAACATTGTGAGTTTCGATTTCTGTTTTAGCTCATAAATAAAGTTGTAACAGTGCAGCAGTGTTGGATATTGTCTCCCACACTTAAACAAGGTTTAAACCATTATACTTCAGTTTCAGAATAGTTGCCACATCCATTAGATTTAAGAGTGATAAGAGAAACCAATGGACACTCTTTTAAATGGATTACCCTGTATATGTAATTAACTCACCAACAAAGGTTCATGTTGACATGCTTTTACTCAGGGAAAAAAAAATCAACAGGGTAGAGAATAGTTGCAATAGTCATACTTGGTTTAAAATCTACTAAACTAGTGCAGTTGACTCTACACGTTGACCCTCTTACTAAAATAGCTGTTTTTGTAAGCAGTTTCAGTTGCTTAGCTAAAGTGGTAATTCATGTTTATCAAATTTTCTTTCATTAATCATTTTTTCGAATATTTACCTCTTGCCACAAAAGTGCCCTTTCTAATACTTATTAAGGGTGTATCTCGAAAAAAAAAGAACTCTGTTTTTAGTCTTGGTACACAATTGAAATAAACTAATAGCCTCGGGGTCTCCAAAAAATTCCAGAGGGTTCCTCATTAGCTGCTTTACACACTCCAATCAGCAAAAAGCTGTGGCTTTTGTGAAATTTTCAGAAAAAATTCTTAAACACGTATCTGAGCTGCAAGATTTTTCGTAGAGTGGCACGTTTAAAAAAAAAAAAAAAAATCTGATTTTTAAGAATTTTTTCTAAAAGTTTTGAAACTGATACAGATTGATTGTATGTAGTACAGCTTGTAAAGAGACAGTTTCAAAATGTTGAAGTGCCTGGCATAATTAGTTTATTTGTACTTATGTACCAAAATCACATGATTTTTTCGAATAACATCTTAATTTAATGCTTTAATATTCTTATTATGATTATTTTATTATTTATTTATTTATTTATAGCAAGAGAAGTCTTTATACCTGGATGCTTTGTCAAAGAAGAATAAATACTGAACATTGTTATAGCCAAGATAATAAAAAGTTATTTTCGCTGTACATAAATTGTTTTATGCAAGATCAAGATGGAAAATTTACAGTGTACACACTTTGTTATACTTAATAGATTTATTTATTTTATGTTTTAACCTTTTATATCTCAACAACTGAAGTTTTAAAAATTGTTTAATGTTATGTGTAAAAATAAATTACAAACATGCTGAAATTTAGCTGATTTTGCAGCTTTGTAATTCATGTGAAAGTTTGTTGACCAAAATGGGTTCATTGTAGAGCTCAATAAAATGGTTATTTTTATTTCTGTATCAGCTGTAGACATATCAGCAGCATACCAAAGAGTTTAAGTGTTTGTGAAAAGTTCTTAGCTTTGCAAGATGTATTCTTGCAAGTTACCTACGATAAAACACTTAAGTCTGCAATAACCAATAGTGCAGTTGCTGAAGGACAAAATGCAGTTTTCTGATTATATATTAATTAAATTTCACTAAATTTTGAGATTAAAAATATATACAGTAGAGAGCCAGAAATCCGCACAGCTTGGGACCATGGTTTGTGCGGATTTTAGGATTTTGCAGATTTCGGGCCGTAAAAGATAAATCATTACATTTCTGATTTTAAAAAAGTAGAATACAATTACAATGAAATAAAAACAGTCAAAAGTATTCCACTTATATTTTCACATTAAATACAAAAGCATGAGAGAAAAAAAGAAAAAAATACATGAAGACTAGCAAAAGCAAATGGTTCCAAAATTTCCTTTTTCTAATTTTGAAAGCATGTTCTATGGCGATTTGTTTTAAAATATTATTTTTTTCTACTTTGTTTCTGTTTTTTTTCTTTCTTTTCTTTATTTTTGCAAAATGTATATTATCATTAATTCTTGTTTTGTTACAGAACTTTGCTGTTCTAAAAATTTAAGGTATTCTTCTCCTAACTTTAAACTTTAATCAAATGGATTTTATTATTATTATTATTAGCCAAGTTTTCATCATCAGAATCATATTTATCTGGATTCAAGACACTTTTCAACAATTTCATCACTGGCAGATGACTTCGAATTTCATTATTTACACCAGAGAAGGTGTGCGGATTTCGGACGTTTGCGGATTTTAGGTCGGCGGATTTTTGGCTCTCAACTGTATTACTTTATGCTTACATTTAGGAAAGAAACAGTCATTCAAAATTTTTTTTAACAGATTATGGTTAATTTATACAGTTTTATTGGGTAAGTTGCAGATCTGCAACACCGTGATAAAAAAGGATGACTTTTCTTTCCCCCAAATACTTAAATTTGGTAGTTATTGCAATTAATGTACAAAATACTAAACTTTTGATAGCTATCTTACATAAAGACTATTTTAAATAGCATGATTATTTTAAAATAAAAATATTTCAGAAAGTCTTTGAAAAGAAAAAGAAAATTTTTGTCTCAGAAAAATGGGTAAATTTCATTTAAAAAAAATGAGGGTGGAGAAGCTAAAAAGAACAGACAATGTTCTGTGTTAATTAGTCACTCACATATTAGAACAGCAACTCACTTTAAACATCACTTGATTATGGCCGCTTAAATATTCTGGTCTCTTCAGTGATGTTATAATTAAGTTCAATTGTGTGTGTATTACCAGTAAATATTTACGTAATTAGAAAATTTTTCTTGTAAGTCTTCTTTCTAAATGATCTCAAGACAACTCATTGACAGTTCTCTATTTTTAAGAAATTTTCACTTTATGGGACTTTAGCCAGTGGTGTAGATAGAGTGACCAAGGAGGGGCATCTGTCCCCAGGTGCAGCATCCAAGGGGTGCCAAATTTTATATAAAACCTTCACCATTACATTTTGGGAAATTGAAAAGGTTGCAAACTCTTCAGTTGTCCCGGACTCTGAAAACCCTAGCTACGCTTCTGGCTTTAACTGTCACCTCCGATCAAGGTCCGCCCACTAAAAACAAGAAGTGGCAAGATGTCACATTCCGTAGTCCTAAGTTCCTTAGTTCGTGAGAAGTTAAGAGTGTAACTTCACTGTGTTATTTAATTTTTTTTTCCTAAGTAATGTTAACCAAGAGCATTGCTTTATTCACATGCTTACATCTAGTTTTGGGCATCATGCATTTTATTTTGAATTTTTGATTTGGTAGAACATTTACTTTAATCTTGTTTCTATTTAAACATTACTAAATGCAATATTAATTTTTAGCGAATTTGAAAAGGTGAACCTTCCCATGGAAATAACAAATGTGTCTGATAGAGCAATGATTCTGCAAATTTTATGATGCATACAATAAAAATCACACTGTATGTACTTAAATATAATGATTGTTTCCTTGCAAAACATTTTTTCTTTAGTGCATGTATGATTTTCCAACTCTTTAATGTTACAACACACCACTCTGAGTACCATTATGTTATGATAAATTTAAGCAAAAACAAGTGATAAAGAGTGTATTGATGTATGAAATAACTGAAAGAAGAAGAAGAATTCATATCAGGGTGTAATATTTAATTTTGAAATATTTGGAAGAATAAATTTATTTGTTCTGGAGTAATCTTAAATAGATTATGATTTCACTTAAAGCTTCTGTGTGTGTTATAATAATTTTACATATATTTTTGCTAGTTTGAAAAAAAAAAATAGCTTGAAATGAGAGTTGTAATTTTTTTTATGCCCAAAAGCATATTTTTTTTTACCCAAATATAGTAGAAAATGTGCATTTTGACTTACACTGGTATGCAATTAAAAAAAAAAATCTGTTTAATATGAAAATATCTTTTTCTCTTGCAAAAAGAGCTGAAATTTTGTTAATCAAATATTGATTTTTATGGACTTAGTTTATTCTATAAAATAGTAATACTTTAAGTAATTTAAACCATAAACTTAATATGCTTTAGAGGATTTTTCCAATATATAATAATTCAGTTTAATGTAAATCTGATTTTTTCCCCCTGCTACATAAGAAAGGTGCTATTGAATTAAATAAATCCACTTGAAAAAAAGACTTTGAATTTGATGTTGTAAATTTATAAAATGGATAATTTTTTCAAATAAGTGATAAGTTTTTATGAAGAATTTTTCTACTTTTATAAAAGCAGTTTCATTTGAATTGATATTTTATTTACTGTTCAAAAAGAAAAAGTTGAGCACTATTTCGGTCAAAACTCATTCATATGAATGCAGAATTATGGACTTGAGTCGACCATTTTGAATTGCTGTGGAGGCTTTTATTATTGGAGGTGATGATTTAGCTCCCTCTGTGTCTGTGCCTATGCATGTGTGCGTGTATGTTGCCATTTAGTACTACTGAAGACAAATTTTCTAACATAGAAATTATCTTCCAAAATTTGGGAAAGAAAAGCTAGTTGATTTGGTGAGGCACTGCAATCTTAAAATAATTTCTTGTTTATCCAAAGAAATACACCTTTTGGATCTTGCATATACTAAATACTTGTATATACTAAATCTTATTATTATTTTTTTTAATGCAAGTTACCATTTTTTAAAAGAATAGTTTGCTTTTTATAACAATCTATGTTCAGAATTTCAAATCCCCAAAACTGCCATGAATGTGAACTACAGAATTTGTAAAAGCTAAGAATTTAGGAATGGTTGTGAGCAGACTTTGATCGATTTCACGGCCATATGCAATCAATTACAAGAATAGAAATGGATTACAATTATTACCAGTTTCTAAAAAAAGAATATGATTTGTGATAGCTAATTTAGTAAAAATGTGGTAATCTTGGATCTTAATACAATCAAATATATAGAAAATTCAAAAATAATGCAATTTTTATTTTATTTTTTTCTATAAATTTTGCAAACTGCTATTTTACTAATTGATTAATTGGAAATAAACGAAGTCTGGTGGTGAGATTAGATTGAAATTCTGTAGTTACCATGGCTCACTGGGATATATACAGGCTGTCCAAAAAGCTCCGTTTTTCCGTACAACTAAATTTTCGCTTCTTCGCCGATTTGTCGCTTTTACCCAATGCTATCACTGTTGCCAACTCTGCCGGAGAAAATATGCCTAAAATCAAAGCTAAAAGTATCCAGGAATGGATAACAATGGCCGCATTCGTAAACGCCAAACGAGTTGCACTCGTGCAACGAGTTTATCGTTTGCAAATGCAGCCAATGTTTTCAAGCCGAGGGAAAAAAAAAAAAAAAAAAAAAGCCGCGTTTGGTGCCTTTTTTAGCACTTGAGTGCTATTTCGCTCGAGCACGGTTTTTGTGTAGACACGATTGTTATATTTGAATGTGTCATTGTTATCCATTCCTGGATACTTTTAGCTTTGATTTTAGGCACATTTTCTCCGGCAGAGTTGGCAACAGTGATAGCATTGGGTAAAAGCGACAAATCGGCGAAGAAGCGAAAATTTTCTCGTACGCAAAATCCCATAGGAGAAACTGGTTTTCGGACAGCCTGTATTTATCCAAGTGAGCCATGGTAGTTACTATGCAAGACAGGATAGCCTTGTTCCTAGTGGCAGAATGTTGTCATGATTTCTGCAACAAGCTGCTGAAATGTAAAAATATTTCTGCATCACAATGTACAGGGTGGGCTAAAAGTCCTTGACACATTTCAGAAAATAATATATAAAATAGAAATTGCCATAAAAGAGTTCAATTTGTGTTCACTTCTTTACACGACATGACACAGCTTCATTACACAGCGCAAGACACGGATCATCAAAGTCATTGAGAATATTCCACAATCCATGTTCACAATGAGATCGAGTATCGCCTAGATGTGACACGAGCTATGAAAGGTGCCCATATAGAAATTTGGTAACAAGAAACTCGTTCTGTAAGGGTAACTATTAAAAAGTTTTTCATATAAAATGTCATTCTATGGATTTTTGGTCCTATGGCATCTTCTTTCGGTAGCAGTTCGATAATTTCTGTTGATAAAAAAACTTAACTTCTCTTAAAGGAGTGACCGCAAACTGAATTCTTTTATGGTAATTTCAATTTTATATACAGTAGAACCTCGATTATCCGAAGTAATTGGGACCGAACCTACTTTGGATAATCGAGAATTCATCAATAATCATCTAGTTTAATATATAGTATCGTCATTGAACTATTATTATTATGACTATTAACTGTTAAATAAATTAAAATTATAAATGAAAATAAATTTATTTCTGAAAGAAGAACCTACAGTGGTTTAAACGGAAGCTTCATCTGGTGTACACTGGCCATCCTTTGCCATGCAGCTCTATCCCGAAGTTTTCTTAAAAGCATGAGTTCAGAGGAATCACACTGTTCCATTTCTTCCAACCAGAGAAAGCCTTTTGAGAAACTCTTAAAAGCATCATTGTTACTGAACCTATTTACTCCAGAATCATTCTCATCATCATCTTCTTCTTCTTTTGGAAATTTTCGGACTTGGTGCTATTAATTCCTCATCATTGAGCAACTGGAAGCCTGCATCTTCCACGTCACAATTCAACCACTCTGTGATTTCTCTATCCGCGCAATTTTCAAAACCTTTCATTGTGCTAAAAAGGCTTGAAAACTCAGTAACACTATCTTTCACAAAGTCTGTAGCATTTTTATTTGCGCCAGTTTAGAACAGGGATGTTTGAAAGTGGGGAAGAGAACACTCATACCAAGAATTGAGCTTGCGGGAAGGCATTCCATAAAAGGGAATTCAAAATATTTATTCTGCACTCGTAGTTTCGAAAGGACGGCTTGCATACAAAAGGAATGGGGGGGGGGGGAACTTTAAAAATGCATCTTTGTTAAGAGAAAATTTTGGATGACAGTAAAAAATGAAAAAAAAAAAAAAAAAAGTGAAGAAGAAACCGACTTCGGTTAACAGAGAGTTTCGGTTCATCGAGGTTCTACTGTATTATTTTCTGAAATGTGTCAAGGCCTTTTTACCCACCCTGTATATTTATTCATGCATGTACACACAAAGATGTGGGTGCATTTAAACATTGTTAATTGAAAATTGCAATTACATGAAAGTGGTCTTTAGTGCATTTTTAAAACTCTAACAGAGTTAATTATACAAATTGTCTTTAACAGTTTGTCTGCAGAGGGTCATTTTGTTTCTGTGACAATGTTACCGTGTCACCCTGTTTCTGCCACGGAGGCCTTGTTTCATATCTAAGAACCATTCCTTTTAGAAATACTAAAATTTTACAATGAAATACATAAAACCTCAAGTTTCTTTAGACTCATTCAAAGTCTTTGAATGTTCAAACATTTTTTTAAAGATTATAAACCAGAAAAGTTGAAAGTGCTTAAATCAATAGGAGGTAATAAATGCTCCAATTCAAGGATTCTGAAACAATTTTTTAATGAAGTAAATAAAAAACTTTGTAAAAAACACACATAAGATGTTATAGGTAAGAGGATACGCACGTTTCAACCAAAAATTGTTTTGGCCTTCATCAGTCCAAGCCCTTTGTCGCAAGCAACACAGGGAACTGAAAAGAGATAAACAAGCAAGATGTTGCCAATATTTAAAACCCGATATATCCCATCGAGTTGAGAAGTTTCATTTATCCCACGCAATTACGATAACTATGGTGGTTGTTAACGCTAGTCGGAATGCTGTATCTGTCATCGACATCAGCGTAGAAAAACAGTAATCTGTCAGACTGACATAGAATTATGATGAAAATTATGAGAAAGGAGCAGACAGTTTTTTTGAGACGGTCCCAACGGCGGCAGTGACTGTTTTTGGATTATGGACATATCAGTTGCACGGTAGAAAAACTACCGTGTTTTGATCTGGAGCAGTTGACCTGGTCTCATCCCATAATCTACTAATGGGCATTCAAGCTTTCATAGTAAATGGTAATGTAAAATTCATGAATAATTATTATCTGTTGTGATAAGTGCTACATTAATTTACAGCAGAATCATTAGGCATTAAAAAAAATCTTATTGCCAACTAAGATACAAAAGTGGATACGTCCCCGCAGTGGCCTAGTCGCTAAACTCCATACCCATACGAACACAGAAAGTGGAGCAGCACCGGCTTGGCCAGTGCTTGGGAGGGTGAAAACCTCTTTCGATTGGGCTGTTGTGGAACAGTGTGCACTAATGGGAGCTGATGTACGTAAAATATGTTCGTTGTTCCAACGTCTTCCATGTTCAAACGATTCGTCTGGTGAGTGCCGATTTCAGGTGCTAGGTCTCTTATCTGGAATGGATTCAAAATTAGGAGAGCACTCATAGGGGAAGACGTTGGTCTGCCCAATAGATCTGACCCCGTAATGAAATGATCAGCATATCCTACCCTCGTAGCGGTCAGTAGGTCGCTGACCGAACCATTAGGAAAGAAAAAAGGTTTTAAAAAGTTGGCTACCTTTTAATTAGATGTTAGAAACATGTCCCAACGAATGACTCAGACTTCCAAAAGGTACGAGCTAATAACAGTACTCTTGGGTACAGTGGCATAGCCGCAAGGGGGGGGGGGTAGGAGGTAGAACCCCCTCCATGAAGAATTTTTTTTTTCTACAAAATGCATTTTCTTCACTCTCTAATCACACACACATATACATATATAGGAGTTGCAGTAGCCGTACCACCCTTCCCATGAAAAATTTCTCTCTACGCCACTGCTAGGGTAAGATAAAGACTTTTGCAAGAGAGGCTATGAAAACTCGAAAAAATTTCATCAATGCACTCTTTGCACTGGTGCCATCCGTAATGGTACGGAGTATTAGGCCAATGTGGTTCTGGATTTGGTTTTCTCGTCAAACCGAACCAAAAATGAATGAAGATCTTTTGAATTGAAACGAAATAACTTGCATGCAAATATCTTCGACTGCTTAGAAGCATTTGCAGCCATTCACATATTTTCTGTGGCCCAAGCAACGATGGGATTTCTCAGGACAACAATGCGTCATGTTGCCGAGCCACAACTATTTCTGACTAGCTTGAAGAACATTCTGGTGAATTTCAGCGAATGCTTTCGACACATAAATTACACTCTATAACAAAAAAATCGACGCACCAAGAAACAATCATCCGATTGCTTTGAAATTTCGTATGCATGAATGTTTTGAACAGATATGCAAATGATTCAAATTTGGTGTCCAATGAATGAATAGTTTGATCTCTAGCGCATCGGAACTGCGCATCCAGCAGACGTATATAAGGAGCAGTTCTTCAACGGTTGTTAAAACTTTCGGTTTGATTGCGATTTAGATGACCTTTCAACAACTTAAAAAATGCCTCGCTGCAGGATTCGTGCTCATTACGAGCAACTGTCAGAGTTTGACAGAGATTGTATCATTGGATTAAAAGAGGCCGGTTGGACTAGTCGGAGAATCGCTCGTCATTTGAGTCGAAGCGATGCGACGATTCGAAGATGCTGGCACGGATGGGTGGAAAATGGCAGAGTGCAGCGTCAAAATGGTAGCGGTCGACCTAGGGCTACAACAGATCGTGAGGACAGAGTGATGGTCCGATCAGCTGTCACAGCGCCTTCTTCATCTCTATCAACCATCAGACGTTCAACCCAAACACCAGTGTCCATCATGACCATTCACAGACGGTTGAGAGAGCGAAATCTACGCTCGCGCCGACCGTTACGCCACCTGCCACTCACGCCTGCTCACTGCCGAGCCAGATTACAGTGGTGCAGGGCTCGATCAGGTTGGAATGATGCCGACTGGGGACGTATAGTCTTTAGCGACGAATCCCGCTTCCAACTGTGTCCTGACGATCATCGAAGACGTGTTTGGAGACGCACAGGGCAGAGGGGGATCCTGCTTTCACTATTGCACGCCACACCGGCCCTCAACAAGGCATTATGGTCTGGGGTGCCATTTCCTTTGACAGCCGGACCTCTTTGGTCGTCATTAGAGGTACACTTACTGCACAGCGGTACGTGGACGACATCCTAAGACCTGTTTTGCTACCGTTCCTTTTGCAGTGCCCTGGGCTGGTTTTTCAGCAGGACAATGCCAGACCACATACGGCTCGTGTTGCTCTAAACTGTCTGCAAGCTTGTCAAACTCTTCCTTGGCCTGCCAGATCGCCAGATCTCTCTCACATCGAGCAATGTCTGGGATATGATGGGAAGGCGATTGCATCTGGCACGGACTATTGATGACCTCGTTCGACAATTGGAGCGAATTTGGCAGGAAATACCGCAGGAGACCATCCGGGAGCTTTATCGGTCTATGCCACGCCGTGTGGCAGCTTGTATCCAGGCTAGCGGCGGGTCAACACCTTATTGAACTTGTTACTGTAACTCTGAAATAAATTATTCAATTGTTCTGAAATTTTAATCATTTACTATTCTGTACATTGTCTTCCTATCTACCAATTTTCGTCTCAATCGGACACCTCCTTCTTGGTGCGTCGATTTATTTGTTATAGAGTGTATAAGTTGACTGATAGTTTTGTTACTACTCTGCATTTCTGAGAACTAAACCATCAGTCATTCTACGCACAGTATTCTTTGGCAATAAACCCCGATTCTATTCACATCTCATTCATCTCTCTCACCTTTCACCGTGGGATGAGAGAAACATTGTATCCGGTCCTCTAGACTTAAAACTAGAAGGACCGCCCATTATGGAATTCTTCTGTGACGTCACGTGAGTGACAGCTTCGCGCATCATTCTGCGCATGCTATTTCTTTACCTAAATGTATTATTTAGCGATCTTGGTAATCCGTATAAACTACGGGCCCGTTCGAGAATTCACCGGTTGGTTATGCACCGGTGGTACCGGTTGCGGTCATTCTTCGGTTAAGTGACGTCACGGTTGTCAACCGGTTTCGGTCATCCTCACCACATCCAATTCCAAGCCAAGAAAACAAAAATAAACATTGGCAACGCTACGCTAATAACACACAATAACAAGCCATAGATATCTGGCATGATGCTTACTTTTTCTAATGCAGTTTTTCATGCTGATTACAAATCTGAAAACCGTTTTGCTCTATCACGTCAGGTTTTCGAGATATCAACAAAAACGTACATTTTTTAACCCCCTTTCGTTGGAATTTTTTTCCGCTTTTTTTTTTCTAACGCAGCGTCGAATATTCCCATTCATGGTGACTACAGTTCAGAGGCCCCCGGAATTTTGATACCTCAATGAAAATATGTAAGCTATAATGTAAAAAACACTCTATCCAGATATTCCCACAGTTTCAAAGCCAATTACACATGATCCCGTCACTTATCCATTACCAACACCACCTACAGAATACAGAGTAAATGAAGGAAAACAAGAAGAAAGTTCTCCATCTTCTAGGAACAACTCAGACTCTGACTACCATCCTGGCGAAGATACTCACTTGATTAATAATGAGGATCTTTGCGACATCGTACGGGACCTGGCACTAATAAAAGGCCAAGCTGAACTGCTAGGTTCACGTCTGAAAGAATTTAATTTGCTATCACCAGGTACAAGAATTTCACAATTTTGATACAGACACAAAGAAATCGTGCAGTTTTTTGCAATGAGTGACAATATGTGCTACTGCACGGACATCCAAGGTCTTATGTCAAGCCTCAGGGTAGAACATAGCACTGAAGCATGGCGACTGTTTATTGATTCCTCCAAGGCAAGTTTAAAGGCTGTATTATTACACAATGGGAACATGTATGCATCAGTACCGGTTGGATATTTTGCCCATCTAAAAGAGACGTACAAAACCATGTTGCTACTTCTTGAAAAAATTCGCTATTGCGATTACAATTGGAATATCTGTGGTGATTTAAAAGTAATCACTATTCTCATGGGAATGCAGACAGGGTACACCAGGTACTGCTGGTTTATCTGTAAGTGGGACAGCAGAGATGGGAAGCACCACTATATAAAGAAGAATTGGCCCATCAGAGATAAAATGCAGACCAGTAGTAAAAACGTCCTTCGTGTGCTGTTGGTTGAGTGTGAAAAAGTTATTATGCCTCCACTTCATATAAAGCTGGGGCTCATGAAGAACTTTGTGAAGGCACTAGACAACTACTCGGATGCTTTTCGGAACCTATCCAGCAAATTTCCAGAGTTATGCGAAAGTGAAAGAAGGTATGTTCATAGGTCCACAAATAAGGAAGATCATTGCAGACAGTCACTTCGAAGACTTACTCAGAAGTACTGAAAAAGATGCATGGTTGGCATTCAAGTCTGTTGTAGCCAATTTCCTTGGAAATAATAAATCTCCTGACTATGTAAATACTGTGCAGAAGTGCATTAGCGCGTACAGCTTGATGGGTTGCAACATGTCCCTCAAGATTCATCTCCTCGACTTCTTTCCCGAGAACTTAGGTTCTGTCAGTGATGAACATGGCGAATATTTTCACCAGAACATCTCGGTGATGGAGTCGCGCTATCAGGGTCGATGGAGTGCAGCAATGTTGGCTGACTACTGCTGGATGCTTCAGCGCAACATGCCAAATGCTCAGCACAAACGCAAGTCTACAACCAAGAAATTCAAACCGAACTAACTTTAAATTAAGGAACTTTATGTTATACCTATGCATTTTATATGTGTATTATACCTTAAACTAGCTGATGCTATATAGTTTATGTTAATTAGTACTCTATTCAGCAATATGTGCTCTACGGTAACTTGTCTGCGAGTTGTTTGCCTTGATACAATGTTAAACATATATAAATGGTTAATGTCAAATATCTCAAAAACGGTGGGTGATAGAGACAAACGGTTTGCATATTTTTAATCAGCATGTCTCAATTGTCTTAACCCATTTATGCCTAGTGTCCCTTTTTTGGGACGGCATTTTCGCTATTAGTCGAAAATGTTATTTATTTTTCCTAGGCTTTATTCATGAGTATTGAGCCTCAACTCTACAAAATATTTTAACATGACCCAGTAGGATGTTGATATTTCGATTTTTATGCATAATGATTTTAAAAGAAATCATCTCTTGTTCAAGAAGTTGACATCAGAAATTTATCTATTTCTGTTATCAGTAAAAATCGAAGAAAGTCGCAAAAATATCCAGGCACAAATGGGTTAAAACAAGTGTTGGATACCAAGATATCCGCCGAAACTTTTTTTTTTGCTTATCAGTGTAACCGGAATAACCCACCTCGCTAGCACGGTCATTCTGGTTGCGCTCTGGTCACGTTGAGCAGACAACCGCTACATGACCGAAACGGTTTCGGACGTGGTTAATTCCAGAGCTCCGCCTTTTCGAACGCTCTGGTCGTGCACCGGTGATACCGGTGCACAACCGATGAATTCTCGAACGCGCCCTACGTGTAATCTGACGAGTTTCATTGGGTTTTTGGACTGCGAACGCTGCGCCGTTGTGAAGGATGCAAACAGAATAACAACAGGCGTAGCAGTTCAGACAGTAATCCATTATCGCAACAACTTCTGTTTGCGAAATTTTGAGATTACTTCATGCTGATGGGTCGAAAACTCTAGCCTCCAAATCACAGTGTTTCGTGAACAACTGGAGTTAACCACTGTGCTAGGGAGAATCGCACTTACAAAAGCAGTTATTTGGAAAGCGAGTTATCGACTTCTTACGAGTCGGTTGTTGAGTTTCACACCGATTCGAGGGGAGTCGTCCAAAAAAGACAACTGGTTAACCCAGCCTTTCGAATTTTACCACTTTCGCTGTCTGTCGCAAAAAATGCGTGAGGCATTCTTTGCGGTTTGCCCCATTTTAACTTTTAAACTTTCATTTCCATCAAAATATTTGCGAGATTTTAGCCGGTGACACAAATGAGGAGCAGAATGTATTAACATGTTAAGGGACAACTTAGTCAATTTAAGATATTCTAGCAACTTATTAACCGATGTCTTGCTATGAATACTAGGTTTCATTTCTCTACATAACATCTACTGAAAACCGCCTTATAAGGATTGGCAGAACTAATGGACATCTAATATCCAGTGCAGTCTTTAACACGTACTGTCACCTGTAAATTTAATTTCATCCTCAGCTTTTTTTAAATGCGAATCTTCCGCTTTTTATCCATATTCTAGGGGGGGGGGGATTCTTCATATCATTGATGTTTTAAATTTAGGATGGCAATCGTCTTCACAAGTTTGAAAATGCCCGGCAGCTGATAAGTCAAGTCTATATTTGGGAGAGAAAAAAAATCTAGCGATTTTGGTACATAAATACAAATAAACAAATCATGTCGAGTTACGTAATGATTTAGAATGTTTCTTTACAAGCTGGACTATGAAGCAGTTTTAGTTTCTTCAAACTACAGCCTTGGAGAAAATGTGTATGTTCAAGAACCTAAAAGGGCAGTTTATTTATTTCTCCTCTCCCCCCCCCCCCCGAATATGTAAAACGCACTGTACTTTCGAGTGTTCATCCGTTAAAATCATCACGTTTAACTTCTTAGCAGTAGAGTTCTCGATTTAAGATAATGAAACATAAGCGTACCAAATGGGGAAGTCACACTAATAATTAAAAAGTATGTATAATGTTTAAATTTATTCTGCCAGAGTATTCTGCTTCTGGTTAACCCTTTAACGCAGTATTTTTATTGAAATTCATCAATTTTAAAATATTACGCTTACTATATACTTTTATGAAAACTGACATTCAATGATTTTCACTGCTAGCTTAGATTGGTCAAAAGAAACATAACAAAAAAAAAAAGGGTGTGTATGAAATTTGATCCAATTTCAGTATTTAGTTACTTGAGAATAAACAAATAATAGAAATAATAACTTCTTTATGATTTGGCATTTGTGCATGCACAAAAGCAAAACGTTTCCTGATTTTTGGATATTTTTATGAAATTCCCTGATATTTCCATGATCTGTCACCACCCTGTGCTAGTATTTAGTTTTATTATTTTCTCACTAATCAAAGTCAAAATTATTTGACAGCACGGCTATGGCCCAATTGAACCTATCTGGAAGTTTTTTTTAAACAACTTTTGATCACTAATTTTCTTTTGATTGTTCAAACTACATATTTGTGAACCTAAATTACTACCTCTGCATTGAACAGTTCTTTAAAAATTCTTCTCACCCCCAT
>JAWZYV010011309.1:0-286261 GCA_038373885.1 Cheiracanthium punctorium | reverse complement strand
TTTTTATACTTTGCAAAACGGTCTCTACATAAATAGTTGTAGTCGGTAATTATTAGAAAAAAAATTAAACTTTTTTCCGAGTCCCCTCTATTAGGAATGATGCAAGAAAAAAAATCTGTACCCTTCTGTCTTATCTACCAACTGCCACTCAACTCCGTCTCCCCTGCTCCGGTCGAATTCTCCTCCATCAGCTGTCACTCAACTCCACCCCCCTCTTAGCACATCGTGGATTGTGTAACCCCTGCTTCACTGGAATGCAATCCGCAATCCGCCGGGATTGGGGTGGCGTGGTACTCTCATTCTCTCACTACTTATATTGACTGAAGAGCAGGTATAGTTGCCTCATACAGCGGTGTAGCCAAGGGGGTGTTAGGGGGGTCATAACGCCCCCCATGAGGAATTTCTTGCCATACAAAATGTATATTCTATCTTATCACATAGATGTATGCATATATGTGAGTTTCAGTAGGCGTAACCCCCCCCCCCTATGAAAAATTTCTGACTACGCCACTGGTCTCATATGTGCAGAACACTTAATTACAGCAAGTTAGAATTCTTTACTTTTGACATGCATAAAAATTTATCAGTCATATTGTCAGATAACTAATTGAAAGCTAAATTTCTGTAATTACTAGGTTATATAAAGTTAATTTCGATACTGCTTGAAAAAAATATTATATATATTGTCAAGGATAATCTTGTATTTTTGTTTAAATGAATTTTATCTACATTAATATTTCTAAAATATAAAAATAATAAAAAATCACTGCACATAAGCTTGTTCCATATTAGTTAAGTTTATCAAGTGGCATGATTAAAAATAAAAGATGAGATGCGTTTTGATTTTTCAGAACACCTTAAAAAACGCATAATTATACAAAATGACACCACTTTGAAAGTTTATTTATAAGACAAACACAGAAATTGTGGAAAAAGATGTAAAATAACACATAAAATACCGTTCTAGTTTATATATTTTGATTATTTTTTTGTAATTTTCAAGGACAAAACATCATGGAATACTGACTTATTTTTAAATCAATTTATGCAACACATAGGAAATGCCTTTCTTCCTGTCTCTCTCCTATTCTTTAATTTCTTTCTCTCCTGACTTTTTTCAACAGGCGAGAAAATCAATATCGAAAATTTAGAAAATAAATAAAAAATGAGAAGTTAGCTAAAGTCTTAAGTTATAGAAGAAGTGTCTTAAAATATTTTAAGTAGATGATGTAAGTAAATAAAATTATGTTTCATGAAACGCTTGGTTTTTAATATTGCAGTTTGAGTCAAAGGTTAAACGGGAATCGTTTATATTTCCAAACTAATTTTAATCTAACAATAAAATTTAAGGTTAAAAAAATCGGACACATTATATCGATTAAAATTGGTTGTAGGACCAAGGGGCTTCAGACTTTCAAAAATTAAACAACTCTTTTGTAAGAACTTTGCAAACCATTTCGGAAATGCTTTTCATTTCCATCCAAGTATCAGGACTAATTAATATATCCAATATTCATAATGTATAATTCCAAATATCAGGATATGTATCAATCTTCACTAATGCTGATTTATATGTTAGTTTATATGCAGACGTAGTTAGACTAGTTAGTTTATATGTCCCTTAGACTCTAAGGGATCAAACTGTAACAGATTTTCGAGCAAGTAATCATGAAGTGGTTAAGTTCTTTTTTTTTTTTTTTTTTTTTTTTTTTTTTTTTTTTTTTTTAAGATCATTACATGATATTTAACGATGTTTAGAGTAACAGATCTTGATGGTTAGATTTAAACCAATCGCTTTGGGAGATTTTTTTTATAATTAAGAAGAGTAATTTTGTATACATTACTAATGCTTTTGTAGCTTCACGTGCATATAATTTATTAGTTTAGATTTATGACATTTTAAAAAGTTTAAAAAGAATTCATTTCCTTTTAGGGTTTTTTTTCTAACTTATCATTACTTTTTATAATAAATATATAGTTTAAAAAACTAAAAAACACGCTTTAGTGATAAATTGAATTAACTAAAAAGCGAAAAATAATTCTTAATATAGAAATAAATTAATGAACGAAAAATAGTATTATTGTGAAAAAAGCGTGGGGTGCTTTGTGTTATATTTTTTGTATCATTTTTGTACTAATCGTACTGATCGAATATTCTCAAGAACTCATATATGGAGCACCCCACGCTTTTTTCACAATAATACTATTTTTCGTTCATTAATTTATTTATATATTAAGAATTATTTTTCGCTTTTTAGTTAGTTCAATTTATCACTTAAGCGTGTTTTTTGGTTTTTTAAACTATATATTTATTTTTCACTTTTCAGTTCGATTTGCTATAAAAGCGTGTTTTTTAGTTTTTTTTAAACTGCATGTATTTAAAATTTATTTTTAATTTTCGATATCTCTCATAAGACACTAAGGAGCACTAAGTTGGAAAGTACTACAAAGAGATAATTTATTTTCACTGTGCACCAGTGGCGTAGCCAGGATTTTATTTCGGGTGGGCTGGGTATAAAATTTAAAGCTAAAGTTCAATTGTAAGCTATGTAAAGGGTCCCATTTAGCCCCCTGAGCCCTCCCCCCTCTGGCTACGCCCCTGCTGTGCACCAAAGTATTAATCAACCTGCAGTTAAATGCTACCTTCCTCACTAAAAAGGAAAAATAGGTCTCTAATTAACAAATAAAAGTGTGTTAAAAAGAATGGCCTTAACATGTTCTTGTACTCAACTCTTCCATAATGTGATGGATGACGATATTTTGTAAAATTAAAAATATTGCCGTGACCATGATTCGAACCTGGGTTATTGCGGCCACTACGCAATGTACTAACCACTATACGATCACGGCCACAGTACGAAAGGGTTTTCTTAGGATAGTAATATTTGGAAGTGTTCTACTTTCAATCAGGATAAGAAATGAGGAAATTATTTAATCCTGGTGATCCTGATCAGGATAATGAGATAAACTCATAAAATTATTGTATTGTCGCCGGTTCATGATAAATGTACAAAGTTTGAATTAAATCTGACCGTTTAAAGTGGGTCAAAATCGAGTTCAAAGGAGTCGGTTACAAACATACAAGCATACAAACATACATACAGGTGAAGCTAATAAAAGTGTGTTAAAATCAGGATAATGGGGTAAACTTATCAAATTATTGTATTGTCATCGATCCTTGATATATCTACAAAGTTTAAATTAAATGTGACCGTTTAAAGTGGATCAAAATCGAGTTCAAAGGAGTCGGTTACAAACATACAAGCATACAAACATACATACAGGTGAAGCTAATAAAAGTGTGTTAAAAAAGAAGAAGAAGAAGAAGAAGCAAAAAAGAAAACTCATGATTGAAAGCTAGTAGGTTAAGTTGATACACCATCTCAAACTGACTGAGCGAGTCAACAAAAATCAAATTGACTTAAACATCGCCATTACGCGGAATCTAGAACAACGATAAAACAACTAATTGCCAGGATTATCTTGATCGCCCATTGGCGGGATTATCTTGATCACAAAAAATACACGAGTTTTATAGATAAGGGGGTAGAAGTTATGTTTATATAGATACTTATGAAAATAAGTTTAATTCGATGAATCAGACGGTTGGAGAGATTAATGGCGTGATATAAAAAGGAGACCGAAGATTTTCTCCTAAAGACAAAATGGTAAGGGAATCCATTACTGTTTGGAGAGCTTTATAGTGTTAATGGAACGTGAGAATCAGCACTTGCAGCTGAACTGGTGACTCTGAAACGCAATCGAGAAATGTTAAATGCATATTCATATTAAATGCAAGGCTTATATATGTGGACCAAACTGTGTCTAAATTGAAACCCGTGGTCAACTATGTGCACTCATCAAATTTGGTTATGTTTCGTTTAATACTGTACTTACTAGTCGGATCTGAATACGTCACGGCATTTTATAACCACCCTGAAAGTAGCCGAAATGAAAGAAGAAAAAATATGTGAATAAAACGACAAAAAACACAAAATTAATATATTTTGAAGATATGAATTCAATAAGACAAAATATTTTTGTTTTACGAAATTTCATTTTCACTGATAGAAAAATTTCGAAGGATTAAATCAAGTTCTTATATACCAGATTCAGATAAGTTCGTAAGATTTAACTACCGATATTTTATCTACTGTAAAACAGACATTATCAATGAGGATATTATCACCAATATATAAGTAAATGTTATGCTAATGACTGGCTTAAAAACCCTTTTACTGTCTTTAAATTATTGATCGTCAGTCATAAGGACATATAACTGGTGTTTATTTAAAGACAATCTTTCATTTAAAACTGCATTCAGTCTTTTAACTCTAAATATAAAACAATTTTAATTGCAAGCAAATGCGGGTGAAAGTTCGTGAAACGAATAAACAAAGCACAAACTAAGAAATTTTTAAACTGCCTCCACAGTACATAAAAAGAAATGAACACTTTGAATAATTAACACTTAATATCAAAAATGCTCTTAAATTCATCACTTATCAATTCGTGAAATAAACTGATTTAAAGGAAGTCCCGGAGAGTCGCTGCATCCGGGACAGATGCGGCATCCCTTGTATTTCTTGTAATTGTCTATAGATAGCAGTCAGATGCCCAGTATAGGTGTGGAATCAGATTTCCTTAACAAGTGTATAGAGGGAGTTCTTTACAATGTTTTAGCTGTAACTTTGCAATCTTTATTTTGAGATAAGCGCATGGTTTTATTATATAATCTTTTAAATACGTTATGCTTAAGTACTTTCTTTACACTAATTACTGAATCGATGCATGATTTCGTAGTCAAAACTAAGTGCAGCACCTGTATAAAGTAGGGAAACGCGGGGTTCAATTAAACAAAATGTATTTAGCTGTTTTTCCCTGGTCACAAATTTGCGTGTACAAAAATAAAATTAATGAACACATTTGGACTACACTTTTCCCATCTAAAATGAATTTTTTTGAGTTCGTAAGTAGCATTTTCATATTCAAAAATTACAAAAGGTACATGTCTATCAGTGTTTCATTGTATCCCATATATTGAGGTACACGGAAACACTTTATAACAATTCACAAACACTCAAATAATTAGAGTCAAAATTCAAATTTCAGCATATGGTTTATGTACAGCTGCGGGAAAAAAAACGCCCACTTGTATTTTATTCGGCCATCGTACATCGTACAGCAAAGTTACACATACCCAATCGTTTACGATTGTCGTACACTTTAATTTGCTACACATAAAAATTGCATAAGGGGCCATCTACATATTAAAATTCGCACGCACTTTTTTTCCCAAGAGCAACCCATATATTTCACTTCATATTTCAAAAATTTAGCTCATTTTAACCCCGGATACCAATTTTCAATAAATTTTAACTGAAAATGAGTTATGAGCTTCTAAAATTCCCCTCCTCCTACGTTAAAATATTTTTTCATACTTTAATTCATATCTCATACAATATTAACAATAAGAAGCTGATTTTTATTCGTACTGTTAGATCTAAATGACCTAAACATAATTTAATGTTACTGTGATTTTTTATATATTATGAATATGAATTATGAATTATTAAATTAATATTCAAAAAAACGACCCAAACATAGTTTATCATAATTATAATTTTTAATAAAATATTAAAATGAATTATGGATTATTAAATTAATATTTAAAATATATCAATAACAACCTAGCCAAATTTCGATAAAAATAGATGCAAAAAGTAATATTATATGGCTGTGCAAAATTTCAAATTTTTACGCTCAGTAGTTTAATTTTTATTAAATAAAATGTGTTATTTCCATGAGTTAAGGGACCGTATATAAATTTATTACGTGACATTTTTTTGAAAATTGCGTAAAATTAAAGTAATTAGATTTCTTTTGCACAAAAATAATGAAAGCTAGAGGTATAAAAAATAGGAAATTTTGAAGCAAATAAACTGGAGATTTGTACAGTTTGATGGTGATTCTATAAAGCGTCTATTGTTGCGTTCACTACTATTTCCACCAAATAAAATATTTCCCATACATAGAATTAGATGCAGTAGATCAATGTCTTCCAATACAATGTCCTATTTCTGAAAAATTACCATCTCATCTACATTCCAGGCATGAATTTGACCTTTTTTAAAATCTGAAACATCAGCTCTTTGGAATTTACCATATTTTATCAAACATTCAAAATCACATTTTTTGGTCTAAATTAAAATACCGCCAAAAGCAAATAAAACTTCTGCACAATGCAGAAGATAATATTAAATGAAAGAAGTGAAATAACAAACACAGTGATAATATTGGATCGGCAGAAAAGTAATTACGTTTTTTACATGGAATTCAAACAAATAAATTTTCAACCATGAAACCATTCATCAAGTTCGACCGTAGCTGAATAACATTCATGCTTGTAGTCAGAAGAGCACGGAACAGATTTTCACTCCTGGCAGCATTTCCGTGTCTAAGAGAACCTTCAAATACTCAATAACAATTTCAAAATTAGAAAGATTTTCAAAATCATAAGCAGTCGTTTTGCATTTTTTCTTTAAATCATGTATACGGACCAAGGAAGTTTTGTAGTCACGGGTCATTTGGGCCTCTCACTAAATATTCTAATTTCTACCCCTTATATTCTCAGAGACAAAAACCATACTAGAAATAGCATTTTCTCTTTAAATAATATTTATTTCTTTTAACCATCGCCAGCAAAATTAATGAAAGACGAAAAGTTCGAAACCTACAAATAGTGTTTTTCAATTTACAAGAAGTCCCTTAAAATAGCGCAAAAAAGAATTCGCAATATCTCCAGAATTTATAATAGAAAATTGGTGAAGAAGTTTTTCTTTCGTTTAATAAAGTCAAAATAGAGTTTTGCAATTGATAAAAACAAAGTTGATGTAGAATTAAATATGAAGACGGCCCCTTGTGCAAATTAAATTAATAGTAAATTAAAGTATACGTTATTTGCAAACTAATGGTATGTATAACTTTGCTGTACGACGAACGACGGCCAAATAAAGAGCAAGTGGAGTTTTCCCCCCCCCCCCCCAGCTGTACATTTGAGCTGTACATTTAATGAGATATAAATGTGAAATTTAAACGTAAAAGAATTAATTAAACTGCTATAGTTTAAGATGAAAACATAATATTTTTATTAGAGGTTAGCCTATAGTTTTTCATTGTACATAACATTTTCTTAAATTGAATTAAAATTCAAAAATTAGAATTTCCGTTTTCTTTACTGGATCACTTGATGGACAGGAGGTGGTAGTTTTTATACAATTTGAGTTTTTTCAATAATATATGTTTTCTAAGAACTCATAAATTTGAAGCCTGGACGCAGTCGTTTGACGTACAGAACTTTGCATTCCATTTAATTTATTATTACCCCAAAAGGGTACATTTCTTTACGTTTAAACTCATATTACTTAATTAAAACATAAACATTTAGAGTGATGCTGCTTGTGTCATACATGTTATGTGAGGATAGCTCATAATCTGTACTATTTGGAGTTTTAGGTGAAAGGCAGTCTAGACTGCCACCAACTTCAGAGTCTGAAGAAGAGAGGACGATTTGAAAACAATTCCTTGTTAACTTTATGTTCTGTCTATCTAAATATTCAATAGTAATATTTTTATTTTAAGTGAATACATTCACGCGAGAGTAACGGGGTACAATATAACATATTTCATTGTAACCCGCATTCAGGCTACAAAATAAATAAGTTTTTACTAATTCCTAATATTTATATTTTTAATTATGACTTTGAGAGTATGAAGACCATACCATAGCGATCACAATACTTGAAAAATAAATAATTTTACCTATAAGAAGAAGGAGGTAAAGCAAAATTACTTTTATTATTGAAACTTACTTTCAATAATGAAAATCCAATAATTGTCTTTTGTTCTTGTTGTAAAAATGCGATTGTCTGCAAATCACATCAGTAACTGCCACATATATTTGTATAATACGTGTGTGAGTTAGAACTTACTGTGACAAATATTATTGATTTTAGCATGTTTTATTGTAACCCATGTTTCATTGTACTCTATCTTCCCCTGATGTGCATATCGCTACGCCATTTTCTGTAGGAGGTCCATACGAGGACAGGCATCTGTGATGTTTTGCGTCTGTACTGTTGTACACAGTGGGATACATGCCGCACTACTATTGCGATTGATATGCTGTATTTTCTTTTGTACGGGACACCGCAATTAGTACAATTTTAATTTATCTCTACTTGTCTCATTTTTTTTATATTACTGAATTTATGCTACTGGAATGTATTTACTGGATTTGATTAAAAATGTTATTAAATGTTTTCTCTTCATTTTTCTCGAACTGACCAAGTTGCGCACGTTATTAATCGTTAATTGTAATTGGAATAATTCTGGATGTTAACGTTCTGGCTTAAATAAAATATTGTTTTTAAAAACCGGATAAACTGTTAATTTGTTCACAGATTTTATTAGAAACGTCCACTTTTTATTAAAGAATAAAACGATGTTAAAAAAATAAAACAATGCAAACAGTATTTTACTCTTTTTCCACTCTCAAATACACTGTTACGTTGTTGATGAAATAACAATTAAAATTCAATTAAAAGTATAAGTATTTAATTTTAGTTGTGAACTAAGTACGCAAACTCATACTCCTGCTACTACTAATTTAGTTTCTTTTTGCTATCCCGTAGGTAATTATATTCCTGACATAAGCGTAAAGTTTTCAAAATTATTGGGGGGGGGCGGCCCCACAACCACATATATTCACGTTAGTGGCGTAGCCAAGGGGGGGGGTATTAGGGGGGTCATAACTGCCCATGAGGAGTTTTTTGCCATACAAAATGTATATTCTTCACTCCCTTATCATACACACGTATACATATATGTGAGTTGCAGAAGTCGTAACCCCCCCCCCTTCCATGAAAAATTTCAGGCTACGCCACGGATTCACGTACATATAACTTAATCAGAGCTTCCAACTACTACAGAATATAATTAACCACTTTTTCTACATGATTTTTCGGCTTAAAATATATACTGTTTACAAAAAGTGGTTAATTATTATTTTCCGTAGTAGTTTGCAGCTATGACTTAAGTGTAAATTATTGGAGGCGCTCGAGCTCTATGGATCCATAGAATTCTACACCTGTGTAAGGTAAGTATCCATGTTAGTATCTTCCTACCATGTTATAAGTTAAAAAAAAAGCAAAGTAAAAAATCCAAAGGAGGGGAAAAAAACATTTTCGATGAGATAGTGCATTTTAGACACATCTGAACTTTTCTTCATTTCATACTTTACATTGCATAATCTGATTTTAATTAACCAGAGCCTGGCGAGGGCAGCTTATTGAATACTACGTCACAATGAATACTAAATCATGATTGAAATCAAAAGAAGAAATTTTTTAAAAGTACAAGTAAAGGTTTTTTTTAAACGTTTGTAAATGGCGTGAAATACTTTCTTTTTATGTTAGTATAAATTAGTTTTCTGTATTGAGTGGTAAATTATTGGGTGGGCTCAGCCCCTATTCACAATTTATTGGGGGGGGGGGCTCGAGCCCCACGGGCCCATATAACTCTACGCCTATGATTTCTGATAATTACCTACGTGAGTATTTTCTAATATATTATTTCATTCTCTTCTTATGACAGGCGCGGCATAACTAACGTGACCATTTATTTTTTCCTTCAAAACGGGACATCTACTGTTTTTGGCAATAGTGTATTTATTTTCTTCCTCAAAACGGGACATCTACTGTTTTTAACCCTTTCACTACCCATTATTTTTTTACTGAGAAAAAAAAATGAAGTACTTTAATACATCCATTAAAGTACAAATATTGATGAAATGCTGAAAAACGAAAAATTATATTGAATTCCCAGTTATGTCTTCGAATACCAGTGTGACAGGCGTTCGTATGAATTCAAAGCATATTTATCCTATAGGGTCATTTGACACTACCTGCGGGACATATATGTCCCGGTGGTAGCGAAAGGGTTAAGGTAACAGTGTTGGGAGACTGGATGGACAGGTCTCGGTATCTTTCAGTTGTTAAGAAAACACGCCAGAAAGCTTGTTTAATGTCGATATCAAAATAAAATGGAAAAAAAAATTGCTAAAATACACATATACTATAAAAAAAATAGTGCACGACTTACGTTTCGGGTGGTACAAGGGGTAGGCCCTTCTTCGACTTCAAAAACACCCTCCGTCACAAGGCAGGAAGGTAGGAAAGTGAGACATGTCAACAAAAGGATACAGAGAAAAAAGGAAGTTGTCATTCAGAAGGAAAAAAATTAGAAAATCAGAGTGAAAAGGGAAAATAAAGTGAAGATCGGGGGAAGGGGGGGATAAGTAAAAAAGGAACACGACTTTAAAAAAAGGAATAAAAATTAAATAAATCGAAATAGTTGACAAGAAAAAGAACATTAAAAGAACAAACACAAAAACAATACTTTCCCCGGCGTTTTCTTTGCATCTCGAGAGGGCAGGAAGGGAGCTCAGTTTTTTTTTTTTTTTTTCAGGCACTGTCATTGGATGATTTTAGATTTTTAGCGGCCTTTATTGAAATTGTTACCGTGGGTTGCTCTCTTTCTAAAAACGGGACATTGCGGTGTCCTAAAGCTGTGCTTGGGGCCAACGGGACAAGCCACCTAAACACAGGACTGTCCCGTTCAAAACGGGACGTATGGTCACCTTAGGCATAACTCCCACACGAGCGTAACATCTCATTCTGAATGCACGGGTGACATGTCGCAGTGCAGAAAAAATTGTTAAAAATTTTTAATTTTTTTCAATATTTCTGGTCGCAGTATACATGTTCTATATTCTACGTTAAATATCACAGTATGATTTATTTTACTGTTTGTGCAGCCTGGGATTTTTTTATACAAATTCAAAAAATATTCGGTATAATTACTCTACTTTTCTACTATTACTCTACCAGAATTACTCTACTTTTTTTTTCGACTAGATCATCCTTCATTTCAAAACGCCTGAGATTTTTTTTCTACTTTGCCTTTAGCGCTTCTTTAGCTGATAACTCCCTTGTATGAATACTGAAAACTCGCGAGATATTCAGGCAACATTTCTAAGTACTAAACATTCTGCTATTACTATATCCATCACGTGATTTTTATATGCATTTTGAATTAATAAACTTAATAAAATACAGCTTAATAAATAATCGCTTAAAGATTTTTAAATGCATATTCAATCCTTTGTAATGAATTAGCTACCTATTTTAATGAAATTGTACTTCCGTGCACATTTTTAATGATTATTTTTAGTGAATTTACAACAACAACAACAAAAAAATTGGAAATTAAAAATAGCAATTACCATGGGATCACCCTTTACTAAAAGCAATTATAAAATACATATACCAGTTTTAAATTAGTATCAATCATCATTTACCATATTTATATTTTAATAGGATTCTTGTAATTTAATTATGAAATAATAAATATTTGTAAAAAGTTTTCGAAAACTAATCAATAGCTGAGCAATAGATTAAATGCAAACAGCAAAATGATCGAATGATGTTATAAGAATTCTTTATAGCAATGCTATTTCCTGTATAATTTACACTTGGAATGTAAAATCCCTCATTTATGTGGTTTCCTAACTAACTTTCGACTGAACCTTTTATATTTATAATTAAAAAATATTTATTAAGCGTTATTATTAAAACTCTGGAGGCTTAGGTGAGATTTAAAATTGACAATTTTTTAAAATGTGCATATTTTCAATTACTATGTATTTTACTGAACCGTCGCACACATATAATCGAAGTTATCCAAATAAATATAGATGTATTCGGAAAAGTCTTCATTCAGTTTTTTAAATAGTCAACATAGATTACATATAATTTTGTAAAGATACAATAGTACTTTTGGTAGTTTTTTAATTGCGTATAATGCAAAATGTCTTCATCAAATTCTATAAAGTGTTTATCTTAACGTGGTTTATCTTTAAATGAAATATAAATAAATTTAAAAAAATTAATACCACTTTATCAACAATGTTACGTATTTACAATTCTTACAATCGCAGTATGGATAGATCCTTTAATATCACCATTTTGCTGACCATATTTCACATCCAATTCATCGTCTTCATATGGAAGCCAATAAAATGAGTTTTTTCTTCTTTTTTTCCGAGACGTTTCACTGAATAGCTTTTATGTCTTGTGTTTTGTAGGTTTCGTCATTTGTAATTCAGAGAGGATTTCGGACGAAGGTAGCTAGGAGATGTTAATATAACCATAATATATCTCTTACTAATTCGATTTAAAAAAGGTTTTATTAATGTATTATGAATCATATAGATAATCCGTAGCACTTTACATGACATAAAAACTTTTCTATTTCTTCCTTAAGTTTTTAAGTCTGTGTTTATGATTATTTAAAAAAAAAAAAGATGAAGATAAATCTCTATTGACCGATGCCAAACAACTTTTCACAATTTTAATGGTGTAACTTCCACCAATCGGTTTAAAAATTCATTATATACTTTACTGTAGCTTTCCCTATGTTTTTTATTAACACGATTTAATTATTTCGGCAAAATACAGCAGGGGAAAGGTTGTGGTAAGATGACGAAGTGGGTCAGAAGAATTCTGTATTTCTCTGACGGAATTCTAGATAGCGGTACTTGTATAAGCAATTATAAGAACCCTAGGATTTGGTAATGAAGACCAGTAGAAGTAATATAAATTGAGGTCGTTTTGTAAATAGTAGCGGCTCAAATGTATTTCTTTAATTTCTGATTGTAAAATTTGGACTTCACAGCGCAAAGGAGCTATCTGAGTAGAGTAAATTATATTTTCTCCTCGATAAAATATTTTCAAAACTAAACTCCTAACGTTAAAAATTATGTGTATTATAGTTTATTTCTAAGGTTGGATACTGATAAGCAAATAAGCAAATTTAAATCGAAAATGGCTATGTGGGGTAAAACCGTAAGAAAAGACGGCGAGGAATTTCTCACCCTTACATTATAGTATCAGTGCTTCAAGTGCAAATCTTACAAGGAGGAGGCACGTCCTCGGGGAAACGGATTTCAATGATCTTTGGCACAGTGGTAGTTTACCATGTGAATATACTTCGTGTAAAATACCACTTCGTATAAAATACTGCGTGTAAAATACAAAATACTATACTGCGTGTAAGAATACTACAGTCAAGAAAAATTAATATTTATTTTTGAACCACTTCACCAAAACTTTAAATATAAGTTACGTGCAAACGTGGCTGTGTGGGGTGGCGAAATGCTTAGACCGGTGAACTTCTACTCGGCTGTCCAAGGTTTGAATATCGTGCTGCGCTTTTTTCCGCTTTCTCTTTTTTAAAGATACAAAAATACTGGTAATTAAATCTTTTTTAGTCCAGTAAATATTTATTTACTTTTTTGTTAATTCATTTATTCTTACTACTTTTTTATTTTTTATTACTTATTTATATATTTTTAAAAATTTTATTTCTACTATTCGAAGTCTATTTTTACAATTGATTATAGTTATGATTATTTGAATAGAATAATTATAATCAATAATATAGTTATGACAAATTGAATTTCCTTTTTCTCCCCATCTGGTACATAGCCAGTAGAAGAGTTATCTTTAACTAATTCGAAATTTTCTTCTATACACTCTTCTTGAGCATGGATCCATTTATCATCAGTTACAAACTTCTTTTCACTCAACACCCCCAGTATTATTGTACAATTCTGTGCTTATCGTCATAGCTTCTTCAGATAGTGCATCAGAAGCTGTCGTTGCAATTAATTATTTTTTTCTTTTGACAAGTGAACTTTCGTAATATGCTACTCCATTTTTTAGTCACTGCTTCAAAACATCACTGTATGTTGAACTATCAGTAGCTTTTTCATCACAACAATAGAACTTGCTTGGCCTGATGGCATATTTTTTATAGCTGTAATATAATTCTTAAAATAAGTTTTACTGCTTAAATACGTCTATTCGAAATTTTCACATCTGATATTTTAAATTTGACAACCCATCAACAGATGACAGACGAAATAATGCTGTTGCTGTGGTATCACGAACGGGTAAAAATTAGGAAAGGAGTCTGTCTTGCGATTGTGACAAAAAGAAATGTACCTTAAATAAATATTGAGTTTTGTGAATGTTAAAAGGGAATTATTTTGAATGTGTAAAATTCGGATTCCAAAGTAACGATTTTACAAGTAGAAATAAAATTTAAATGCTAATAAAAAAATCAATAAGTAGGTACTAAAAATAAATAAATGAATAAAAGAATTAGCAAATAATTTACTTGACTAAAAAATGAATTAATTATCAGTATTGATGCATTTTTTAAAAAACAGTGCGCGGAAAAAAACGCTTGCGTAGCACGAGATTCGAACCTAGTTGGACGTCCACTGTTCTAACTATTTCGCCACTCCACTCAATCTGCTTTGCGCGCAAAGGCGGATCCAGGGGGAGGGCACAGGGGGCGCGCGCCCCTCCGAAAAAATATATTTACACTAGATAAAATGAGTAGTCACGATTTGCGCCCCCTCCGAAAAAAGTTTCTGGATCCGCCCTTGTTTGCGCGTAACTTATGTTTAAAGTTTTTGTGAATTGGTTTGAAAATTAATATTAGTTTTTCTCGACTGTATTTGAGTATTGCGTCTTAGTATTTTACACGTAGTATATTCCCATGGTATACTACCACTGTGCCAAAGATCATTGAAATCTGTTTCCCTGAAACTGTGGCCTCCTTGTTAAACACATTTATTTTCACACGCTCAATAGTTTGTTGGGATGATAATGAAATGAGAGACAGATCTTTTAATGCGAGCCTTGTAGATGGAATATTTTATTAATTTTTGTATGTATTTCTATAATTTTTTGCTTCATTGTGGGCAATCTGTCATTGTGGATTTAGTGTTATCTCCGTCTTTTATCACAGCATCTAGGTGAATTTGTTTGACTGCATTTGTAAAAATAAACATTTATACTGTTATGTATTCGTCACCTTAACCCCATAATAGGTAAGATGACAAAAATTAGGAAATATTTTGCCCTCTTTCAAAAGGAAATGAAACTGTTTCAACTTTTTAAATAAAACACTAAGATTGAAAGAAGTCTTTCTATAAACTTCAGGTTTTTAAGCCGATTACTGAATGCAGAAAAAATATTTGAAGCTTGAGTTCGTTAGAGTACCACATTTTCCCTATATTGGGATGCATATTTTTTTTCTAAAGTCCAATTGAAAATTGTCTGGTAAAAGCATATTGAAAATCACTAATGTTTTATAATTTAATCACAAGAAATTCAATAAATTTAACTAAAAATTAAATCATATTTTTATTAAGTAAACTGACATATTAAAAACGATATAAATATTAACATTAATGTTTTTATCAGATGTAAAATTTCAATTAGCGTTGTAAGTACTCCAACAAATTAGCCGTGCCATTTAGTATACAGAATAGACTACATCCCAGAAAAGTAGAATAAAATGCATTTTTGCAGCAAATATGATCTAACATGGAGTATTTTTTCCGAATGACTGAATGGCTTTTGTGCGCCGATATGATACTTTATACCTAGTACGTTTGCCATTTTGTAGATGCTGATTATCGAATTTGAACTTTAAATAATTGACAGCCGCTGCAATTTCTCAAAATTTTGCTTAGGACGATTCCGGAAAAATTCTTCACACCAACACGAAATTATTGCAATTAATTTTTCTATGCTCATCTTTGGACGAGAAAATATCCTATTGTATTAAGATAATTTTATAATTATTGTTATTTGTAATGAAATAATTTATAAATTACTTTGTAAAGTGAAGATCAGTTGTGCGCAGTTTTTATTTCCCATATAATTATTTATGGGCGAATGCCAAACAAAAGGTGAAATGAGGATTGACATGGGAAGGGAAAAGAGACTTGAATACTCTTTTTGCTGTTATAAATCTAATTTACTAAATGATATCTCTTTCTCTCTTTTTAAAATTACTTTTCTTAAAGAGTTCAGTTCTCAGAGTACTGTTCTTAAAGAGTTCATAAATAAAAGCGTCCTAATATCCCTTAAGCTTCTATTGCCAGATTTGTTTTATAATTGAAACTTAAAATTTATCGTTTAGTGCAATGTTACAAGAACAAAGTAACACATAATTTTTTATTATAAATTAAAGTGTGTCTTTTAACATAAAGTTTGGAAATATCCCCAACTTGATCAAAGGATGTCCATGGCGTAGACAAATTGTGTGATTTTGATTTTTTCGCGAATTAAGATATAATGACATTTAATCATCTGTATAAATCTGACCACAGTGTGGGCAAATGAGATAGCCAAACAGAGGTATCAAATATTAAAATTATTTAAACCAGTGATTCCAAACAAAGAGCAAGTGATAATTCATGTTTTAAGAAGTCATCTTACTTATTTTTATCTTTACTCCAAAATATATTTATTTTCGCTCAAAGTGTTTACTCAAACTTAACCAGTAACATTATTTTGTAGAAGAGGTGACGACATGTTCATTGTTGAAGAATAAAAAACTGTATGTGTGCTGAGGAATGTGAAGGGGTGGGTGCCATCATAAGGTATCCTTTGCCTGGAGGGAGGGCACGATGTTAAAAGGTTGGGAGCTGCTGATTTAATCAACCTGAAAGAAAGAAATATGTGTCCATTGAACTTCAATAGTTCATGTTCCGTACCGCATTTGGTTAACATATCGGAAATGTTTTTATCACTGCGTACATAGTTCAGCCGGAGCCCCCGGGAAGGGAGGGGGAGAGTAGATAATTACAAGGCGAGCCTGGGTACTGAACGCGTGGAGGTGTTGTGACGTCACAAGAGAGGATGGACTTTTCTCCGTTAAAAGCATTAGAATCATACGGAAAAGTAGAAGAAACTAGGATGTTTTGTGCCTTTTATGGATACTAATGGTAAGTCAGCAATCTCTATTCTTAATACGACATACTTGATAATAGTTATTAAACTATAGAGTACATAAAAATATAAAATTGCCGTATTTTGCGTTAGTTTTATTGATTTCTGTTCTTTAGTTCTAGCAATCATTATGCTTCCGTTTGCTGCGTCCCAGGCTGTAAGTAAAGCTAATTACAAAAGAGGAAAAAATGTAAAAGTTTTCACTTTTCCCAAAAAACGAAGAAAAGCGGGCCGAATGGACTAAAAATATTCCAAGAAAAAATTGGTCCCCAGGAAAAAATCGTATGTTTGTATTGAGCATTTTCGAGATGAAGATCTTTTTAAAGACGATGCTATTTTAAAATCAGATGGGGCACTTTTAACTGTAAAAAGAAAGCATTATAAATTAGAACCGAATGCTATCCAGTGCATTTTTTCGAGCTTACCAGCCTATATATCCGATATTACCAAAAAACAAGAAAGAACTGATCCTACTAAAACAAGAGAAAACGTTTAGGAAAAAGATATTGAGGAAACCGAAAAAAATAATGCAATGGAAAATATAAATTCTTTTGTAATTAAGAAATGTATCAAGAGTTTCATGGCAATTCTATGTTAAGAAAATTTCACCTTTAATTATAAATTAAACGCAGATCCCCTTCCACTGCACATACCAAGTACCTTAAGGTTCAATGCGGATCTCATGGTTGATTTATTTATTTAAAAAAAAAAAAAAAGAGAGAGAGAGAAATCTATTTGCTGGATACTCAGAAAAACAAAAATATAGAAGGTGTTTATTAAAGAAATATTTTCAACTAAACGGTTTATCGGAATTTGTTGAAAATTCTGAAATTAAGTATGAACACAGATTTGGAAATTAACTCAAAAAAGAAAATGTATTACTGCAATGCTAAAAACAATAACAAAAAAGTATATGTATTACTGCAATATATTTTACATGAAAACCCCTGAGAGCATTTAGGCAGTTTTACATATTCAAGAGTTATACTCACTAATTTTTAAAAATATTTAATTATGTATATTTCAAATGTCTCAATGTGATATTTGAAAGTCTTATCTAGAAAAAATTAAAGCAAACACTTGTAGTGCTTTCATGAAAAACTTTATAGTATTTGTAAGGTTTGGGTAAAAGCTTTTTATTTTCTTGTTTTTTGTGCTTTAATTGCTTCTAATAAAATTTGACATTAGGAGTCTGTATAACATAATTATATATAGTATGTATTGTACAAGTTTTTAAAATATTAATTGTGGAAATTTCTGATTATATTCCTCGTGCTACTAGTGTTTATTGACATTATTGATCAGATTTCTTCCATAGAATTCAATACAAACTCTTTGAAATCCCATCCTCTCTTGTGACGTCACGAAATGGCTTAAGATGACTATTTATGAATCTGGATATTTTTAACATCAATTCTTTCAAAAAGCTTATTAAAACGAACCAAAACTAAATAATGTATTTCAGTTTTTAAGTAAAATTAATAAAAATTATTATTTTTACTTAAAAATATTTACTTTTACTTACTTAAAAATATGACTTTATGCTTATACAACGTATAAATTTAATCCATATACATATTATTTTAGATAAATGATAACATTGAGTAACCATTATATTATTTAGAATGTATTTGCTAGCCCGAAATGCAAAACATACTGCATACAATGCTAAAACTGCTTTAAATTCAGTACCAATTTATTTCATTAATTTCTGACAAAAAATATTGTTGTTTCACTATTATTTAAGAACAAAACGTTGTAAAACGAAAATGCTATTTCAATGCGTCATAAAAAATTAAGCTACTCGTATTTATTGGCATTATTAATTCCATTTCTTCCATTGAACTCAATGCAAACTGTTCCAAATCCCATCCTTTCTTGTGACGTCACGAAAACCAGTACCCAGACCCCCTCTTGCTTTCTCCTCTCTCTTTCTTCAGTCGCGGCGACCCCGGTTCAGCTCAATAATTCTGGTGGTGCTGATAAGGCCAATACTGTGGCGTCGTCACTCAGCCACATCCATTATTTCACCCAACCACGTGGGTCCGGAAAACGTACACTTCTTAGTCGTGATTATCACAAATGAAACAAGTCCACAATTTCTTGGCTAAATAATATATTTAAACTATTTACAGTGTCGAAACTATGTACAAACATTACTAGTTACAGAAGGGAGTTTTGTGGGAAACAGAATTCCCTCGCCTTTAGCATTTCAGTCCCCACTCGACTCGGGAGCGAACTTCCTTCTCAGACGATGACCAACCTCCTCGCTGTCCAAACCTCATCTGCCCTCTCGTGGGGCTCCTTCGTACCAGGTGCGCCGCTCTGACGTCAGCCTGGTCGCACCTGCTTGAGGGTCGCACCTGCTCGATGCATCTCGAACATTCCAGGCCTCGCACAAAGCATGCCGCTAAGTGCTTTTTTCTCCCCCCCGTGAGCAGGAGAGCTGGCTTTGCCACAGCCCTCCCCCCATAAAAATTTTTTTCCAAGTACCACATGGAAAATTTTACAAGAGTTCAGTTGGGTAGCCCCACAATAAAATCGAGAGACAAAGCCATCCCAACTTACAAAGAAAACAAAACAAAAAAATTCAGTTATAAATGACAATCATGCCCAGATTTTTTCAAAATAACTAGTCGAAACCTACTCTCAGTTTCAGAACTCTAAGACATATGTAACATACAATTTATTTTTTTTTAACAATTTAAACATTTTGACATTTAAATATGGCTCTCAGAAAACTTTAAACAAAATAAGACTATGCTTTTGGGCAACACGAGAACCTGCTTTTCGGATTACTCCGCCTGCCTGCTTAATCCGTCGGCATTCCCATTATTTTTCCCCGCCTTATGCACGACGTTAAATTGATATTGCTGTAAGCATAACACCCATCTCGTAAGGCGACTGTTTGTCCCCATCATGCGCTTCAAATAGGTAAGAGGGTTATGGTTGGTCTCAGTGCTGAATTTTTGCCCGTCCAAATAGTACTGCAATTTTTTTAGCCCGTACACAATCGCAGCTAACTCCCGTTCTATTGTACTATAATTTCTTTCGGCCCTTGAAAATTTTTTGCTTAAGAACAAAACAGGGTGTTCCTCCCCCTCTTTTTTCTGCGAAAGAATGATTCCCGCCCCCGTTGCGCTAGCATCCGTCTGCATCACAAAAGGGATCGTGAAATCCGGGGCATACAGGACCGGACTAGTCATCAGTTTTGCTTTTAGTTCCTGAAACGCCGTTTCGCACTGGTCTGACCACACGATGCTCTCTTTTTTCTGCTTTCCTACTAAAGCATTCGTTAACGGGACTGCTATTACACTTAAGGCCCATTTACATGTGAAAATGGAAAATCCCGGGTTAAAGCGGAGTACAGGGAAAAACTCGCAATGCATCATGGGAAAGCGGGGTTGACTCCGCATTAACCCTCCTTTCGACCAGGAATCTTTCTACCCCGCATTTTTTCCCTTAAGTAGGGGAAGCGGGGTAGAAAGCAGTATAAGTTCCGGGATTTACTCCGCATTTTTGCACATGTAAACGGGCCCTATAGTTTGGAACGTACCGAGAATAGTATCCGCACAGTCCTAGGAGAGCCCTGATTTGCGTTTTGTTCGTCGGAGTGGGAAATTCCTGTATTGCTTTTATTTTTATTTCGCTGGGCGACCTCTTTCCCGACCCCGCATTGTGTCCTAAGAATTTAACATGATCCTGGGCAAATCTACATTTGCCAGGTTTTACCGTAAGCCCCGCGTCTCCCAATTTCTGCAACACATTTCCTACATCCCGCAAATGATCTTCCCACGTTTTTGAGTGCGTAGCTATGTCATCAATGTATGGTTCTGTAAATTTCTCCACCCCATTTAACACAATTGACATTAATTTGGAAAAAGTGTGTGGGGCATTTACTAAACCAAACATTAATTTTTTCGGCCTATACATACCGAAAGGAGTAACGAAGGTTGCATACCTTTGGGCTCCTTCAGTTAGGGGTATTTGAAAATATCCTTTTGTTAAGTCCATCGCCGTAATGAAAGGAGCGGCGCTTACTTTCTCTACTACTTCTTCAATGTTCGGTAGAGGGAAATACTCGGTTCGCGTAATGGCGTTTAAGCGTCGGTAATCGACGCAAGGACGAGGGTCTTTCCCGGGACCTCCACCAAGATCATAGGCGAACAATAATCAGATCGCCCAATTTCTATGATTCCAAGGTTTAGGAGTCGGTTAATTTCCTCCCGTAAAATCTCAATTTGCCGGGGAGACATCCTATAGGGTTTTGACCTTATAGGCTCAGTGCTAGTCAACTCTATGTCCATAGTGACTAAAGTAGTAGTCTCAGGGTCTGTCGAAAATACTTTATGATGTTCCTGCAGTAACTTCCCCAATTGCTCGATCTGAGTCTCGGTCAGTCTATTCTCCAAATTACTCATCCTAATGATCTCCTGCATGTCAAACTGCGTAGCATCGGCGATAGGATAGGGGATTTGCGCTTCTTGCTCGATTTCTTCCTCCCCCTCCTCTATCACTAAACTTACACACTCCGGTCGTTTATGATACAACTTATGACACAACCATATGAGATTATATGGTAAATCATGGATTTATCTCTTCGTTCAGGTAGATCGACGGAATAATTGGTTTCCGAGATTTTACTTGTGACTACTCCCGGTCCCAACCAACTGACAGCCATTTTGAGTGGTTTGGAAGTGGCTAGCACTAAAACTTTGTCTCCTACTTTGAAAGTTCTCATCACTGCGTTCTTGTCATACCAAGTTTTCCTTTTTTCTTGATTTTCCTTACTAATCTCTCCTGCCAATTCTCTCCATTTTTTTAACCTATTTACCAGGTCAAGGACATATTCTACGACATTTGGGTCCGAATTTTCCGGCTGCAACCAATTTTCATACACCAACGTTTGTGGGGTTCTTAAATTTTTTCCATGCACCAGCTCTGCCGGACTAAAACCAATGCTTCCGTGCGTAACCGTTCTGAGTGCAAAAAGCGCGGCAGGGACATGATCCTCCCAGTCTCCCCCTTTCTCTAAACGCAAGACTTTGAGCACTCTTATAATGGAAGAATGAAACCTTTCACAGGATTCGATTGTGGGTGGCAGACAGAACTATGATAAACCTTTATGCCAAAACGTTCAAAAAACTCCGAAGTCAAAATGCTTGTAAAAGATTTTCCCAAGTCACTCTGAATTTCCTTCGGAAAACCCATTCGCGAAAATATAATCAACAAAGCATTTATGACACTACCCGAGATGATATCTTTGACCGCAACTACATCTGGGTACTTACTAGCCATACAAATCGCAGTGACCAGAAATTTGTTCTGATTCGCAGTAATAGGCAAAGGGTCCACAGCGTCAATATTTATTTTTGAAAACACCTCGGTAATGGTTGGAACCAACCGCATCGGAGCCTTTTTCTTATCTCCCTTCTTCCCCACTTTTTGACATGGGTCGCAAGATCTCACGAAATCCTCTATTTCCACATAACAGTTCGGCCAAAAAAAATGACTTAACAGTCTGTGCTTAGTCTTCGTAACTCCAAGGTGAGCGCTAAAATCCTCGTGACACGATTTTAGAATTTGTTCTCTATACCTTTTCGGAACACAGATCTGAAGTTTATTAGTCCCCTTTTTTGATACCGAATTTCTAACCAGTTTCCCATCCTGAATCCCAAATTCTTTATCCGTTCCGGATTTCGCTTTATTCCAACACTCTCTAAGCGTCTCACAACTTTCTTGTTCAACCCCAAATTTTTCCGCGTCAATTTCGAACAATAGTTCTTTTACCTCCTTTTTCTCCACGGAGGAAGGGAAACCAAGAATTTTCTTCGTGATTTTCAATCGTTTTCTTCGTGAAAAGAAATGCCTCCCTTATCCGAGGTGGGGAGCGAATCATCCGTTTCCCCACGGGACACATTATCTCCTAACGCCGTTTCCGCCTTCTCCCTTTCTGTCTCTTGTGCTAGAGCGGTTTTTAATTGTTGTCTGGAAATGACTGCGTTAACAAGTGATGGATTTTTCCTGGATTCTTCAATTAATTTTGCCGTTCTATTTCCCAGTAAATAAAACCCTTGATCTAGCTCATCAGGTTTCACCGCCACATTAGTAATTACCTGACCAAAATCGCCTTTTAAGATTACTTTCGCGAGGGGTAGACATTTGCATTCACTGTCCAAAGGTTTTCTAACCCACGTAACTTCTCTCGTGAAACTTTCGAGAGGAATCCAACTTTTGGCGCATATATCAATGCTGCTCCCACTATCTCTTAAGCAATTTCTCAACTCCCCGTTTACACGAATTTTGCTCAAAAAGGGTTCGAAACTGTCATTTAGTCCCATTTCTGAAGACAAATTATGCACTCCTTTAGCCTTAAATTTCTTATATTCCACACAAGCATTTTTCATATGACCAGCCTGATTGCAAAAATAACACTCTATTTGTTTTAGTTTTTCAAATTCTCTGCTAGTTTCCTTCTTAAACGTGTTTTCCGTATCTTCCTTTTTTCCCCCCTTTTCCTCTTTTTTCGGTTGGAATTTGAAATTTCCTGAATCTACTTTGCGAAACTCGCGTTTCCCGCTACTTTTTCTAAATTCACTTCGACGAAACGTTCTCCTGACGCTTTCGAAATCGTCCATCTTTTCCGCCAACTGCGGAGCATCTTTAAAATTTTCCCAGCTATCAAGTTAATGCTCTTTAGCCTCACAGGGTGCGCGTTTTTTGAGTTGCTCAGTGAGCATTAACTCTTTAAGAGAATTAAAATCCTTGATTTCGACTGACTGCAGCCAACTTTCTAAGTACCCCCTAAGTTCGTAAACCAAGTCAGACCATAAAGTACCCGATTTCCTATTGTGCTCCTCAAATTTTCATCTCAAAGCCGCGGCACTTAGTCTGAACCGCTTTAGCAGAATTTTTTTTTATATGCGAGTAATCATCACTAAGCTCTACTGGCTCTTTCACTATAATTTCTGCTACTTCCGGTGGGAGTAATGGGATTAATTGGGACACCCAAAAATCTTTGTCTGCTTGCTCTTTTTCAGCTTGCCGTTCGAAAATCATAAAAAACAAAGCTATATCGAGAATTTTTGGATCGAATTTCGGGACAAGATCCTTTAACCTAACCCGCCTATAAATTTCCCCTATCGCTAGATTGCTATTCTCTCCATTGCTACTCGTTTCCGCACTGTTGGTGATTCTTAATTTTTCCAATTCAAATTCTCGCTCTGCCTTTTTATCTAAACGCTCTTGATCTGCAATTTTATCTAGACGCTCTTGTTCTGCAATTTTATCTAGACGCTCTTGTTAATTTTCCTCCAAAATCCTTTCCAAAAATAATTTAGCTGTTTCCTCATCATACCCATCCGATTTTTCTATTCTATCAATAATAGACCTAATCACTTCTTTTCTTCCCACTTGAATCTGAAATTCTTCCGCGAGTTGAACCAACACGCACCTTTTCTGTTTTCTTAGGAAAGCCATACTTAAATACTCAATTTAAAATGAAGCACTTTTCCTAACCACAAAATACAATAATAACAGTGATGATAATATACTTTTCTTTTGACCACCCAAAAGACACCATATACATTTACACACAACTTAAAACACAATTTCAGCTAATTCTTGGAATTATGAAATGAGTGTATAACCTTATTCCAGATTTTTAACATCCACTGTTAAGGATATTTTTTAGCATACCAGGCCCTTCGACCTATTTTTAAAGTATAAACATTAAAAAAAAAAATGAATATCCAAAATTTTACAACTTAACAATAGTCTACTTAGCACTGTAAAAAGTCATTTAAATGTTTTATATTAAATATGTATAATGTTTCTATTATAAAATGATAGCATATAAAACAATTTTTTGTCAATTCTCCACTTAATTTAAATCTTTTAATTTAAGCAATTGAACATTTGATTGTATTATCAACTCCACTATCCCCTTCTTTATAACATTCAGTACTTATTTACTTAATTTTTAAGTATGAATTTTCATACTTTCTGTACTTAAAATATTTTTATAAATCACAACAAAAAAAAAAAACTTCAGACATTTGTCTCTTGACTTTGCAATGAAATATTGTATGGGGCTTACCCGTTTTGAAGATGACGCAATGTCCTCCGTCGTAGACTTCTGTCGTTATCAGGACCTTTAGGACTATCTCCCCCGACCGTCCGTCAGATTTTCTGGAACCAAGGCGTCTTTCTGTTTCTCAGCAGAACTCAGATTTACATCCCTCAGATTTCAAGCAAGCCGACGAATCCAGGCATCGACGCATTCCACGCAAGTCGACGAATTCCAGGCAACTCGAGGCAACACTTGATCACACTCCACAGAAAATCAAATTCACAGTCTTTTTCGTTGAAGCCGTCGCTGGCTCGGGTCCGTGCTTTAATTTTTCTAAAGCAGCATCTCCAGTAGCTGCCACCAGTTTGGCTGTGGCGTCGTCACTCAGCCACATCCATTATTTCACCCAACCACGTGGGTCCGGAAAACTTACACTTCTTAGTCGTGATTATAACAAATGAAACAAGTCCACAATTTCTTGGTTAAATAATATATTTAAACTATTTACAGTGTCGAAACTATGTACGAACATTACTAGTTACAGAAGGGAATTTTGTGGGAAACAGCCTTTCCTCGCCTTTAGCATTTCAGTCCCCACTCGACTCGGGAGCGAACTTCCTTCTGAGACGATGACCGACCTCCTCGCTGTCCAAACCTCATCTGCCCTCTCGTGGGGTTCCTCCGTACCAGGTGCGCCGCTTTGACGTCAGCCTGGTTGCACTTGCTTGAGGGGCGTGACAGCTCGATGCATCTCGAACATTCCAGGCCTCGCACAAAGCATGCCGCTAAGTGCTTTTTTTCTCCCCCCCGTGAGCAGGAGAGCTGGCTTTGCCACAATACGTTTGCTTCGTCTGTTTCCTATGTCGATCTCAGAAAACCAGGTCGTGGTCTTATTATCAACATAGATTATAAGAGACGGTATACTACTCGGAATTTTCATTATCAGCATATTCTATAATTACGCTGAACACAACCACAGGGTTTCTTTTGTGGCTTTTGCAACTGTCACATACTGCGCTTCCATGGTACTTAGTCACACAACTTTAACGTTTTCTAGATATCTGGAACTCTGTCAGTCAATGACTATATATTCGGTGATAGATTTTCTGTGATCTCTGTCAGATGCATAACTTATTTCGGAGAAAGGGTTGACTTTTATATCTTACTGAACATTAGAAATTTCAGTCGCTTTTTCTTGGTTGCTTTTACATACCCAAACAATCTTATTAGACCATCCCAGTGTTGTCTTTCAGGACATTCTTGAAATTGATAAAATACATTTAAAGGAAGCATAATGTCAGTCCTTGCTCGCTCTACTAGAAAAGATAAACATCCAGTCAAATTACGATATGATTATATGGACAGCAATTTCGTCTTCGATGTCTGGACACTCGGTTTTTCGGTTTTCGAATATGAAATTCTTAGTATAGGTAGTGATTAGATGGAAAGATTATATTTTGAGAACCCATTATAGATTTCATTTATATAATTTTCTTGGTTAAGATATACGTTTCCTTCGTCAATAAATTCTACATCCAATTATTTTCTTGTTTGACTAAGTGCTTATTTTAAAACTTTTCTTCATCATGCTGATACATCTTTTAGTATCCCATTTAGTTTTATGGAATATAACAATATCGTGCATGCAAAGAAGCGGAACGATTCTGTTAATCATATGAAAAACAGAGTTGCATCATTTTCATTATTCAATTCCCAATTTCTTGAGTAGAAGTAATTTCGATAGCCTATTGCCGCCCCGAATAATTAGTACAGAACCTTAATCAGAGAATATACTCATACGATGCTTCCCCTCGGTAAAACAAACCTGCTGATATATACAGGGTGTCCCAAAAAGCTGGTAAGGGGATTTGATTTATTATCTATTAGAAATGCGTGAGCAATGTAAATAGAAAATTTTTCAAAATAAAGTCGGAAATAAGACTCCGTTAAGAAAATAATTCTTCTCGTTCATTTACAAAAAGTCACACCTTTAAAATTTATATACAACCCCCGTACAAAAAAAATCCCCCATACACTAATGAGGAGATGTACAAAATTTGAGAAGTATTCCAAATTTGGTTACAATCTGTTTTATCTGTAGAGCAATGTGTATAGGGGAAGTTTAATTATAGTCACCCTGTACTTCGTCTTTAATTTATTTATTTGAAGTTATTATTATAAATAATCACGTAATATGATTTATGTAAATGTGCAATGTAATATAATTACATTTTAATTACACATTTTTGTCGGTAAATGTGAGTTTTGATATTTCTTTTGTTTTCAATCTTTTTATTGCAGATAAACTAACCGCACAGTGAAATGAGTTTTACAGGCCATTAAAATGTGCAATCAAATTTTGAGTAAGAAAACGTGTTTTACAAAAAATAAATGCATGTTTTTGGGTCTTATTTAATTTATTTATGTTAATATTGTTGATTGGGGAGCAATGCAAATAAGTTTAAATTTTAGTTTTTAACGTTTAACAGATTATTTTGTTTGGGAGATTTCTGTATTGTGTTTAATTTCTTTTACTGCATATAAACTAATAATTCAGTGAAATACGTTATACGGGCATAGTTGATAACATCGGAACATTTACAACCCCCCCCCCCCCAAAAAAAAAAACCCCATAAATTTACAAATATGAAGGAATATGTCACTTTCTCAATATATTTACTGCTAAAACTGTAAATTTGAGAGTGATACAAATGTTTTTTTTTATTATTATTTATGAAGTCATTTAACAGTGAATCCATTCATATCAGTCGAAACTTTCGTTTCAATATGATTCCTCTTACTTAAGCTAACCGTACAGTGAAATAAGTTTTACAGGCATATTAAGTAAAAATCAAAACTTTTACACCAAAACTATTTTGCAAAAATAAAGGAATATTTTTCGTTTTAACTTGATGGCATTAAGTTAATATTGTAAAGAAGAGAGTATTATTTAGGTGAATTTGGAGAATTTCTTGTCGGTAAAACCAGAAGGCTGATATATATTATTAGGTTCGTTTAAAAGCGCTTACAAATATGCATTCTTTAAGTCAACTTGCTAATGAGTCCAATTTAACTTCATAAATAAGACTGAAAACAGCAAACTTATTATAGTGAAGTTTATACAACGGGGCTATAAGTTTCTTAATTCATCAGTCCTTTTTCTGATCAAAACCTTGAGCTACTAGGTGGGACATAGCATATTGGTCATCTTTTATTATCTTCCTTTACAATATATACTCACCAGTAGCCTAAAATCCTCATATTTTCAGGGTGATCAACCAGAGCCCCAATATTTCTTTCTTTAATTATGGTTGTTTTGGCCTCCATTGATTTTACCAACAATATTCTGTCAGTTGATAACACTCCCTCCTGATAGGTATTAAGTATGTGTTGGACGGCTAATAGTCAGTCTTTTGGTGAGGTTCTTCCTACTGATTTCATGATTCCTTTATATAAGGAGCACCTCTGAAATCTAATGTACGTGTAATATGAGTGCTATTTCTAAAAATTATTACTATTATCATCTCTCAAGTTAAGTTTCACATCGCTTCTGCCCTGTATTATATACCATATTGCTAAACGCAGCTGTCATGTATAGCCTTGACTTCACAAAATCCAGGTCACATAATCAAACCAGGAGATAATCAGGATAACGTGGGAAATATTAGGGAGACCGGAAAGTAACTTCGTTTTTCGTATGTCAGTATTTCGCCAAAATAATATTACTGAAGTTAATAATACAAAATTTGGCATGTATGTGAATTTTTTGACATAGGTGCTAGATTAGATAACATTTTTAAAAATTCGTAACCTGTGGGGTGATGAAAGGGGGCCCAAAACTTTCTTTTAATATATTCCGTGTGATCTCAAAGAAAAAAAAAAGATATTCATAAAAATTTTAATGTAAAATACAAGAATCATGAATCCCTAACAATCAATCACAGGACATTTTAAAATTCGTCTCCTAGGAGAGAAAAAAAGGAGGAGGGCGATCATCATTCATGAAAGAAAAAATATTGTCTATAAGTTTCTTGTTTTAAAATGAAACAAGTATGAATCTCATGGTTAGACGCAGCTAGTTAATAATTGAAAACTTGTTGAAAATTCATTGATATTACTTTCCGGTACCCTAATACAAGATAAGTTCCGCAGGACAGAGAAAAAAAAGCGAGTAGAGAAACCCCATAAAAATTTTCTATTGAAAAAAAACAAACAAAAACAAAAAAACAAACAAAAAAAAAACCTTTGGAATGTCCACTCCATGTACTGTACCCAAGACATATCTACCGAATATAGTAATGATTTCTGGCTGATAATTCATGTTTTATTGGGTAATATTTTGGCTTATACTTTAGAGAACGTAGTTAAATTAGAAACATACTACAAAAATAAAAAATAAAATTATGGTTGCTTAATTAATTTATAACAAATCCTCCCAGTAAATTCCGTCCACTCCTCAGATATAAATGTAATTTTCTGTAAATTTAAATTGTGAGTACTAAAAGCTCCATGATTTTTTTTTTTTTTTTTTTTTTTTTTTTTACGTATGAAGAATATTAAGTTGTATTTATTTTCATGTACTAAAATCATTTCTTTATTTTATGTTCTTTAAATAAATTATTTCTGTGATACCTCATTTAACTATTTCATCTGTCCACTCCGTGGTCAGAATTATGCAAGTGACTACTACCACTTTTCATTCTCTGTGTGTTACAACAAGCAATAATTATACAATAACATTTTAACCCTGAAGTCACAATAGTTTGAATAAAAGCATTGGTGTGGAGGCCGCTGTATCCTTTACCACTACAGCAGGGAGAGCTTTCTCTACATCTGCTTAAGGCTGGTTGTCAAAATTTATTGTTCCTTTGCTAAGACATTAAGGTGGGCCGGGAGGGGAAAAAATCTTGCTATCACGCGTATTATAGAGTAGAAAAGTTGCCTAATGGATTAAAAGTAATGTGTAAAAAATTTCATCTTGATTAATCCATTTGTGCCAAGATATTTTTGCGACTTTCTTTGATTTTTCCTAATACCAGCAATAATAGATAAACTTCCGACATCAATTGCTTGAACAAAGGATGATGTCTTTTAAAATCATTATGTATAAAAATTGAAATGTCAATATCCTACTGGGTCGTGTTAAAATATTTTGCGGAGTTGAGGTAGAATACTCGTGAATAAAGGCTAGGAAAAATAAATAACGTTTTCGACTGATAGCGAAAATGCCGTCCCAAAAAGGGGACACTAGGCATAAATAAGTTAATTAATATTTTTTTCCTCTTCAAAGTGTTCAAACCCTCTAAAATCCCCAAACTCTGCAACTTTTATGAAAAATTAAAATGTTTATAATCGTGTTAAAATAATATGCGAAAGTAATCTAATATATTCAATACCAAGGGTTAAAAAAAGTTCTTCGGACTAGAACATATCTTCTGCCTCCCCAGTGAGGGTAAAATATCATAAAAACACTTTTAATAGGACATTTTTGCAAATCATCGACTTTTGAAATTGTAAAAACGGATATTCAAGCACAATTCCGTTTTAATACTTATTAGTATTTTGATTTATTCGCAACTAAAGCCTGTGTATTTGAACAGTGCAATGATATGATGTGTAGATTATGTAATCTATAATAACAACAACTTCAAAATTTATTTTGAATTGCATGGGCAAACTACCTTCCCATGATGAGTACTGAACCGTTTCTTAATTACAGAAAGAGGCGAAGTGCCTCACTTGAAAATGGTTGGGGGGGAGTTCAAAATAATGAACTGGTTATAATAAAATTTGAAGCAGTCTTTAGTTAAAAATAAATTGATTGACAAATGTGTGTTAGAATGAAAATATGCTTAACTATCAGTTTTTACTAGATTTTTCAAAAATGTCCATTTTTATGAGATATTTTACACCATTTGGGAGGCAGAAGATATGCAGTAATCCGAATCTTTTTCCCTTTAATCTTGAAACCATTAGATTATTTTTATACATTATTAGAACGCATTTGTAAACATTTTCATATCTCGTAAAAAATGCTAGATTTTGGACATTTTTAGAGGGTTCGAACCCCTTGGAGAGGTGAAAAATATTAATTAATCAAGATAAAATTGTTTAAACGTAATTTTTAATCCATTAGGCAACCTTTCCCCACTACTAAAATGTGATAGAAGTAAAAAGTTTTATCGGCTTACTAAGGCATTCCACATTCAAGCCTATATCTATAGTATAGCTAATAGGCCCCAACTAACTACTCCAACGCCTGTAGTAATTCCTTATGCCTTAGGATATGTTGCGTAGCTATGAAAACTGGTAATGGAAATCAGACAAGAAACACAAGTATAGTCAGATAAATAGAACTTCAAAGAAGGAAGGAAATTTCAAGCAAAAAGTGGAAATTTTAATAAAAATTTAACATTTTTATGTATTTATTTCTTGATAATTTTTCATACTCACTTTATAAAAAAAAATCGTCCGATTACTAAGAAATCTCTAGGAATCAAGGCCTCCGTGAATTTTATTAGTATTACTACTAGAGAAAACCAAGCACATCATTAGAAGCGCAATTGACTATACTTGACTTTCTTTAGTAATAATACTAAGGAAATGCATGGAAGCCTTGATTCCTAGAGAATCGACCGATTCTTTTAGAGTGCTTATATAATGACATAAAAAGGAAAGAAATCAAGAGGACTAAAAATTACAGAGCATTTTTTAGGTATCAGGAAATTTCTAAGCACTTTTAAGATTTCGTAATTTTCTACACAAAATTTTTCTTAAATAAATCTCAGAAGCTTCATTAAAATTAGTCCGAATCCAAATAATTAAGTATTTGTAGACCCGAGGTGTAACTTACACAGGAAATTAGATCACTTTAGGAGAAGTCTTATAGCATCTTTTAATCAATTTGTTACTTGTGCTTAAACCGTTGCTCAATAAATGAGTCATTTTTGAAAAATCCCCTTTTTCAGTAGAAATAATAACTAGCGTGATAAAGTTATTGCCTGTTTCATTTTTTAAAAATTTCCTCTAAGAATTTACCTTTATGCACCTTTTAAAGGATTTGCTTTACAAAGATGTAAAATAAAGTTGCATGAAGGTGCAAAAATACCGCAAATTCTTTAGATAATAGATTTCCACTTGTAAAGGAGATTCTGTAATATTTAGAGAACTTGTTGTGTAATTATATGAATTAGAAAACAAAAGTATTTCAAATGTATTGTAAGTGCATTATCTAAATTGCTAAACATTGTTATATGATAAAAGCAGCATGCGATCTATTGCCATATAAACATGACGTCCGAATTGTTTTAAGTTCGTCTACAGCAAACTAAGGGAACAAGTATTCTACCTTTAAGACTATTAGAATAAAATCTATTTTTTTTTTTTTTTTGTTCAGAGTATCTTAGATTTATATTTATGTCGTTGCATTTACAATTCGTACTTTCTTTTAAATTCGGTTGCCTATGGTCTACTCCAGGTGGTCTTTAAACTACAGACTACGAGCACTACCAATACGGACGAACATTGTTTATTTTGAATCAGTTAAGAAATACAGTTACTTGTATGCATATTAAACTAAAACACATCAAATTTTCACTTAAATCAGTATAAAAATGATAACTTCCATAATAATTCCTTGCTTGTAAGACATGGCGTTTCCTTTGGTCACGAAAATTTCGATTTTTGCTCTCAACTCAAAAAATTGCGCTATAATTTCTCCCCAGATAAGTCAGCGTACCGCAGTACGTATGTCATTTGGTATGTCATTTTCTTCAATCTCTTTAATAAACTTGCGGATTTGACGATGATTGAGCGCATATGATTTAATATAATTAACAGCTGACATGACTGACTTTCAAACTTCTGACATACCCAAGCATTTTCCGTAGAAATGTTTCTGATGAATGATACGATTAATGGTTTTGATCATTTTTTTTTTCTACAGTCTGTCTGATACAAAAGCAATGGCAGTTTTATTTTTTCTACACATGTTTCTGACATCATCAGTAGTGATATAGTTCAAGTTTTTCCAGTAAAAGTTGTTTTCTGAACAGTATTTTGAGCTTTAAAAAATATTTTCTATTGGTAACAAAATCATCCATTTTGTTATCAATCATCAGATTGGTAACAAAAATCATCCATTCAATAGCGATTAGATAAAAAATCACAATGACATGTTATAAGAGAAATGTAAAATTTCTTAATTGTATACTCCTGTTCATAAAAAATGCAACTGCATGAATGAATGATGCGATTGAGCTGAAATTTTCAGGACGCGCAAATTATACTGTGTAAAGCAAATGATTAAAATTTCAAATGCACTTCGCATGCGTGGACTGAGCAGCGCCCTCTGTACTGCTGCTGAAACTGTATAAATAAAAGGCTGTAGCGGTATTTTAAAAATAGTCTGTGTTTATCCGTTTGTGGTAAACGCGAAGTAAGAAGTAACTATGCCTCGTCGACGGCAGAGGGCGAAATTTGAACAACTTACGGAATTTGAATGGGGAAAAATCTTCTGTCTTCGTGAAGGAGGATTTTCCTATCGCGCAATAGCAGCTCGTGTGCAGCCTAACTGCAGCACAGTGATGCGAGTTTGAAAGCAGTGCACAGACGAGAACTATACAACTCGAAAATCCGGGAGTGGACTCCGAAAAATGACGTCAATGCGCGATGATAGATACTTGGCTCGCATGGCTCTAATGGAGCGAACAAGCTAATTTAGACAGTTATCAGCACATTGGTCCACTGCTACAGGTGTATCACTGTCTGCTTCATCAATTCGTCGACGTCTGATGCTCCGTGGACTGCTTGTACGAACTTATTTACACAGGATTCCCCCCTCCCTCTCATACGAAACCATCGATGCTTGCGGCTGCAATGGACTCATTAGGGACTGACGTGCAGAATGGCAACAAGTGGTGTTTCCTGACGAATCCCGCTTTAATTTGTGGCACTATGATTGCCTCATTCATGCTAGACGCTATGCTGGCGAACGCTACCTTTCCGGAGTGCATTATCGAACGTCATAGTGGATGAACACCTAGAGTTATGGTCTGGTGTGAGATTGCGTATCATGGACGATCTCGACTGCTGCTAATTGTGGGTAATCGGAATAGCGACAGGTACATCAGAGAAGTTTTGAAGCCAGTAGTCGATCTTTTCTTTCAAGTCATTCCTGAAGCTACCTTTCAGCAGGATAATGCCCGCCCACATGTGGCAAGGAATGCACAAGACTTCTTTTCAGCAGAAAACATACAGCTTTTTTCGTCGCCTGCTTATTCGCCGGATATGTCACCTATTGAATATGTGTAGGATTTTATTGGTCGGCGTCTCGCTCGTGATCCTCGTCCTACAGCTTCAACAGATGAACTTTGATTTCGCCTACGTGAAATATGGAATGCTCTTCCCCAAGAATACATTCAAAATCTGTTTGACTCTATGCCACGTCGTATAGCAGCAGTTATTCCAATGCATGGTGGCCACAGCAAATACTGATTTCGGACACTTAATATTCTTTTTTTTTTTGAAAATTTAATCATTTATTTGTACTAATACAAGTGGTTTGTGAATTAAATTTCATTTGATTCTGAGGATTCCTTTAAGGTGTTACATTTATTAAAAGCAGGAGTTTATTTACTGTTTGAGAATAAAATACAGACGTAACTCTTCTTTTATTGCTATCAAAACTGTAATGGCTTTTTTTTCTGACAGATAATCCATTACTTTCCCAATGAAGCTTTTGTATGAATTGGAAGTTTTCTCAAAAACAACAGGCTTAAGTACTCTTTGTCATTTTACGATTATGAGCTTTATGGCAACTAAACTTATATGCGATTCGGAAAAATTTTTGATTAATTTAAGATTTTTAAAGTTAATGGATTTAGAGAAAAATAAAATAGAACTGAGGGTTCTTTTTTTGTTCTACCTTCTGCAATTCCAAAGGTACAAATAATACAGAAATTCCTTCATTGAACAAGGTTCGACGAAAATATAACAGCTCGTGTCACTTCCTCCAGTATTGTTCATGGAGCAGAAAATCAAATAAATATAAGCCTTCATTAAGATTTATAGAACCGAAAATAACCACGATGTGGAAGGAGAGATAAATGCCCTAATACGGAGAGCTTTCTAGTTTAACCAAATAATAACTTGTTTATTTTTTTCATAATTTGAAAAAAAAAAGAATGAAAAGAAAATAGAGACCTTCCTACCAAAACATTATGAATATCGAACTATTTCACTGCATGTCTTAATAATTTACTACCTATTAAACTATCAAATGAAATCAGGTTCACTTATTAAAAATTGTATTGTGTTGTCGAAATCTGCAGCAAATATACATTACTTAGGCAATGAATTTATACGTTTAAGTATATATATAACCATTCCAAATTTTGAAAAAAGGTTTTGCTCTTTTAAAAGCAAAAAAAAAAAAAAAAAAAAATGTTAAATGTGAATCACACATTTAAAGAAAAAAATTACAGTAGATTAAAACTCCCAATTTTACAAATTGTGTTTCATAGGAACATTGAAGTAATTTAAATTCCCTTTTACTCTAGTAATAGATATCTCGGATACACTTGTTTCAAAATTTACTAGATAAATAATCACTTACGGAACTACTTCATTTGGAGGGGTTTGAGTCAACAACATCTAGAGCATAACAGAAGGTTAAACATATGGATATTATTGAAGTGCTGTCATGTTGATTACGTACACTCATGTCCATAAATTAAGGATAATGAAGTTCAGGCAAAGAAAGAGAAAGAAGCAAAACAAATTTGACTTATTTGTAAAGTCTATTTATTAAACAAAAAGTAAAGAGCAAAAAAGATGCTATATGTTTGACATAATTAATAAAAATTGCAAGTTTTACTCCCTTGACCAAATTTCAAAAAAGAACCTATTTACAAAAAACAGTATAACATGGTTAGTAGGATGGTTAATACGGAGTATGTCTCCCGGACGATGCAATACAGGCCTGACAACGCCTAGGCATGCTGAGTATCAAATGATCAATCTGATCTTGGGGAATATTACACCACTCATCAAGCAATGCACTCCGATGTTCCGGTAGACAGGTGGGAGGGGATTGACGGGCTGCAATTCGTCGGCCAAGCATATCCCACACATGCTCTATTGGATTCAAGTCCGGTGAATATGCTGGCCAATGCATACGGGTAATATCCTCCGATTGAAGGCATTCGTCTACAATGTTTGCACGGTGAGGACGGGCGTTGTCATCCATAAACACAAATTCAGCACCCATGGCGCCCCGAAACAAACGTACATGTTGTTCCAGAATGACATCCCGATAGATGTGGCCTGTCATCGTTACACTCTGAACATGCAGGTCAGTTCTGGAACCAAGAATGATTCCTCCCCAAACGAGCCATCCTGCACCACCGTAACGGTGTCTTTCAATGGTGTTCTCTTGGTGGTAACGGGTACCTGGCGCTCTCCAGATGAATGTCCGGCGAGAATCAGACTCTAAACTAAACCTGGACTCGTCGGAAAACATCACACAAGACCACTGTTGCGGTGTCCACAATGCATGCTCTCTACTCCAGGTTAATCACAGGCGACAGTGAGTTGCGGTAAGTGGAACACATCTGACAGGCCTACGAGCATATAGACCAATGTGCCCTAAGCGTCTGTACACGGTCTGCCTTGAAACTGTCGTACCGGTAGCTGAAGAGAGCTGACGAGACAGGTCTGATGCTGTACTCCGTCTGTTTCTTTTGGCAGTAACTGCCAAATAGCGGTCCTCATTCGGCGTTGTAACTCGGGGGCGACCTGTGCTGTAACGTCTACTCACATTACCATCATCTTGGAATCGTTGCCAAAGCCTGGAGATGACTCTCTGGGCGATTCCAAGTTCCTCGGATACTTCCAGCTGGGTACGTCCACATTCCAGTCGTCCGATAATTCTGCCACGTAAAACATCATCCAAATGCCTCCTTTGTGCCATAATTATGCGGTTTTTGCACTGAAAGGCTTTCACAGCGCTTTTGAACAATTTTACTTCTTTGCCACCATTCCTTATATACCCCTCTCTTACACTCTCGTCATTGTGACGTACCATCCACGCCATTTGGTGGTTTCCTGTAATTTGCATATTCTTCTTCAAGATGTGTGTGATCATTCCACAGGTGAAATTTTTATTTTAGAGATCAATTTCTGTGTGATTCTGAATTATCCTTAATTTATGGACATGAGTGTATTATCTGTCATAAAATCTTTCTCCCATTTAGTGTTCAAATTATCATTTAATCGACAGACAAATAAAATAATGAAGCTACTCCGTTAGAATGAAGCTACTCAGTGTTCGCTCACGAAAATTATCTCCGTATTTGTTTGTAGACCTATCTCATTTTTAAATGCATTCTTCCTCTTTTTTTTTCAAGTTTATTTTTCGCTGTCAAAATTATCGACATGGAAAATTTTCCTTTTTAGTTAGAAACTGGAAACTAGAAATTTAGTTTTGGACAGAATAGAAAGAGATATCTGTATTTTAGAGCTTGGTGTTTGAAAATCATGTTATAAAATAAGTAAAGAGAAAACAAACATTTAAAAAAAAATTCTTATTGGCATGCAATAAAAGCACAGAAACAAGACACCGAGAGCCTCTAAAAACCCAAAGATTTAATATATACTAAATGAAAATAATTTTGAAAAAAATTATGAGTGCAATTGAAAAAGAAAAGAAGATAATTCAAGAACACATCAATTTTCGAGAAGCAACTGCATTTTTCATAAAGTATGGAAATTTGATGTAACTGCTAAAACAATCTTCAGCTGCTTCAGTAAAGAAGCTCTGGTAATGTGAAGATGATATTGATTCCGAGGAATATAAAATGCAATCTTGACCGACTTAAAATAGAAAACATCGCAACGGAATGCGAGGAAAGCAGATTATAAAACTAAAAGTAACTCACAGTATTTAGAACAGTGTCGAAAATTAAGACCAGGTAAGTGATAGGGATTCCGAAAATACAAATGTGGTACAGCTGAACCAGTCGGACTGAAGTGGTACTACTATTCAAAACCATTAAGAGATATTCACAATGGGGCAAAATGTGTCCGACTATTCAGCTTGTTTTTAAAAGGTAAAATACTTATGAAATTTAATATCACGGATAAATCACAGCATAACACATGCAAAGCAATCTAAAATAGAAGAATTTTTCAAGTAAAATTAATGTAAGTACGAGGTACAGTCAATAAATTCGGGGACTTTATTTACTATAACAACCAACACACTTACAAAGAACGCATTCACTTTCAAAATAATGTTTTTCTGAAACTATACATTTCTTCCAGCTTCTGGAAACTGTCCTGGAAACCGTTGCATGAGGCATGTCTTTAAACGGTTGTAGCTGTTGAGGTCACTTCTTCGGCATTTTCAAACTACTTGCCTTAAATGCGATTTTTCAGTTCGGGAACAAGAAGAAATGGCCGAGAGCCAGGATTCATGGCGGATTTAGCGGAACTATGGTCCCGCGTTTAGCAAGGGCTTGTTGCATCATCAGGGATCGGTGCACTCGGCTGCAACAATATCGGTGCAATAACCTCTATGTGTTGGATTTTAAAACTTCCCACGCGTGCCCATAGAATCAGATTGGAATACAACATCGTTATTTTGATTCGCCCACATACCGCACATGAAGGAGTAGAATAATCTCCGAACTAATTGACTATAGTTGTATGCATTGTACCCGATAATGTTTCTCGAAACCCCGTTAAATTCAGAACAGCGAGAGCTATAGTCATAAAAGTGGGGTCTAGGTATCGTTAAATAGCTATGCGCTATGCAAGGAAGCCTGTTACAGACCCATCTGGTGGGTAAATTCGTAGTTAGCGTTCTTATCTCAACAGTAAAGGCGCGTTTCGACTAGGTTGTTATTTTCCCCAAATCCCTTACCGCTGCTAAAAACTCTCCGTAAAGCCGGTTTTTCGACCGTTATCGCCTGTCTTTATCGTTTTAAAAGGTATTCATTTCCCGTCTTTAAGCGCGCTAAGTTCTTAAAGAGTCCCAGCTTTTAATTGGCTGATCGCGTCCCCCAAACATTCCAATATGGCTGTCGCGATAGTGAGAATGTACTAGATATTTTTTAAGGATAAATAGGCTCTTAATTCTTTTCTTTTTGGTTCAATTAATCATCAATTTTCATAAGAGTATTCCAAATTATTGTAAATCTGCTCTGGACAAAACTGATGCAGTCAATTGACCTAAAAAATCTAAAGAAAAAAAAAAAAAAAAAAAGCCCTGCGCTCAATCTCTTTTTCTATGATTTTATGCAAAATTAATCATAATTCTGTCATTCTTCCTTTAGAGTGTTTTTATCCCTTATGTTTTATAGTCACTCTTTTAATAATATTTCTATTTCTTTTTGTTTTTGGCTCGTAACTATTCGATGTGTCGCGTAGCTCTGTGACAAGATCAGTTCAAATTAACTAATAACATCCTTCGGGTTGTGTCTAGCGTGGCTAGGACCTTCCGCACTTGCTTCTTGTCGTGTTGGCCTGAGTTCGATTCCCGCTGCTGCTCTTTTTAGGGCTTTGCTTTACTGTCGGTTTTGTTTTATTTCAGTTAAAAAAATAATAACAGGTTATTCTATACTTTACTTATTTTTTTCTTTAATTTATTTTGCGATAATTAATAATAAAAAATAGTTATGACTTTGAATTTAAAAATATTTAAGTATTTTTTGCAAAGCTTCTTCCTAACTTTTTCTTTAAGTATTTCATGTGATATTCTGATGATCTCTAGCATTTTGACATCTATTTCTAATTAAAATTAAGTCTTTATTCTTGTAATATTATTGACTGTATTTGAAAAATTCAATATATATATATATATATAATTAATATTTCAATGAATTTTTTTTCTCTTCAGAAAGCTCACATAATTAATTAATAATAGTTATTACTTAGTATTCAAAGGGAAAAAAAATAGTAGTTTTATATACTAACTGGTTTTAATGATAATTCTTTTACTCTTCATGTATAAATAAAATTTATTGTAATTATTGAATTTTAATTTTAAGACCGATATTTTTTCCAAATCATAAGTTTTCTCATTTTTATTTTGTGTTTCTTTAAATACCAGATTAAAAATTTTGTTCAATACTTTTCAAATAGAAATTTGATTAATAAATCTAAATTTATTCGTGCACTATCTTTTGTATTAGACATTTCAAGGCCGGAGATGGCATCAAAAACAAGATGTTGTGCCCACCCGAGCCGAGTTGATAAGATACTGAAGATGGTAGATAACTGAAGTATAAAAGTCCAGGGTTCTGATCTACCGGACGGCTGATTATCTAAAAATTCGGAGTTTTGGACGGTTTTTCTCACGATGTAACGTAAATACGCTTCAGAAGCACTAAGAAAGTCCTCCGCACAAGGCACTCCCCCTTTCGATAGGCAATACGAAATACTCCTCGTGTAGGTTTATCATAACAAAATACAATACAACCTTTTCAGAAATAGTTATATGCTTTTAGTGTATGTTAGAGATAACTGAAATTAAATTAATAACATAATGTACTTCTTAAATTTACAAAACACACGAAAAGCAGATATCAATATTCTGTTAATTACTTATTTGGTGAAAGACAGCATGCAGTACTTAAACTTATCGAAAATGTGGCTACCTTTTAAATCTATCAAAACAGCTCAATTAACTTAATGATTCCCATAAATTAGAGGCTTTAAAATACTGACACCCAGTTTTTTTTTTTTTAAGCCTCCTAAAATTAGTATAATATGTGCTAACTAAAAAAGTCCCTTAAATAATTGCAGTAGAATTTTTCAAATTCAAAGTCGACGGGACTTAGCGATTCTGCATAACACAAATTTCCAGATTATAAAAAATCCTGCAGTATTATTAAAAAAAAATCGTTGTAATCAGGTAAAGTTAAAAAAAAAGACAATTTTTTTTAAAATAGAAAAATGTATTAAAAATAAAATACATTTACTGAGAAATTGCTCATTAGAAAGATGCTATTCTTTTAAACATTTTTAATAAAATCTAAAACATTTTCTTTCGAATACTGATTTATTGTTATTTTAAGGTCTAATTTCGTAAATTGGAATTCCAAATTTAAGAAAGTCTTCTGTATTTAAAAATAACAAATAGGGATATATTTAAAAGAAAAACGGGAAACAGATAAAAGTTTAAACACGCATGCGCGAAATCGCTAATAGCCATTGGAGGAACGTACGGTTCTTAAAGGAGGTAACTGAAGCTAGTTGAAACGGAATTCTACTTTAGCGTTACGACTTTCGGGGAATTAACGGCATTTGGGGCATTAACGACACAAGTGGAAACGCGCCTTAAGAGATACGGGAAAAAACGATTTATGAGGTTGCTTAGCATCATTGACTTAGTAAAGAAAAACACCTTACTGACGTTATGTCCAAAAAAGAAGACACAAAAAACTATTACTGATAGTTGTTCTGGCATGTCATATCCCCTTATTGTTCAATGTGCATCGAGAGTTGCAGACCAGAGTCTAGATAAGTATTGTTTCTGATTGAAAACACTTTAAACATGAAGGATAAATAAACCCTATATGAAGTAAGCACAGGTTTTGAAAACGCGACCAAACAAATGTTACCTTTAAGCCTTTCATTTGTTGCGTTACTGTGCGCAAGGTGTCTTCTTACTAAATCGATAATGCTGAACAGCTTTTAAATTGACTTTTTCCCGTATCTCGTACCGTTGTGAGATAAGAACGCTCACTCCGAATTTAGCCACCAGTTGGTACTGTAAGCGTTTTATTGCGTAGCGCATAGCTCCGTTACTTTGAGTAGACCCCACTTTTATGACTATAGCTCTTGAAGTTCTGAAGTTGGTGGGATGAAAGGATTTCAGTGGGCATATTAGTGCATATTATTCTCTAAATTGTTCAACTCTCTTTATTTTTTTGAACACTTCATTTATGAAAGGAAAGTAATGCAATTTAAACAAATGTTACATATTTATTCTCGCTTTTCCAAAGCGAGATACTTGACAATAAGCTGAATGAAAAGAAAACAGAAACCGTTCCACTAAAACATTATAAATATCGAATATGCGTTTTCATAATTTTTCAATCAAAGTGCTAAGGAAAAGAATTTTACACTCTTTGGCCTCTCACTTGAAGTTTATATTTTGTTCTCTCACTTTCCTTTCAGTGTGAAAATAGGAACGTTTTATAGCTGATGGAAAATGGACTCTTTGCACCACCTGAAACTTTCATATCTTACTGTTTATTATGTATCTGCGTTATACACATAGTTCTTTATTAATTTTAACCTTAAAATATAATATTTTTTGAGAACTCTCACTATATATTGTTACGAATTTTCGGGGCAACCCGCTGCTCTGGGGCTTAAAATGATTTAAAATTCGTATTCTACGCTTCAAATAGATAAATTTTGCTTTTTGTTGCATCAAAATCGGCCAATTAGAACCGGAGATACGGAGGTTTCGCTTTCCCATATGTTTTTCTATGGGCTTCTAGAAATCTCGAGACATATTAGTCCTAGAGTTTAGATCTCTTCACTTCTGAGGACTTACTTTTGGCGCCAAATTTGGCGATATTTCGCCAAAAGTCGCCAAGTTTGGCGACTTTTTGGTCATTTGGCGCGATTTTCCCAATGGGGCCTGGAAGTTGTTTTTCCTGCATTAAAAACGCATAATAACCTAACATTTCTCTTCTATGACGTAATCAAAATTCACGCTTTATGTAGAACCCTCGAGAAATTGACTTTTCTGGAAACCTCTTGTAGCTCCTGCGCCGGCTATTTATAGAAGAGCGCGTCGCCCCGACAGTCAGTGCGAGCTGAACGCTCGATGTGTGAATAGCTCTCGGTACGTTTGTGTGAATTGATAGTGCTATAGAAGCTGTGTTTTAGTTTGTTTTGTGAAGCTGTTTTCAAAGTGCTGTGTGTAAATTCTTCATTGCTGTGTCTTAAGGGATTGTGTACTATATCCCTTGAATATTTCTACGGAATTTTTGCCTGTGAAAGTGACTTATTTTGGTGTAAGAAATACAGCATTTGTGAGAGCTTCTGATCCAAGCGGATTGTTAAAAGCACGTTATTGCTAGATTGTGCTTGTGAATTGTGTACAGCTGATTGTACTACGAAGATCTAGAAGCAATAAAGTTTGTGTTCCATCCTGACAAGTGACTTTTTACTTGAACTTTTTACACCAACAGGACTTTAGAACGACGAACCCAAGGAGTAGCAGAGTAATTCCGCAACATTTGGTGTCAGAATCGGGGTTCTAAATAAAGACTTTAATTTTCCAGTTTATGGTTTTGACTAGACAAAAAATGGAAGAACAACTTCAAAAGCTCATGAATATGATGCAAGAAATGAAAGCCGGACAAGACGAGATGAAAGCCGGACAAGACGAGATGAAAGCCGGACAAGACGAGATGAAAGCCGCACAAGAACAGATGAAAGCCGGACAAGACGAGATGAAAGCTGGACAAGAACAGATGAAGGCGGATTTAGAGAAGAAAATTGAAGCAGGACAGACCGATTTAGAAAAGAAAATTGAAGCCGGACAGACCGATTTAGAAAAGAAAATTGAAGCCGGACAAGAACAGATGAAAGCGGATTTAGAGAAGAAAATTGAAGCCGGGCAAGAAGGAATGAAATTGGGATTGGAGAAAATGGAGACTGCTTTGGGAAAATTAGAGAAATTCGAAAAGAGTGTGCAGGAAAGTCAACAGATAATGGAGAAAAGAATGTCGCTCATAGAAGAAACTCAAACGAAATATGAACAAAGAATTGAAGGAAAAATAGAAGAAAATGTTAAGGAATTGCAGCAAGATATTTGCAGAATGCGGGAAGAATTTAAGAATAAAATTGAGGAGAAACTAGACTGGAAAGAAAATATAGTTTCGAAAATACAGGAAGAATGTGAAGCTAAAATGGAAGAAAAATTGGACTCTCTCGTCAAGCTGGGAAAGTTACCGGAAAACATCAGACTGTCGTCACGCCGCCCAGCAGTGAAACTTACCACTTATGACGGAAAGACTCCCTGGGAAGCCTACAAGACCCAATTTTTAATCGTCGCCAAAGCCAATGGTTGGAGCGAGTCCGAGAAAGCGGACCAACTGGCCGCTTCCCTTAGCGGAGATGCAATTAACGTATTGCAAACTATTGGAGCGACGAAGATAGGAGATTTTGACGCCCTCGCAAGTGCCTTGGAGATGAAATTCGGAGAGAAGTGCCAGAAAGAATATAGTAGAATCCAACTTAAGTCAAGGATGCAGAGATCTGGCGAGACCCTCCAAGAGCTGGCTTCCGACATAGATAGGCTGTGTCATCTAGCCTATGGCAGTTATCCTGATAATGTTCGAGCAGAAGTTGCAGTACAACATTTTATTGAAGGCCTCGTGGACTCTGAAATTCAGAAAGCATTGATCTTGGCGGATTATAAAGATCTCAGGTCTGCCCTCGTATTCGCCATGAAGCTAGAGGCAGCTCAGCTGGCCGTAAGAAAAGAGCGGCATAATGTTAGAGCTGTGTCATTCCAGGAGCCTACGGATGGAGAAATGGAGAGATTAGAGAATAAATTAAAGACCCTGGAAAATCTGGTGGAACGACAAGAACAGTCAGAGCCAAGAAAAGTGAAATGTTGGAGGTGCAACAGCGAGGGGCATTTACGAAAATACTGCGACGCACAAAAGAACTCTCGTCGTAAAGATCGCAGTTATCAACGCACCAGAGAAGCCCATGAAGGAAGACAGAAAAGAGACGACTTTCAGGAACAGAGGCTGAGGGATATTCAAAAGTCCCGTTTGAAAGTCTTACAGATTTCATCAGTGAATGGCGGCAGTGATGGACTATTCGTACTGGGATACGTTAATGGTTCCCCATGCCACATGGTGATTGATACTGGAGCGAACGTAACCATCATAAGGACGGATCTGGCCAAGAAACTGAACTTGAAGATTATCTGGACTCCGCCCTCGCTGACCCTCCAGACTGTGACAGGTGACAAGATCGAAGTGGGCGGAAAAGCGCAAGTAGAAATCACGTTTGGAAATGCCAGATACGACCATGTGGTATATGTCGCCAATATTACAGACTCTTTTATTCTCGGACTGGACTTTTTAAAATCACACAAATTTAATTTGGACTTTAAGAATAATGAGCTTCGTTCAGACTCAGAAGAAATAGCTGCGTTCGATATTAGAAATGAAACTGTTTTGCCTGTTCAGCAAATAATAGCCCAGACTGATATCAGTCTACCTCCCAGAACTGATTCAATAATTTCTGGAACAGTAAAAGAAAGCAATAAATTCCGTTTTGGATTAATCGAACACCCAAGCAATAGTGATTCCATCAGAGGAGTACTTGTGGGAGCAACACTTGTGGACTTGTCGAGAACAGAAATTCCAGTTAGAGTAGTAAATGTGACGGACAAGTCGAAGGTGATAAAGAAAAATGAAGTGTTGGCGACATGCACTCCTGTTACCTGCATTAATAAGAACATCAGCCAAACGACAGCTAAATCTTCCGAGTGCCTGACGAAGGAATTAATACAAGACGTGGAGTTAACGGCAGAACAGAGAAGCGCTGCGGAGAAAGTAATAGCTGAATTTGAAGACCTCTTCTCCCGTACTTCGGGTGACTTTGGCCGTACGAGCTTAACTCAACATAGGATAGATACAGGCAGCCATTCTCCCATCAAGCAACATCCTAGGCGGCTTCCGTTTGCTAAGCAAGAAGAGGTGAGCAGACTTTTAGAGGAGATGAAGCGTGATGACGTCATCGAGCCATCGACTAGTCCCTGGGCCTCGCCAATTGTTTTGGTCCGAAAGAAGGATGGTTCCACCCGGTTCTGTGTTGACTACAGACGTCTGAATGACATTACCAAGAAAGACAGCTACCCTCTTCCCAGGATAGACGACACTTTGGACACTTTATCGGGAAACGAATGGTTTTCCACTCTGGATCTGAAAAGTGGTTACTGGCAAGTGGAAATTCATCCCGACGACCGTGAAAAGACTGCGTTCACCACGGGACAAGGATTATGGCAGTTCAAAGTTATGCCTTTTGGACTCTGCAACGCACCTGCTACATTCGAGCGACTAATGGAGACAGTGTTGAGAGGACTTTCCTACGAAGCATGTCTCGTTTATTTGGACGATATCATCATCGTCGGAAGGACTTTCGAAGAGCATCTAGAGAACATCCGAAAGGTGCTGCAGAAATTAAAGGAGGCGAACTTGAAACTGAGTCCATCGAAGTGCAATTTGTTTCGTCGGGAAGTACGTTACCTCGGGCACATAATATCCGCCCACGGAGTCCGAACCGATCCCGAAAAGACGTCCGCAGTCCAGAACTGGAGTCGTCCCGAGAATATCCACGACTTAAGAAGTTTTCTCGGTCTGTGTACTTACTATCGAAAATTCGTGAAGGGCTTTTCTCAAATTGCAAGACCTCTTCACAAATTGACCGAGACTGGACAGAAATTTCTCTGGACTGAGGAATGTGAGGACGCATTCAACGAACTGAAGACGGCTTTAACATCTTCGCCGATCTTGTCGTATCCTCACCCTGACAAGCCATTTATCCTGGACACAGACGCAAGTAAGGAGAGTGTCGGAGCAGTTTTGTCCCAGGAGATAGATGGCCAAGAACACGTCATTGCTTACTGGAGCAAATGCCTTTCAAAGGCAGAACGTAACTATTGTGTTACGAGAAAGGAACTCCTTGCTATCATTAAGGCCGTGGAGCACTTCCATCATTACCTGTACGGCCGAAAGTTCCTGCTCCGAACGGACCATGCCTCTTTAACCTGGCTTCTAAATTTCAAGAATCCGGAGGGCCAAATAGCCAGGTGGATACAGCGACTACAAGAATATGACATCGAGATACGTCATCGGAAAGGGTCATCTCATGGAAATGCAGATGCTTTGTCGAGAAGGCCCTGCATAGACAGTTGTCGCTATTGCTCCAGGGCAGAGAAAAATTACCATCTGAAACATCCCGCTGTCCGCCAAGTTACATCATCGGCATCATCTCAAGATCCCTGGAGTGACGAAAATGTTCGGGCGGACCAATTAACAGACAGCGACATCAAACCTATTGTGGAATTTATGGAAAAATCCAGCGCTAAGCCCAGTTGGCAAGAAATATCATCTTACAGTCCGGCAACAAAACAGTACTGGGCTTTATGGGATTCGCTTCGCCTGAGAAATGGAGTCCTGTATCGTAAATGGGAGTCGGACGACGGCAAGATGCTCCGATGGCAGTTGGTACTCCCTCGCTCGAGGATTCCGAAGGTTCTAGAAGAACTTCATAATGGCTTAACTGGGGGCCATTTTGGCGTAATGAAGACCCTGCAGAAAGTTCGCGAGCGCTTTTACTGGGTTAGGGCTCGAGGCGACGTCGAAAAGTGGTGTCAAGCTTGTGACGCCTGTGCCGCCCGCAAAGGCCCGAAGAAACGAAGCCGTGGAAGACTACATCGTTATAATGTAGGAGCGCCTTTTGAGAGGATTGCACTCGACATCCTGGGACCTCTTCCGCGAACTTCGGATGGCAACAAATACATCCTAGTTGTCATTGACTACTTCTCTAAATGGCCCGAAGCGTTTCCTATTCCCGATCAAGAAGCTACGACCGTAGCAGAGGTACTGGTGCAAGAATGGATTTCCAGATATGGAACCCCTCTGCAACTTCATTCCGACCAAGGAACGAACTTTACCTCTGCAGTCTTTAAAGGACTATGCCAACTTCTCGGAATGGACAAAACCCAGACTACGCCTTTACACCCACAATCCGACGGCATGGTGGAGAGGTTCAATCGTACAATTCTGAACAACCTCTCGCTCCTGGTATCTAGGAATCAAGAGGACTGGGACAAGAAACTCCCCCTGTTCCTGCTGGCCTATAGGAGTGCCGTCCATGAGACTACCGGCTTCACACCTTCCCAGATGCTGTTCGGCAGAGATCTTCGTCTTCCCGCCGATCTAGTGTTCGGCCGCCCTCCAGATGCGCCTTCATCGCCAGAGGAGTACGTGGAAAACCTTCGGGCACGGTTTGAAGATGTGCATCATTTTGCTCGGGAGCGGATCAACCTGAACACGGAAAAGATGAAGACTCGCTACGACACGAAAGCTACGGGACACGAGTTCAACGCAGGTGACAAAGTTTGGCTATGGAATCCTACTCGACGGAAAGGCCTGTCTCCCAAGCTGCAATCGCCGTGGGACGGTCCTTACACAGTCCTAAACCGGCTGAATGACGTCATCGTACGGATTCGTAAGTCACCAAACTCGAAGCCAAGAGTTGTACATTACGATCGGCTAGCCATCTACCGCGGTTGTAATTAGTTATTTGACTATCAGACCATGTTCACTATGGCGTAATTCCTCCTTTCTTTCAACTGTCATTTCTTTCCTGTCTTTCTCTTCTCTTCCTCTTTCGTCAACTCTCTTTCACTCATTACTTACGCCATGTTTAGTGTACATATTTGTAATATATTGGATTTTATTAATGTGTATTTGTTATTACATTGATTACTTATTACAGTGTAATTATTTATTATGATGATTATTTATTTATTAATGTGTATTTACTTATTGTGCTATTGATTACTTGCTTGAATTATGTTCTTAAGATCTTGTTAAGTGTTATACAGTGTAGGTACCTGTGTGACCTCCTAACTAGGGATTGTACTGCCCGGGACGTGCAGTCCTTGGGAAGGGGGCAATGTTACGAATTTTCGGGGCAACCCGCTGCTCTGGGGCTTAAAATGATTTAAAATTCGTATTCTACGCTTCAAATAGATAAATTTTGCTTTTTGTTGCATCAAAATCGGCCAATTAGAACCGGAGATACGGAGGTTTCGCTTTCCCATATGTTTTTCTATGGGCTTCTAGAAATCTCGAGACATATTAGTCCTAGAGTTTAGATCTCTTCACTTCTGAGGACTTACTTTTGGCGCCAAATTTGGCGATATTTCGCCAAAAGTCGCCAAGTTTGGCGACTTTTTGGTCATTTGGCGCGATTTTCCCAATGGGGCCTGGAAGTTGTTTTTCCTGCATTAAAAACGCATAATAACCTAACATTTCTCTTCTATGACGTAATCAAAATTCACGCTTTATGTAGAACCCTCGAGAAATTGACTTTTCTGGAAACCTCTTGTAGCTCCTGCGCCGGCTATTTATAGAAGAGCGCGTCGCCCCGACAGTCAGTGCGAGCTGAACGCTCGATGTGTGAATAGCTCTCGGTACGTTTGTGTGAATTGATAGTGCTATAGAAGCTGTGTTTTAGTTTGTTTTGTGAAGCTGTTTTCAAAGTGCTGTGTGTAAATTCTTCATTGCTGTGTCTTAAGGGATTGTGTACTATATCCCTTGAATATTTCTACGGAATTTTTGCCTGTGAAAGTGACTTATTTTGGTGTGAGAAATACAGCATTTGTGAGAGCTTCTGATCCAAGCGGATTGTTAAAAGCACGTTATTGCTAGATTGTGCTTGTGAATTGTGTACAGCTGATTGTACTACGAAGATCTAGAAGCAATAAAGTTTGTGTTCCATCCTGACAAGTGACTTTTTACTTGAACTTTTTACACCAACAGGACTTTAGAACGACGAACCCAAGGAGTAGCAGAGTAATTCCGCAACAATATTGAGGGGAGAATGGAATCGGTTATCTCACATTTCGTATGTTATACATAACTTTACTCTTAACAATGCTATTTAAATAAAAGTCGTAGCCTATAAATTGCCCATATGTTGTCTTACATTCACGTTAACATGAAAAACCAGGAAACATTTTTCATACTGAAAATTATCACTTTTTTATTTTAACTCTGGATGAGACAACCTACCTCACAGAGGTGTAGGCTTAGGGGTTGGTTGTGTCATAAAGAAACTGCCCTGTCTAATTAAAAAAGTTCTTTAAAAATGAACTTGAATTAATCACTACATCTCGTCGTTGCACATTAGCTGGCAGTGGATGACTTAGCACTGCGCCGCTTATTGTAGTTAGGGATGGAAGCGAGATCGCGAGACGAGACAAGACTTCTCGTGGTCTCGAAATTGTGCGAGACGAGACCTAGGTGTGCGAAAAGAGACCGCGAGACGAGACAGCGAGGCGATACCACCGGGTGCGAAACAAGATTGCAAAACGATACCTCGGGTCACCCCTCGCTCGAGATCGCGAGACCGGTCTTGCGCTATAACAGGCAAATATGGTTATAGTTAGTACCTCAGGTATATAAGACATTGCTTACAAGTCGATACTCCAAGGAAAGGGGAATTTCAGAATTAACTTTCAAATGAGGATATTAATTATCATCCTCATTTTTAAAAATGCATTTTGCAAATGAGTCTGTCATTTTTCTTCGAAGTATTTAAATGAATTATAGAAACTTTTTCGCACGGGTATTGTGTCGAATGTAGGTAAAATACATTTATTAAGGAATTTATTCCTGCAGCCGGTGCATTCAAAGACCTGCGCTTAACTATTGGTGTCCTATGCTGAATTTTCTGATTCCTTTTTGCAATAACATTGCAAAAAACACTTATAATTTTAACATGCAGACGCAAAAGTTGATTCTTAAGCAGGGTCGAACTAAACCGCTGAAACGGCCCGGACGATTCTATCAAATCGACCCCCCTTCTTCCTTTGTGTACCACGAGAACCGAACAAAATAATGAAATTTCAATACATCCTTCTCATTCATTTAGTAGGAAGCTTTCCAGAGCTAAAAATTACGGAAAATCGGGGAACGGGTGAATTGACAGAATTTTAAAGTAGCCTAGGGCAGGACTTTTCTGTATGATTTATTTTACATAACTGTGAAAAATTACAAGCCCGTCGTTCTAACACTGCAGAATTGTACACAGGAAAAACAAACTTAATGTACTGTAATTTACATAAGAATAATTATATATAACGTATAACTATTTATATATTAGAATAGAGGTAGTCTATACATGGGAACCATTGTTTAAAGATATGTCCCCTTGCACATTTTGAGTAGCGACCTTACTGGTCGCTGTCGAATCTAGAGCTTCGCCAGGCTGTCCTTGGCTGGAATCTGGAGCTTCCCGAGGACAGCCCTTGAGGCCTACAAAACCTCCGGCCCATCGGGCGTTCACACCCGACCGCCCGATGCCCCTGTCCGACCCTTTTCTCAAGTACGTCTCGCAACCATCCCTAGTTCTTTTAAAAAATAATTTGCAAGGAGATTCCATTACATGCAATTACACTTTGATATTTCGAACCCGACAGTAAGTATGAAGCAAGGGCTCATCCAAGGGGCGGGTGCAGGGGTCGCGCGTCCCCTCCGATAGAGATATATGTACACTAGATAAAATAGCTTTTTTAGCAGACAGTGGCATATTTCATGCAATTCTGGTGGTATTCAAGTTTTGCTCCGCCCCCCATTAAATAAATTTCTACATCCGCCATTGATATGAAGACAATATATGAAGCCGCGATAAACGTTAGGCAACTGTACATTATTTACTCCATACAAGAAAGTAAAAATAAATATATTTTGTCTTGCACGAGACGAGACCGCGAGACGATACCTACGGATGCGAGACGTGATCGCGAGATGATGCCCACGGATGCGAGACGAGACAACGAGACGATACCTTAGAGTGCGAAACGTGACCGCAAGACAATACTTCGATGTTAAAATGCAAGACGAGACGAGACTTGAGTTATTTCTCGTCTTGCATGGTCCCCCGTCCATCCCTAATTGTAGTGGCAAGTTGCACCAAAATTGCAGTATTTTTCCAACTTTAAGATGTGATTATTCAGAAATGATAACAGATAAAAGTTTAAGAGTGTATATTTGCATTAACTTTTGGTCATTTAACAAGTGTAGAAAATTATAAGAAAATCCGAGAATATGAGATAAAAAATCATTTTTAAAATTGGATCACTTGCCATGGAATAAACCAAATGGAAAATATTGCGAAATTTTTGGACACGTGAGACGGTTTTCAAAGAGGAAACTCCCATTCATGTACAGTGCAAGTTAAAGTTAATTTATTTCAAATGAACAATAACATTTTAAAATTTTAAATTGTGAAATCACTTGTTTCTAACATTCAGTAACCGAATTACAGGAAAACCATCTTGATTTCATTTCACTTCCTGCTGTTAGGTGTAATTCATTGTAGCGAGTAAACATGCAATTACCCCTAAATGCCTCTGAGGAATTCACATTACTCTTCTCTCTTTTCATTTCTCGCGAAGAAAGGAACACGCTATTTTCCCAATGCGTTTCCTGAACAAGCAGAACGACTTTATTACCTACTATCCTAAACAATGTTATGGGCATTGGCCATCCGCAGCTCTTTTACAAACAATTCAAGAATAAATCTGTAAGTTTTCTAAAGGCAATATCCTATTTAACTTAGAGGATTAAAAAATATTCCTCCACAACGCTTGGCAATATACTATCTAACACGAGAACTTTTAAATACATAAAAGCGTTTTGTGGGTTTTAATTTTTTTTTTTTTTACTTAATGCTATTTGTTTAATCTGAAGCAGACAGTATTAGTTTATTTAAATATTTGCATTATCAGCGAATTGAAAGTGAAGTGAGACCAATGAAAGTGAGTATTATTATAACCAATAGCGATAGTATCTCTTATGCGTTTTCACTTTTTGCGCGTGTGTGTGTGTGTGTGTGAAACCAGAAAGAAAGCCTACTCATTTTTTGTTTTACGAAGAAATACTATAAACTTCTCTTAAAATTAATAAAATTTTGCTCTTCAAAGTTGTTTTATAACATAGTCAGTTTTAAAGTTACTTTCGTAATTAATATTAAAAAAGCTAAACTGAATAGTCCCTTTTTGTAGGGAGATATTTAAAAAAAGTAATCAGAAAGGAAAATCTTGGAATAACTTCACAAAAGCTTTAAGATTTTGAAATTTAGGATACATGGTACTTGAAGTTGAGTTCATTAAGCATTACATTTCTGGGTCTAAAATTATAGAAATAACCCATAATCGTCGCTAGTGAATTAGAATTTAAACAGAAATATAAAGAGAACAATTAAATATAGATTTTTCGTTTTTATTTTAGTGCTAATGTAAAAATAACAATAACTGAGATATTTTGCGAATTTGAAAAAACTTTTAACTCGGTAGGAACAAATGAAATGGCTAAATTGAAGAATTAGATATTTAGTTTTGGAAAAGCCATATTTTTATTGATTAAGTTGCGTTGATTATAGAAACACGATGCTGTTATGTAACTTTTAAATAATAATATATAGGGTACAAGGTAACTTGTTTGTTGATTCCTGTTGGTGTGTATTGTGCTAAGGAAAACCTGCACGAAGGGTGTCTGCCTGGTGGGGTGTCAGGGTCGGAGGACTTTTTAAGGGGTTACAACGCGCATCAACGTTGCATCTGTAGAAAACCACCCAAAAGTTCAGACCGTTGGATAGAGAGCCTTGCATCAGGCCAGAACCCTGGAACTTTACACTCCAGCCATTTACCATGTTCAGTGCCATGATTGGGGTCGGTTCCTGTTGGGTCATTTTTTTTTTCAAGAATAGAAACCACCCATATAAAAATGTAAACGAATTGTATTTTCCGATCAAAATAAAATTCATTTCAAAATGTTTTAATTATTACTAGCTGAAGCACCCGTTCTTCGAACGGAATGGATATTGATAAACAAACAATTACAAATGGAAAATAAATAAATATATATTAAACATACTTTGGTTATATATTTAATCGCTACAAAATCTGTTTTACAGTATTCGTAAGCCATATTCTAACCACACTCGATTTTTTTAAATACTCTTTGGAATACGCATCATGTTCCCCGCGTATTTGTCTTGTACTTCAAAATTGAAATCTACGTTAAAATCGCCTATTAAAACTGTTTTAAAATCTCCGTCAGCAATATTCCAAGTATACTTCACCTTTATTTACTCGAATATAGACACCAATATTCTAATTAAATAAACAGTAGGGTTAGGCAATTTCTCGACAAAGATGGTTGTGTTGTAGGATTACGGCCAATTAGCTCAACGTTGGCTCTAGGCCGGGGAGTGGGGTACCCCCACATGGCAGTCTTTCTAAGGGGTCCTAAACAGTGTTTGTGCTAAGTTTCGGAGGAAACTACGGAAGCTCCAAACGGTTAGGTGGCGGACGCGATTTTGTTTTGAACCAGGCACCTTCCGTCTCCCAGTTCAGCATGCTAAGCGTTCGGACACTGGTGGAGCACTTGAAAAAGATGGAACATATCGTTTCGAGGACTCATTTCTTTTATGCCAAACTTCGCGATAATCACCAAAAATGGCAAACCTTGAAGACTTTTCACATTTAATCTGGCAACCCTTGAAACATGATTCGCCCTTTCACCAGGTAGAAAAAAACCTTTGTCTGGAATTAACAGCACTCAAGAGCTAAAAAGTACGTGAAAAACACCTTTTTTGTCAAGTATGTTTTATTAAGGTCAATTTTTAGAAAACCTTGAAAGACTTTTATGAATTAGTGTTCGTTTCATTTTAGTGCAAGATTTTTAAGGCTATGTTCATTTCCCTTCGATGTATGTAGACAAATATGAAAGTAACTTTTTGGCCCCTCACATTAGTTTGGACACGAACTTTAAAAAACCCTGAAAATGACTGTTGTGCATTCGTGTGCGCTGAATTTTAAAGCAGGAATTTTATGGCTATCTGTTTTCCTTTTAGATATGATGGCAAATTTGGAAACAACGTTTAGACCCTTATCCCCGTTTTGATGAGAATTCTAGAAAATCCTGGAAATGATTTTGAGGCATTTGTGTTCACTATATTTTTAAGCAAGAATTTTAAGCTATCTTGTCTTCCTCTGATAAATGAAGGGAAAGGTGTAAAGATCGTCAAAAAAGTTTCGGAATCTTACACCTGTTTCGGTGCGAATTCTAAAACACCCAGAAAATTATTGTTAGGCATTCGTGTTTGCTACATTCAAAAGCAAGAGTCTTATGGCTATCTCCAGTTCCCTTTGAGATATGATGGCAAATTCGAAAATAAAGTTTTGGCCCCTTATCCCCGTTTTGATGCGCATTCTAAAGAACCCTGAAAATGAATTTTAAGCATTTGTGTTCACTATACTTTTAAGCCTGAATTTAGGGCTATCTCTTTTTTCCTCTGATATGTGAAGGGAAATGTGAAAAGAACGTTTTGGACCCTTACCCCGTTTTGGGTACGAATTTTAAAAAACTCTGAAAATTATTTTCAGGTATTGCTGTTAGTTGCATTTTATAGCAAGAATTTTATGGCTGTCTCTTTTTCTCCTCTGACATATGAAGGGAAATGTGAAAAGAACGTTAAAGAACGTTTTGGCCCTTTTCGTTCGTTTGGGTGCGAATTATAAAAAATCCTGAAAATCACTTTTAGGTATTTCTGATAGTCATATTTTAAAGCAAGAATTTCACGGCTATCTCTTTCACCCTCTGAGATATGAAGGGAAACGTGAAAAGAACGTTTTGGGTCGACACCGCCGTCTGGGTTCGAATTTTCAAAAATCGCTGCTTAAATGACGCCTTGGGCACAAAAGCTATATGAGCTCCTAAAATTTCATGTCTGTATCTGCGGTAGATTTGGCTGGGCGATGATCATCAGTCAGTCAGGACATCTTCCTTCATATATAGAAATTATGTATCCTAATAAAACCCCACATGTTTTTAAATATACTATTTCCTTACGCTCTCTCGGTAAATTGCGCCAAGCTTAAAACTGCGCAAGCCGGTATATCCTCAAAAAATCGGCATATCAGCCATTTTATTTTTCGCCAAATTAAAAGGTTATACATCTTAGTCTCGGAAATTTCCAAATCCTTATTCTTTTGCGTGTAAAACATTTCATTCCTGCTCTGATTTCACAGGCAGACGATATTTTACACTCTGCTCTGCTTCACAGTCTGCTCTGATTTCACAGGCAGACGATATTTAACGAATAACCTTACGAATATAAACAATCAGAAAAAGAAATCTTAAACTCCTGTTATTCACGCGATCGTATTAGCAATTTTAAAATTTATGAACTTTAAGAAATACGTTTTGACTTAATCTTTTTTCATGCTTTTTAATTTGACGTGCAAATAACGTAATACTTTATGAAATGCCGTACTTATGTGTGAAGACAGGCTTTTATTCTGGTTAGTGATTGGTCGAGGAGAGTATTATGGTCAAAGCGCATGGTCAAACTGCATCACAAACAACTTCCAGAATCTGTCCCGAGCAGCCTTAGCATTTTAATATTATATATAGATTATTTATGAAGTAAACAGATAATTCGAGGCAATTAATGCAAGTAAATTTTGTTTGTAACTTATCAAATAACAAGGTTGTTTGGTTTAAACAACTTTCTCCTTTCCGTTTTTAATTATTTTACACTTTTGCATACTATTTATTTACCTTTCATTAAGGTTTCAAATGCTGATTCTTGGAGTTTGGAAGAAGAGAAAATTTTGTTATAATGTCATCATAATTCAATGTTATGTCTTGTTACATAGCTGAAACATCTAAGGAGGAAAGTCTTTCTTGTTTTCATTACCACGTTTTTTAAATCCCGCTCCCTAAAATATTCCTAGCTACTTTTAAAATGGGCATTGTCCTTGTTTTCGTTTTTCGCTATTGAATAAAACATTCGCAATTCACACAGCAATTCGTCTTTTGAAAGTTTTGTACTTTGTATACTGTTAAAATATTTTATTTTATTTTTCTCTTTCAACATATGTTCGGGAAGAAAACTGAACTAAGGGCCAACAAAAGATATGTATATTTCTCTTTAAATCTTCTGTAAATATCCATTTAGATACTGAATCGATAATTTTATATAGAATATTACTTCTGTAATACAATTTAATCATCAGGCTTTTTTTCCCCACAAAGTTCCTTCACAAAATTCCACACGCGGCTGTATTCATCAAAGCGAAAAGAACAAAAATATTTCAAAAGCATTTTTAGCCAAAACATAAAATAATCTGAACCACTATTTCCTTGCAAATCTTTGCACAATCTGAAAACCTAAAATTTGATAACTGAAGATGCTTTAAGTGAGTATTACCTTGAGCAAAAACACTGAACAATTCAAACAAAATGAACAAATATTCCAACGAAGATGACATACATTTTGGGGCATCGGCTTTTCCAACACTAAGAGAATAATTTTCAGATAATTTTTCTAGTGCTCAAATCACGGCTTCAAACTTTAAAGTAGTGCTTTAATGGCTTTAACTTTAGAAGACCACCTCGTGCCAATTGCATGCTTAAAATTAAAGAAATAAATTCGCCCCTAAAGAGCAAAATTTGCTCTGAAGGATTTAGTTCAATTTTTATGCGTGTACGTGTACTTCTTGTACAGTTAAAGGCTCTCCAAAAATATATGACTTTTCCAAAATTTTCCAAGAATAGTATGTCTTATATACGAGACGTTTCTATGGAGCATGTAATATAATGGAAGCATGTAATATAATACATCGAGCGGATGAAATAATACCGTATTATTTTTATACGTATAAAAATTAAATATTGTATTTTAATATGTATACAGATCCTTGTAAAAAAAAACTGCCATGTTTGAAAGCTACTCTAAATTTGACAAACTTTTAAAATTGAAAGTGTGTTTCAATCACTTACAGTTTAAGAGATAATCGCTGTAACATCTGTTTTGAATCACCCGGTATTTATGTATAGATATATACAGGGGTCGCGCTGGCTTTTTTTAAAGTTTCGCCAATCCATTCGCCAAATTAGATTTTGCCGGACATCATTAAGAAATGCAATTGCCAATATTTTCGCCAAATCGTATTTTCTTTCGCCAAACTAATTTTACTATCGCAATTTGCGATATTGGCGATCGACAGCACGACCCCTGTATATATATATATATATATATATATATATATATATATATATATATACAGGGGTCTATATATATATATATATATATATATATATATATATATATATATATATATATATATATATATATATATATATATATATATATATATATATATATATATATATGTGTGTGTGTGTGTGTGTGTCTGATCCTCAAAAAAATGTCTGATCCTCAGTGGATGGCTTAATCCTGAAATTAAGATTAGTTCATTATCAACCTGTTTCTATTTGAAGCACATTTCTTTTTAGAAATCAAAATAAACCGAATCGTATTAGATACTAGTACATAAAGTAAACATGTAGAGTATTTTTAATAAATGAATGTATTTATTTAATTAAGATGGGGTGTTAGTTATTGGGTAAGAAAATACGGATTTCACCAGTATCTGACACTTAATGTCAGGTATTGGCGTTTTAACCAAGTTCATCATAATTGCATACAATTTCTAGTAAATGCAGTAAATAGCTATTGAGAAGGTCATCTTTAAATAATTTTTAATATATAGGGTATCCCAAAAGCTGATAACACGCTTTAATTCTTTATTTAATTCTTTATTTAATAATTTTTTTTTTTCAAATGGTGCTAACAATTTAGACATTTATCTTTTATAGAATATTTTTTTTTTAATCTCCAGGGTTTCTAGGTATCAAAATTTGAGATTTTAAACTCTGTGCAAAAATATTGTGATTCTCAGTAGCTGGCTTTAAGCTGAATTTAAGATAAGTTCATTATCAACGTGTCTCTATTTAAAACATATTTCTTTTTAGAAATTACTTTAAATTGAATTATATCAAATAATCAGCTGAAGTACCCGTCTTTGACAGGTTAGTATGTAATGCAGATTACCAAAAAGCCTGACTTTTTTCAGCATTATAGGTGTACAAAGAACGGAAGCACTGGCAAAAGTATAGAAAGCAAAGTGTTAACTTCTGTGTATAGTTAAAAGATTTCAGATTAGATAGTAAGTAAATGCTGACTGAAATACGCAATAGAGTAAATATTTTATATTAAAAATTAAAGATTTATTTTAGTGGAAAAGCTTTTAATGTCAAGAGATCATTCCTCTCCTGTAACTAAATTTGTTTGATTCACTACAGATATTTTAATATAAGCCTCCAGAAAATTGCGCTAATTTCGAAAATCTAAACGGCAGATAAACATTTAAAAAAATCGAATAAATTTTCAAAATTTAAATAACTAACTAATATATTAACTCCGGAGGCCTTATAGTGATTCCATTTTTTTTAAAGTGCAGTTTTGTCAAAATTTTTAAATTTATTCAAACTCAAAATATAAAATAATATAAAATCAGACATTTATTGTTTTAGTCGTTACTGCTCATCATGTTACTAAATTTCATTCTATTCTCTAAATCTGTTTTTTGAAGTAAACCAGAGCAAACATTTACACGATTTTTGAAAAATCTCAAAATATTTTACATATTTGAAACAATTTTGGCAACTGAACTTCACACATTAACTTGCCACATAACATAATTTCAAATTTCATTCTATTCCATAGTAATTTTAAGGGAATGGAACAAACATTTTCTCTACTTTCCCAAAATTTCAAAATCGATTAAAAAAATTGAAATACTTTATAGTTTATACTATATATAAATTGAGACACATGGTTTAAGTGGCCACCTATGATGATGCTAAATTTTATTTCATTCCCGTCAAAGGTTTATATGTGATAGACAAAGAAATATTTTCAAATTTTAATTAAATTTTCTCAAAATCCCCAAAACCAATCCAAATTTCCGAAAAAATGGACGTCTGTATTGTAAGTTGCATGTTCATTTATTATGCCACCAAATTTCATTTCGGTCGCTTTAGTCGTTCTTACGCGAAATGTGAAAAAAAAAAATTGTGCATTTTAAGAAGATTTTTTAAAAAAATCTCAAAATCTAATAAAACTTTAAAAAAATTCGTTGCTTATAGTTTAAGTTGAGTGACCCCTATCATGGCACTAATTTTCATTTCATTCGCTTTAGTCCTTATTATATGACGCGCGAACAAATATTTTGAAGCGATTTTCTCAAAATCTAATCAAAACTTAAAAAAAAAAATTGACGCCTATAGTATAATTTGAGTGATCACATATCATATCACCAAATTTCATTCTAGTCACGTGATGTGCGAACAAATATTTACGCAGTTTGAAACAATTCTTGCAAAATCTCAAAATTTGGTCAATTTTTTAAAAGTTCGACGTTAGTTTAAGTAGAGCGATCAACTATCATGCCACCAAATTTCAATTCATTCGCCTTAGTCATTTTTGCTTGATGCGCGAACATAACGCAGTTTGAAGCAATTTTCACAAAATCTCAAAATCTGATCATTTTTTTTTATTCAAGTCCTACAGCTTAAGTTGAGTGATCTTTTACCATGTCATCACACTTAATTTCCTTTTAAGTGATTTTTACGTTATTGCATTGAAAATAAAATCAGCATGCTTTTCTACTCATTTCTTAGGTGACAATTACTGGAGAAAAAATTTTGTTCTTGGTGTCAGTTACTCGTACCGCCACCATGACAGCATATAAAATATAGAAAAAATAGAAATTTCCAATATGCTGTAAAAAATTATAATTTACATGAATATTCAGTTTATTTAAGTTTCGAAAACAGTTAAGTTTTAAGTTTTTTTTTCTGGATAGTTTTAGTAATTAGCAGTTACTAGTTAATGCTTATTATTACTCTTAAAATTTTCAATTCCTGGAGCCCTTACCCAATCACTTGTTATGAAAAACACTATTTATTTTGTTTTTATAGAAAAAAAATATTTAAATAAAAAGTTACGAATGAAATTTAATATGAAATAGTCGGGTAAGATAGAGTGGGTGGTTTAAACCGTTGAAAAACTAATCTTTCATAAAACACATTTATTTTTTACTATAAAACTATATTTTTAAGATTATGTTCAAGTCATTTCTGCTACGAGTCGATTTAGAAAAGTCGCAGGTATTAGGAATGGACGCGAGACCATGCAAGACGAGAAATAGCTCATCTTGCATGGTCTCGTCTTGTCTCGCATTTTCACATCGAAGTATCGTCTCGCTGTCTCGTCTGGTGTGAGACCGCGAGACCAGTCTCGCATACTGTCTGACGCCCAAAATGTTTTTATTTTTACACTAGCCGCCTCCGGCGACCAGTTGGTTCGCTATCTTAATAAATCTTGTTTGGAGAGAATCCTGTTTTTCAGTGGCTTCCGTGGCACTGAAATCTCTTAGATTCTGAATGGAATTTAAAATTACGATGGTTACAAACAGGAGTGGTCCTAGGGTAAGTGTAGAGACCCCTGCTAACATAAAAAAGACGCCTCCTTTTATGCTCTACTTAGTTTTTAAGTTCGAAATGACGCCCCTTCGAAGCCGGCGCCCCGATGCGATGCTTACCGTGTCGGGCCGCCCCTGGTTACAAAAATAAGATGTGGTTTAATGATAAAAACCTACAAAAGGAACAAATTATTTTCGTCCTATATTAATTCTGAAAAACTTCTGGATATATTGGTCTTTATAAAAAATGGAAAGGAAAAAAAAACTAAGAAAATCTGAAACACTTTCAGATTTTAAATACGTACTAAAGTGCTATGAATTAAAAGCGTATTATAATCCATGGGTCTTCCCTATTTTTTTTCCGGATTCCATTAAGGTGGAAATCATTATATCAATCATGGTATATCATTATTGATGAGTGTGATTAAACACAATTAAAATTGATATTTCTAACAATTTTCTTTCTGGATGAAATACATTAGAAATAGATGGGAAAAAGCTGCGTAGAAAATTGCACAATTCGAACTGAAATAAAGTTTAAAAACTCATTCAGGTGTATTCATAATTCAAGTAGCAAAAGCAGACGATAAATAGCGCTTGGCGCTAAAATCACATCTTCTCAAAATCGCACATCAACCCTTTCATTTTTCGCCAAATTAAAAAGTTGCACATTTATTTTCGGAAAATTTCCAAATTCTATTTTTCTTTTCAGTATAAATCATTTCATTCCTGCTCTGATTTCACATGCATACGATATTTTAATTAAGAAATAACCTTACAAATAATCCAAACAAAAAAAATCGTTATTCTTTAATTTTTACTTCAAGAGTCTGAATCATTTAATAAACTTGCCAAACATGGCAACCTAGATATGCTCAAACCTCGCTCTTTCCACTGCGGGGTTACAATTGCGAAATGGCGAGAACAAAAATGATCCTTTTGCGACACGTTTTTTATCGATATCTCCTAAAATAATTCGAATTTCGAAAAAATCGCTTCGAGGTGTGTTGGGACCCGTCCTGGAGAATTTCCGTACGAAATTTGGTAGGCCTACGATCACCCGTCTGCGAGCTACGCAAGACACAGACAAACAAACTAATTAACGGAGAGTTTACACATTGCTTTATTTATATAGATTGTTGTATGAAGTAAATAATGTGCAGTTGTCTCACGTTTACCGCGGTTTCACTTATTGTCTTCATTGGTGGATGGCGGATCTAGCCAGTGGCGGCTTGTGGGATACAGCAAGTACAGCCGGGCTGCACTTGAAATTATCAGCACATACTTTAAAATAATTTATTCTACTAATTTTCCTAAATTCAGATTAGAATTGTGGAATTCCTACGGTAAATTAAAAAAATCTCCGAAAAAAAACCAAACAAAAAAAAAATCGTATTGTGGCCGGATCGCTCATTCAGAAAAAAAGCACTTTAATCTTCCTGCAATTCAATTGGGAAAATCTTTGGTTCAGCCCAGAGCGCTGAAAAAAAAATTGGCAGCACCGTTGCCATGACAACGACTACGTAAGCAGCCTCTCCGGCATAGGGAGTATGCAGCTGATACAGCCGATGAAAGATTTTCTAACGGCGGCTGAACTTCAGAACTCGACTAACTGATTGGCTCGGACGAGAAGTGAGGGAGGGGGTAAGGAGAATATATGTTTGGAAAACTCTCGACTTTATATTGCTGAATTTATCAAGAAGGTAAGCCTGAATAGACGCTTATGAATGGACGCAGTATTGTTTTTAAGTAAAAAAAAACAAGGATAAAAGCAGTATTGTTTTTAAGTAAGCAAGAACTGGCATTTAGAGGACATGGCGAGCGAGAAAATTCTTTAAACATGGGAAATTTTAAAGAGCTTTTAAAATTATTGATATCTGAATTAAAACAACGCCTTTTTATGGGGACATCACTGACCGATTCGCATGTTTAAAAGAAAGGAGGATTGATTTGACTTATAAAAAATAAGTAAGTTTTCTTTTCTTCTCAAGTTATCGTTACAAAAGAAAATTCTAAGGAAACTTCGAATCAGACACGGATTAATGCAATTTTGAGGATAAGAGCGGCTGGTTGAAATTTATGTCCATTTTATGGAAGTAAAATAGGATCTCGTACATTTTTTATGTAATTTCTTTTTTTTTTTTCCTCGGTGAGGGCTTAATCCGCCAGCTTTCGAATTCAGTAAGATTTTCCAATCCTGTCCGGAGGAAAGGGGGGGGGGCTCATATGCTTCTGGCTGCACTAACAGTTTTGACCACGGGCCGCCACTGGATCTAGCCTTTTTTTTTTCGGGGGCGGGGGAGGGAGGGCGGCGGAAAACTTGAATATCATCAAAACTGCATGACATATGCCATTGTCAGGTAAGAAAGCCATTTTATGTACTGTAAATATAAATCTCTCGGAGGCGACGCGCGTCCCCTGCGCCCTCCCAATGGATGAGCCCTTGCTTCATATTTACTTCCGGGTACGAAGTATCAAAATGTAATTGCATGCAATGGAATCTCCTTGCAAATTACTGTTAATACGAGCTAGGGATGGTTGCGAGATGTACTTGAGAACAGGGCCGGACTGGGGCATCGGTCGATCGGGTGAACGCCCAATGCCGGCCCGATGGGACGGTGGTCATTTTTAGGTCCGAAAAGCTTCCTACTCAATTAATGAGAAGTGATGTATTGAAAACTTCATTAATTTGTTCGGTAATCATGGTACACAAAGGAAGAAGGGGCGGGGGTCGGTCTGATCGAATCGCCCGGGCCGTTTCAGCGGTTCAGTTCGACCCTGCTTAAGAACCAACTTTTGCGTCTGCATTTTAAAATTTTAAGTGTTTTTTGTATTGTTATTGCAAAAAGGACCCAGAAAATTCGGCATAGGACACCCATTGTTAAGCACAGGTCTTTGAATGCTTCAGCTGCAGATGTAACCTCCTTAATAAATGTATTTTACATACACTCGACACAATACCCGTGGAAAAAACTTTACATCTTTTAATATAAGGATAATAATTAAAAATGCCCATTTGAAAGTTAATTCTAACATTCGTGTTTCGATGGAGTACCGACTTATAAGCAATGTGTTATATACCTGAGGTACTGACTATAAGCATATTTGCTAGTTTTAGCGCGAGACCGCGAGAGCTGACCCAAGGTATCGTACGTCTCGCACCCGGTAATTTCGTCTCGCAGTCTCGTCTTGTAATTGGAGATTCGTCTCGCGGTTTCGCTTCACACTTAGAGGTATCATCTTGCTGTCTCATCTCGCACGCGGAGGCATCGTTTCGTAAAATTCTGAGACCGCGAGACGTCTAGTCTCATCTCGCGGTCTCGCGTCCATCCCTAGCAGATATAATCTTCCGATACAGTCAGAGTGAGCCCACAAAGAATAGCTGAAGCATCGAATCCAAATTTCTCTTTAATATTCTGAGAATTTTCTGTTACAGAAGATACATTCAGCTTCTTTTTTTCCCGGTTCTTTAGTTTATGGCATGAAATTTATTAAATATTATTTAGTATTACATAATATCTGCCATCTATGAAAATGAACCTTTAAAGTGATTTGTAAAACACTGTCTGCTAGAAAACAATCACAGTATAACGAACTACAATGCTTTTAGATATATTATGCGTAACATCATTGTTCAAGTCATGTGTATACTAGTATTTAAAATGTTTGAAATCTTATCAAAGCTCTTGAATATCACAAACACACTTTGTTCTGTAGCGAATGTTACCACAGCAAAATGCTCCCAACTCTCACTGCATTGTAACATGGGAATCTTTCTTGAGTAGTTCATGGTATTCCCATGCGAAAACAGAAACTAACAGCCGAAAACTCGGTGTACTATATTTCCCGACTATTCCCCAATACCCCAATCTCTTCTACTTTTTAATACAAAACTGACACATCCAATTTGTCGATCTATACATGTGCTAATTTCTATAACATCATATGTGCTTGGTAATTTCTTCCTCTGTTATTTTTATAGCTTACTATCTGTTGTATACTGTGGGGCAGTTTCATTAAATTCTACATTTAACTTTTTGTGTAATAGTCATTTTTGTAATTTTTTCTTAATTAATGATAACCAGTGTATATGTTTATCTAAGACTGGTTTTTAGTTGTAAAGGAATTCATATAAAAATTGCAGTTTAATAGAATGAAAACGAAAAAGAAGCAGTATTAAAAATGAGCAGAATTTCAGATTTTACCCTGAAAAAATCTAGACGATAAGACTTTTTACAAATGAATTAACAAATCCAACATTCATGGTAATAATCAGTCTTGTTAAACTTCTTTAAGAAAGAACTTGAAATTTTGTTCATAAATAATGAAGATATCATCCTAAAAATTCGTGATATTCAGCTGGAATGTTTTATGCGAGTTGCTCTATAGTATTGATATGCTTTGCTAAGCACATTTAAAATTATTTACTTAACAAGCTCACATCTTTTTAGATATTTATTTATTTAATGTCTTTTTTTTTTCAAACTTTACTATGATGTTTCTTATTTCTGCTATCATATTTTGAGCAAGTTTTGTGGAATTTAGTAAAAATTCTAGAAGTTATATGAAAACAGAAATTGATAAAAGCTTGAAATTTTAATATTTCGTAAGCACAAGTTTTATAACTGCTTGCAAGTATTATTTTCAAGTAGCAAAATATTTTATAAGATTATTTATGGATTTTTTAATAAAGGTTGACGCAAAAGAATTTTTTTTCTTTTTTTGGTAACCAAAGTACACTCGTGTGCGACTTATTTCTGGAAAATGTGAGTTCCAAGATGTCTTTTACATTCCCGAAGTTTCAAAATAATTCGTTAAGTTTTTCTTTAGGAACTCGAAAACATGTCTAAAATTCACAGTGACCAAATACTTTTGACTATATTGCAATAGATATTAAATAAAGCATAATTTATGCATAGAAAATAACTATATGACAATTTTTCAGTTTTTGTTGAAGTATTAGTATAGGTGCATTTAACAAGAAAATTACAATGAACATTGATTAACGTAATCTAATATCGAAGTTCCGTATTTTAGGAAAAATCAAGTAAAGAATTCGGATAGTTTTTCTAGTTAATACTTTTTTATTTAGTTTAGATGATCAGACTGATACATTGAATGCTCCTGGGATATTTACAAAATTTTGCAGCGTGGTTCATCGTACACTGGCCAGCTAAGCTATTGCTTAATTACAAAACCAGCAAATAAGCCGCTGAAAATTATAATTGTGACACCGAAAAAACACTCAAAATACTGGTGTTAAACGATAAAATACATAAAAACTTTGTGAAAAACACACATAAATGTTACTTATAACACGTAACAATCGTTTCGACAAAAATTTCTTTCGGTCTTCATCCGATTCTCATCCGGTCTTCACCATTTTCGGCGAGACAAAGCCCTTCGTCTCGCTAAACAGAGGGAACTGAAAAAGATAAACAAACAAGCATGTTGCCACATGGAAAAAAAGAAAAGGCGACCAAAACCACGGAGAGTGGAAAAAAGGGGATGGTATAAAAAGAAAAAAAAAGAAGGAGAAACAAAGATAATAACAATAATAAACAAAAGCAAAAAAGAACACACAAACATACATAAAAAAGAAAAAGAAAAGAAAACAGAACAAACAAAAGAACATAAAACAAAAATAACATAAAAACACAATTTTATTTATTTATTTTTTTTTTTTTTTGCAAAAAAAAAATTTGTAATGTGTTGTCCTGTAATTTGTAATGTGTTGTCCTGTTGATACAAAAAAAAAAAATTTGTTGTATCATGTGTGCAAAATTTCAAAATAATAATTTAAAAAAAATTATATAATGTGTTGTCCTGTATATTGTATTTATAAAAAAAATGTGTTTTTATGTTATTTTTATGTTCTGCTTTCTTTTTTGTGTCTGTTTGTGTGGTTTTTTTTTTTTGCTTTTTATTGTTATTGTTATTAATTTTATTTATGTATTTTTGTTTGTCCTCCTTTTCTTTTCTTTTTATCCCATCCCCTTTTTTCCCATCTCCGTGGCTTTGTTAGCCTTTTCTTTTTTTCCATGTGGCAACTTGCTTGTTTGTTTATCTTTTTCAGTTCCATCTGTTTAGTGAGACGAAGGGCTTTGTCTGATGACGACTGAAAGAACTTTTAGTCGAAACGATCGTAAGGCGTTATAAGTAACATTTTATGTGTGTTTTTTCACAAAGTTTTTATTTATTTTATAATTGTGATACTAATTATTATTTAGGGAAAAATACTATGAGGTTTTTTTTTTTTCAATCTTTTTTTTTACTATTTAATTACATATTTTTGGGATTACTTAATGCTCACAAGAATACAAATAACCTTCAACATATTTTCTGTTCCTCATTTAGCGGAATGTCCGTTACTATGTTGATCTTCTTCAATTGGTCCTTTTGGCTCTGATTTCGTTTGCTTTTAGGTCTAATCCAAACTCTTGTTAACTCTTTACCTTAGGTAAATTTCATTTTGAGTTTTAGAACATTTTTATTGATGAATAAAAATATTTATAGATAAAGGTTCTGTTATGTCACCCCCCCCCCTCCGAATCGCTTATGAACTAACTTAAAAACATAACACCACTTGGTGTAATTATTAAAATTCTAATTAATTTAAGAGCATACAATAACTAATAGAACACATTATAATCCTATAATGTGTTCTATTAGTTATCTCATGAACCTATGTTATCTCATGCTATCCGTTTTCTCATGAACATCTATTAATACTGCAACGTAGTTCCCACATTACACACTGCTGATTTAAAAAAAAAAAAAAAATGTGGCGGATATTTGTCTCATCATGGAAGGAATATATTTAGTTTGGGAAAAAACATAAATTTATTTAACCCTTTGAGGCGCAACCCTTTCCCAATGCTGGAAAAAGGGCAGCCGTTGCCATCGCTCGACTTAACTACCAGCAAGATGGCGGACGATCGAAACGTTCATCGCGTGCCACAGATCTAGAGACCCCTTTTTTGACGACAGCCGGCTGTGCTCGCACAGCCGGCTGTCGTCAAAAAAGGGGTCTCTAGATCTGTGGCACGCGATGAACGTTTCGATCGTCCGCCATCTTGCTGGTAGTTAAGTCGAGCGATGGCAACGGCTGCCCTTTTTCCAGCATTGGGCAATCTATCGAGCTATTCTCGCATTCTTCCATTTTTCAGCAGATGTCAGTGCTGTTAAAAATAATCGTGACCATTTTTTTACGGGAAATGACGTGCTAAAAAGTAAAGGATTCTCGTGCAGCTATGTCCCCCGCAACTATTTTTATAGAACTCCAATCTATTCTTCGTGACCGGCAACAGTTAAAACGTCAGAGTTTGGTGGTCCCAGAGCGGGATCACTGCGCGTTAAAGGGTTAATACTGTAAGAGTTTCACGTGGAAAGATACTAACTACTGACTAATGTTTCAAAGATTAATTCTAAAATTACATTGGATTCATCAAATAACGTAATTACTCGTGGCATGATGCCAAGTAACATCGGTTTTGATGATTTTTATAGTGACAGAAGAATATAAATCAGTCACATAATAGATGAAAGTCTGCCCTTACGTTACAATTTTACGCCATCTTAGAAACCGCATCCACGTTATTATTTTATTACATATACATATCTCATGACAATTTTAAATGGTTACAACATCTCCTGGAATTTGATCAAACCTCTTTAGGGCTTATTACTTTTGAAAACCGTCATAAAAATAAGTATTTTTTTTTTTTGCCGCCCAGGTGGTGTGGTGGCTTAAGAAGTCTTAGGGTCCTTTGGTATAAAAACGGGGAAAGAAAGAAAGTGATTAATTACGCATCCGGGCAGGAAAAGTGAGTGAAAAATAGGAGTCCTGTAAAAAATGCCCTTGCTTTTGTGCAGGTCGAGCCACTTTGTCTAAAAACGGGGAAAAGAAGAAAGAGTTTCTCCTTCTCCCCGGTTTGAAATAACAAGCAGAGAGGGTTTTAATTAACGCGCTTTACATATATTTTTTATTTATTTAGTTACATTTTCCTTTCAAAAATGCTGTTTATCTCAAAAAATACTATTTCAGTAAGCGTACAAATTATAAATACAATTTATCAGCTATCCAAAAACGTATTAATGCCCACCTAAAGACTCGTAGCTCATAAAGAAAGGTGAGATTTACATACCACATGCAAAAACGCGAAAAGGGGGCACCAACGTTTATTGTTTAGGATAGTTGGTCAACTAACAAAGTAATCATTGTTTTAAGGTGCTTAAAATCTTAGCTACATCAGATTGCTATGTGCTTTGTCGTCATGTAAATTAGTTTTCACTCTGCAATAGGTATGCTTGTTTTGTTTTACAACGATAACAACAAAATGTGCTTACGTGACGCAGAATCGAAACGAACACGACGACACAGCACATAGCCATTTGAGATTCACAATCTGATGTGGCTAAGATTTTAAGCATATAAAAACAATGATAACTTTATTTGTTGACCAACTATCCTAATTAATAAGTGTTGGTTCCCCCTTTGTGATTTTTACCTGTGCTAAGTAAAACTCACCTTTCTTTATGAACTACCCGTCTTTAGATGGATATTTATGCGATTTTGGATAGCCGATTAATGGAACAAATTGTATTTATTATTTGTACGCTTACTACTATAGTATTTTCTGAGATAAAGTTTTTTTGAAAAGAAAATGTAAATAAATAAATAAAAAAAAAAACACGTAAAGAGCGTGAATTCAAAATTTGAAGTATTTTTCTAAGTTTTCAAGTTAGCTTAGTGAGTCAGCTATAAAAAAAAATGTTTGCAAAGACGGTGTTAACTTGATTGGTTGGCCAACTATCCTAAAGAATGAACGGAGGTGCATCCTTTGGCGTTTTATCAGCGTTAAGTAAAACTTGCCCTACTTTATGAATTACATGTCTTTGTTGTTGTTGTGTGTGATTATGGCAACGCTGCACTAGGGCGATCTACAAGGGGGGGGTGCCTTGGTAGGAGGACTTTCTAAGGGGTTCTAACGCGTATTCACGTTATATCTGGAGAAAACCTACCAAAACTCCAGACCGTTAGATCGACAGCCGCGCGATGGGACCCGAACCCGGGACCTTCACAGTTCGGCCACCTACCATTTTCAGTGGCATAACCACTGTGCCATGGTGAGGCGTTACATGTCTTTGGAAGGATGTTAATTCATTTTTGAATAGCTGATTAAGGAACGGAATTTTATTTGTAATTTTACGCTTACTGCTATGTTTTTTATTTCAAAAAAAGATTTTTTGGACGGGAATCGTTTACAATGTTAAAAAGTATAACTTTTTGTAAATGAAGGAGAGGAATTTTTTTCTTAACCGAGTCTTATTTCCGACCTTTTTTGAATATTTTTTCAATTTAAATTTCCCAGTTATCTCTAATAGATAAAGAATTAAAGTCCGTTACTACTTTTTTGGGACACCCTGTATATGTATGTATATGTATATGTATATATATATATATATATATATATATATATATATATATATATATATATATAAATAATAGCTAAACTTAAGTAATATGGAATCCCAAGTAAAACATCAAGTGATAGCACATAATAACAATTATAAAACTGAAACCACGAAATAATAATTGATAATCCAAAGACTATACATTTTGTAAAAAACAGAACTATCAAAGCTGTATATATTGTTCCTCTGCAAATACTCTGCTAATTCCTGGGTTCGTCGTTATAAAATCCAGTTGGTGTAGAAAGTTCTAGTAAAGAGTCCACTCGTCAGGATAGAAAACGAACTTTATTGCTTCTAGAATTTCGTTGAACAATCAGCTGTACAAGATTCACAAGCACAATCAAATAGTAATGTGCTTTTAAGAGTCCGCTTAGATCAGAAGCTCTCACAAATGCTGTATTTCTCACACAAAATAAAACCCTTCCACAGACAAAAATTCGGTGGAAATATACGAGGAATATCGCAAGCAATCCCCCAAGATTCAGTAATAAAGAATTTGCACACAGCACTTTAAAACAAGGCTTCAAAAAGCAAGCAAACTATAACACTATTCACAGAGCAAAGCAGCGTACTCATCGGTGATTCGATAACACACTGAACTGGGGCCTCTGACATGCTTGTATTTATAGGTGACGCAGAAGCTACAAGAAGCTCCCAGAAGAATGCATTCTCGAAGATTCCCCATAAAGCGGGAATATTGATTGCATCATAGAAGAGAAATATTAGGCTATTATGCATGGTAATACAGAAAAACTATCTTTATAAGCTTCATTGGGAAAATCGCGCCAAGTCACCAAAATGTCGCCAAGCTTGGCACCAAAAATAAATCTCCAAAAGTGAAGTTACCGAAGGCCTAGGACCAGTATTTCTCGAGATTTCTAGAAACTGCATACAAAATTAATGGAGAAACAGAAACCGCCGTATCTCCGGTTCTAGTTGACCGATTTTGATGCAACAAAAGGCAAAATTTAATTATTTGACGCGTAGAATACGAATTTTGAGCTATTTTAAACCACAGAACAGCGGGTTGCCTCGAAAATTCGTAACAATATATATATATATATATATATATATATATATATATACATATATTCCCAAGCAACACAACAATGTTGTTTCAATGTGAACTTTCAATGTCGTTTCCAAATGATTTTGTTCAGTTTTCTCTAGATTGTTTCAGCATAGACATTCATATAATATTGAAACAACATTGTGAAATCACAAGAGGAAAACAATTAAAAAACACAAAATTTTATGTCTTTAATGCAAAATTATTAAAATCGTACAGAAATTTACTAAAAATAAAATTGTAAATTTGCCGCTTTAAAAAATCATTTTTATTCGTATTTACTGCTGTAAAAATGTATTATGGCAATGCTATATTTTCATACAAATTAAAATGATGTTTTCAAGTAGATAATTATCAACAATTTTATTTTTCGTAAATTTCCGTATGATTTTAATAATTTTGCACGAAAGAAATAAAATCTTGTTTTTTTATTTGTTTTCCTCTTGTGATTTTCACAATGTTGACAGCAACAAAAAAATATTATATCAATGTCCATGCTGAAACAATGTGGAGAAAACTTAACAAAATCATGTGGAAACGACACCGAAAGTTCATATTGAAACAGCATTTTGTATGTTAGCATTTCACATTTAAACCTTATTGAAACAAAATTGTTGTGTTGCTTGGGTTATATCAGTGTGCAGTGTAAATCGGGAAAATGTGAAACAATACTACGTTGAAAAAAAAAAAAAAAAAAACTTCCTCTCGCAATTTTTCAAAAAGTTACACTTTTTAAATTTTTACATGCCCCCCGTACAAAAAACGTCCATGGGTTAAATCTGCTCCATACACTAATGAGGTGATGTACAAAAAGTGCCTGAGATATGAAGATAAATTAATATATGCTGACTTAACCACTTTTCAATGACTCTCGAATAGAAAGAATCACGTCAAATGATCGCGTTTCTGGGTTCGTGCAAAAATTGCGAAAGAAAATAATTTTTTTTTACATTCTAGCATTAAACATTCACATTCAAATTCATGTATAGTCCTTGATCATGTTTTTTTAAAGGTATGTCTGCGATGTTTTACAATGAAAGGCTAAACTTTTTTACAGCTGCGGAAAAAAAAGTCCCACTTGCTCTTTATTTCGCCGTCGCTCGTCATACAGGAAAGTTATGTATACCATTCGTCTGCAAATAACGCATACTTTAATTTGCTATTTATTTAATTTGCATAAGGGGCCGTCTTCATATTTAATTCTGCATCAACTTCGTTTTTCTCAGTGGCAACACTGTATTTTGACTTTACTAAACGAAAGAAAACCTTCAAATTACCCGGAATATAAATTTTCACCAATAATTTCCGGAGATATTGCGAATTATTTTTTTGCGCGTTTTTAAGGGACTTTCTGCAAATTGAAAAACGTTATTTGTAGGTTCCGAACTTTTCGCCTCTCATTCCTTTCGTTCAAGAGACTTAAAAGAAATAAACATTATTTTCAAGGAAAATATTTTTTCCATCTCTCTTAAAGTTTTTTGTAGTACGAATATCAAGGGTAGAAATTAGAATATTTAGTCAGTGCTCCAAATGACCCGTGAGTTCATAAGTTCCTTGGTTCGTACACATGATTTAAAGGAAAAATCCAAAACGACTGCTCACAATTTTGAAAATCTTTCTAATTTTGAAATTGTTATTGAGTATTTCCCTTGATGGTTCTCTTAGACAGGTGAAATGTTGGTAGGAGTGAGAGGCTGCTCTCTGCTCTTCTGACTGAATGTTACTCAGCTACGGTCAAACTTGAAGAAAGGTTTCATGATTGAAAATTTATTTGTTTGAATTCTATGTAATAAACGCAACTACTTTTTTACCGACCTAATATTATCACTGTGTTTGTTATTTCACTTTCTTCATTTAATATTATCGTCTGCAAAGTACAATATTCTTACATACTTTTGGAGGAATTTTAATTTATATTCAAGCTAAAATTTAGACAGAAAAACGTGATTTTGAATGTTTTTTTGAATGTTTGATAAAGTATGGGAAAGTCCAAAGACCCAATGTTTCCAATATTAAAAAAGGTCAAATTCATGCCTCGAATATTGAGGATGTTAGTTTTTCAGAAATAGGACGTTGTATTAGAAGACATACATCTACTGCATATAATTCTATACCTGGAAAATATTTTATTTGGGGGAATATGGTAGCGGACGCAACAATAGACGCTTTATAGAATCACCATCAAACTGTAAAAACCTCTAATTTATTTGCTTCAAAATTTGATATTTTTTAATACCGCTATCTTTTACTGTGTTTTTGCACAAAAGAAATCTAATTTACTTTTATTTAAAGCAATTTTCAAAAAATTGTCACTTAATAAATTTATATATGGTCCCTTAACTCATTAAAATAACATATTTTATTTAATATAAATTAAACTACCGAACGTAAAAATTCGAAATTTTGCAGAGCCATGTAATATTACTTTCTGCATCTATTTCCATCGAAATTTGGCTAGGTTGCTATTCATAATTTTTTAAATATTAATTTAATAATTCATTCATTCATAATCGATAATATTTTATTTAAAATCATAATAAAATTAAATTATGTTTGGGTAGTTTAGTTCTAATAGTACGAATAAAAATCAGCTTCTTATTATCAATATTATATGAGATATAATTTAAAGTATGAAAAAATATTTTAACATATGGGGAGAGGGATTTTGGGTGCTTATAACTCACCCATTTTCAGTTCAAATTTATTGAAAATGGGTATCCCAGGTTAAAATGGGCTAAATTTTTGAAATATGAAGTGAAATCTAGGGGTTGCTATTGGGGGGAAAAAGTTGGTGCGAATTTTAATATGTAAATGGCCTCTTATGCAATTTTTATGCATAGCAAATTAAAGTGTGCGTCAATCGTAAACGATTGGTATCTGTAACTTTGCTGTACGACGAACGGCGGCCGAAAAAAGTACAAGTGGGACTTTTTTTTTCCGCAGCTGTACATCGTAATCATTCTTACAACTATACCCTACCTTTGTTTTGTTCCGTATTTACAGCCGAATTAATAGCTATTTATGAAAGTCTTGTTTACATCTCTAGAACTAATATTAAACATCCCATCATTTACTCCGACTCATTAAGTGTATTGGAGAATCTGAATGACTTTTTTTCCCCTCAGCTGTACATCAACACATTAGAGTATTGGAAACTTTTTACTAACTGAGAATTTTTTCGAACGATGGTCGTATACAAATTAAAAAAGTGTAACTTTTTGAAAATTAACGAGAGGAATATTTGCTTAATGTAATCTTTTATCCTACCTTAATTTGACATTTTTTTCAATTTACATTGTTCACATCTTTATAGGAAAAATTTATAGCGCGTTATCACCTTTTGGGGGACACCCTGTTTGTATATATATACACACACACACATTAAACAAAATGAAAAAAAAAAAAAGTTCGAATAAAAACTTTTTTTTTTCCATACATCACTGCAAATTTTATTGATTCTGCAAAATTAATCTGTTGAAATAAGGTCAGCAAAATTTTGTTGAATTTAACAAAGCATTATTTTTTCAGCGATGATATTTTTTTATTTTTCCCATCTCATGGAGGAGTTCAAAATATCTATGAACAAGCATTAATCAATGAAGGTGATTGTTAGGTAGACGCTCCTTAGACTAGCGGCTCCCAACTTTTTAACCACCCCCCCCCTGACACTTACGACCCCCACCCCCTTCGCCTCACATTCCTCAGCATACATTCAGTTTTTCATTCTTGAACATTCAGTCTGTAGCTATTTTTTTTCCCTTTCTTTAAGCTACGAGAAAGGATGACAAATTTGCCTTCTGCCACTGTTTCCACCTCTTTCTGCGAGTTCGCATTCCTTAATTACAAATAATGAACTATTTTTCCCCGATCTACTCCCCTAGCTTTTCCCTCTTGGTTCTAAGGTATTTAGACAGAAAACAGAAAACTTGACGATTTCGTGTATGTTATTATTATTATTATTATTATTATTATTATTATTATTTAAGTTTTTCAATGTCTCTGAAAATGACCCTCCTTCTTAGAAAGACTTCGACATCGTTTAGCTAGCCATCGATTCGCGCGTGCGCAACACTACAAACGCTCACGTCGGTAGATCCAGTCGCAGTTTTAGATCGAGCTTTTTTTCTGAAAAGGAGGTCAACATTATTAACGCTCTGCTGCTAGTTACAGTTCGACTGATATACATACACACGTATTTATTTACCTACGTGTACATATAAAAGTAAAAAATAAAATTCAATGGATTTGTCTGTGTTTATAAACGATATTCATTCGCTGGTATTTTAATCGGTCGGGGCTTGATAACTGTAGATTGTCTGAGGTTTCTCCTTCTTGGTTGAATTCGATCTTATTTGAAAGGTAAAAGGTTATGAAATCAAAAGTCAATTGAGTAAAAAAATTTTAATGCTGGGAGCAGAAATGAGCTAAATGACCGTTTGATCACGCATTAGAAAATTTCAGAAATATGATTTGTTCAGTTATAGTATGTCAGTCATAGCACTCTTTCCATCTTCATAGTTTTGCAATTGGTTATCTGTTTATTGTAATCTTAAGAGTTATTAAGCTTTTGCTCTCGGTTTCAATTACCCTGTTATACGCTTTATCACGGATTCACTTCAATTTTGAGCCTCATTAGAATGGAAAAGGGTGCCTCATTATGGTCTTTTTTCAGAAATTCTTGAATTTAAACCCTCTCAAATAAGTATTCGAGTATAAGTAAAATTTCCTATTTTAATTTTGCGAATAAATAATTAGTTTCTGAAAAAACATGATTCCACAGAAATATGAAAAAAATATAATTATACATAACCTAGTTCATATTTTATGATAAAAATATACGAATCAATATGAATACTTTTTACATACGAAATCAGCGTAGAATGTTTGACTCTACTCGTGTACTTTATTGAGAGGACGTACTACAAGGAATTCGACCCTACAGATTCAACCTGCGTATTCACTGCTTACATACACAGTAAACGTGGAACATTTTGAAATTGGGTCCTTCGTTACGGTACCTGATTTTCTGCCAACTCGACTGTTACTGGCCTAAAGCTCTAGTATGTCCGCAATCAATATCTACGATATAGTGCTACAAGTACTTAGATAATCACGCTTAAATCTACTGAGTAAAACAATAATCAAACGGTGTATATTTTCACTCAATTTTTAACTTTAAACAGCCATTCTCCTGATTGAGTAAAATTTGCTCCATTAATCGACAAAAATCAATGGAGCGAAAAATTCTCAATTTTTGAGCATTATACAACAGCTCCATTTAGCCTAAATAATAATAAAAAAAGAGGAGTGTTTTTACAAAATCTGTCCGTTTTTGATTAATATAACTGTACTCAATTATGATTATTATTTAAACTATAGAATGAGCGTTTTTACAAAATCACTCCTTATTTTAATAATATATTTGTACTCAATTAAGATTATTATTTTAAGCTATAAAAAGGGTGTTTTATGAAAATTTCCTGTTTTTGATTAATATGTTACAATGGAATTTGTTATTTAAGGCTGCTAAATCAGTGTTTTCTAGTATTTTCTTTTTCTGATATTAATTGTTCACGGTGCAATTTTAAGTTCAGTAAGGGTTAATATGTATAATGGTAAATAGTGCACAGTTAAAAATATGTTTGAAGTTTCGTTTTCTTCATTTTTTATTATCAGAGCTGTAATCTATGATTATAAGCCCGAAAAAACAAATTTTAAATCAAGGCAAATAAATTGCATTTATCTTAATACACTATACAAAAGTATGCTTTTTAATAAATAGAATATAATTTCACTCTAGTTATAAAACGAATTCACAGTACAGTCAGAATTCAGAAATGCAATAATGGTTGAAATAGCTGTGAGATTTAATTAAAGCAGCAAACAAATTTATTTACATGAAAAAGGTAAAATAGTACTTACTCACTTTGAGTGGAGATATCATAACTTCATTTGTTTTACAACAGCTTTTTATAATCCAATCGTAAGAAACAATGTCCATTAAAGCAAAATCTTTACCGAAAGCACACCCTCCATATCTAGGTTGAATTTATTTCACAACTCTGAATATGAAAAAGATGCATTTGATATTCGGATTTAAAATAAAATTATCACAATCGAATACACCGAGAAGTAAGCACCCACAGCAAAAGGACTTAGCATTAAGTAAAGTGCATCCAGTATACTCTTCAGAAATTCTTTTAATTCATATTTTGATAACAACATGCTTGTCCTTCGATGCCCGCGAGGTGACTATGGCAAAGAATCCGTTGAAGAGCATTGGTCACGTGATAGTAATACGATACCTACCAGACATTTATTTTCGCGGGGAAGTCAGAATACTCAAATAGACAAGATTTAAGTGAAAATTGAGTTAAGTAGAATCTAGCGAATCGGGAGCATTGAGGCGAATTGAGGAGTTTACAAATTATTGTCTTTAAAGAGTGTTTTTCGGAAATTTTTAGCGTAAAAGGATTTAAATCAGCCGATAAGAAATTTAATCAATAAAGGAGTGTTAGTTTTAATCAATAGATTTAAGTGTGATGAAAATCATTGTTCATACAGTAAAACATGTCTGAAACGAGATTCGTGTGAAACGGAGACTGGTCTGAATCAAACTCAAAATTCAGAAAGCTACATTTTAGCATACCAGAATCTATATGCCTGCATTGGTCCCATATAAACTGCCCAGAATAAATATGAAAATTGTTTTTCGCGGATGCGGAAAACAATTTTTGGAACAAATGTACTCATAAATCTTCATAAATCGGAAAATGAATTTTGTTAACTTTTTATGCGTCGCAATATTAAATGTATTTCAGTAATTTCAGTTGAATATTTTAACTCTAGAATGAAAACTTGTCCATGTAAGATTTATTCATACAGTTTACTCGGGTTCACATTGAAATTACACTTAATTCTTTCTTTAAAATAAAATTTGTTTGACTTATTAAAACGCGCTTTTAAATGTATACACAAAACCTTGTGTAAGTAGAAAGAAATTAATTCATAGGAAACATTTCTAGAAGTCTGTATTAATTTTAACGACTTTTTATTTTAAAAACTTGTCTCAACTTATCGACAGTGCAATAAATGGGGAAAAATGTAAATCTGCTATTCATAATTCTTAAATATTGTAGATAAATAGCTCGATAACTAAGTTAAAGAAACAAAATTCTATAATGCTTAAAAGTCTAAAACTAGAAATAGGGTTGTGTAAAAATATTTTTATAAACTTCAATTTGTTGCAGTGAAAAATGGAAATGAATGAATATTTAAACATAGTCTTGTAGAAAGAAATTTACTTAAGGGGACTGCCTACCTTCGGAGCACTTTTTTTGTAAATTATATTAAGCATAACAAGTAAAGATGTTTTTGATAAGAATGTACTATATAATCAATCAGGAAAACCGGGGGGGGGGATTAAAACACTTTCATAACATTGCAAGAAATAGGAAATTTTGAACATAAATTATACAAAATTTAATGTTTACGCCAACAGCTCTAAAACCGTTTCTATTATTTTTATCACAATTTCCTTTATACAGCATACTCTTATGACACTTGCCTGTGCAGTGAGCAAAAAGCTTTGAAATATATTAAAAAGTCTTTGAAATATGCTAAATTGTATGGAAAAACTAATAATTTTTCCAACCAAAAATCTTAAAAACTTATATGCATGTGACTACAAAATGACCAATTCTTTATAGAAAGCTTGGATTTTAGTTCAAAACACAACTTCATATATATAAAAGACTGCAAAAAAATTTCAACTCAATATCTATAATATTTTTTGAGTTATCACTGTTATCGCTCATTAGTCACCGAAAAGCAAATTCTTCCGAAATTGCAATTAAAGATTTTACTTTAAAGTCACTTTTTATTACTTCCAGCGCACTCTTTTGTCTATAACTCGGCTTCCAATTATCATAATGACAAAAAGAAACCATTTTTGGAAACCTAAAAAACTGCTCTTTAAAACGACAGTAATAAAAAAAAACTATTTTTCGGGGGAAAATCGGTCATTTTAGGGTAGGCTATATTGAATATTTCAGATAAAATCGAGAAATAATGCTACTTTTTATATAGCGATCAACTTCTTAGAAAACAATAAGGCAAACAAATTTCCGAAGACGGTTTTTGTGTTTTAAATTAGCATCATTCACATTCACACTTTTATCATTACTTAACTCCAGTATGAAATTTGCATAGATTTTACCTATAAAGTGGCACTGCCCCTCCCTTTTCTTCTAAGAAAGTAATTGATATTCAGAAATCTAAGAGATGATAGAGTTATAAATCAAAATTGATTAAGTATTTAAAGAAAACAAATCGTAACTAGCTATTTATCCATTCTCAGTACATATAAAAAAGAGAATGGGACTCAAAAGAACTCAACCCAAAGAGCCAAATTGTGGATTGCCAACCGAAATCCATTAAAACGACCACCCACTTGAAAAAGTGAAATATTCGAAGCGTCGATAATGATATGATCTTTCTGTGTGTGAAAACTATTTTCACGCAAAATTTTAGCTCAATCATTTCAGTGACGTTTGCTTGAAAGAGTAATAGGCACACAGTGAAAACTGCTTTTTTAGTAATGTAGTACATCCATTTTGGGAATCACATGAAAACTATTGTAATAGTAGTCTTACTAGTCTTTTTGGAAGTTTATCCGCAAATTTTGTTTCACTTATTTATTTTTACAGCAAAAGTGAAAATTTTACTACTCATTTTTAAATTTTTTGCTTATTTACATTTGAGTTATATAGCCCATAATTAGCAAATTCTGGGTGGTCTACACTAATATCGATTATTTTACTTTATATTGTCCTGAATTATGCACTTATCTTTCAAAAAATTATTCAGAATTTTTTACATTAATAAGCACTTATTTTAGATTTTGGAACAGCTAAAGAGAACTTGGAATTTTTATTTAGCTTAGCGAAAGAAAGGAATTATACATTTGAACTCACCAAACGCTCAAAAGAAAGTTGGAAAATAGCGTGTCTAACAACATGCAAAATTTTTCTAACTTAAAGTCAATGAGTGCCTGTTTTACGCGATATATAGACTGAACATTATTCCTAGTTGCTGTATGATTGCTGTTAGTGGGCCAGAAAAAAAATAATTTTAGAGAATTCCACATGTAGTTTGCTTGTTGTTATAGAAAAAATTGTCTTTCGAATAATGAAATCGTTTTACAACCATTTATAGATGTGCTATTGTTCATAATTTATAAAATTCAGTAATGGAAACACATAAAAATTGAATTTCTAAACAATATATGAAATATCAAAACTTAAAAAGACCAGAAAGTCATCAGACGGATAGCAGCAGTCTTTGTTTAATCACTGTCCTGGTAGCTGATTAGAATGGAGTGGCCATGGGTTACACATTATAGCTTCGAATTCATTTTTGAACAAGTGAATACTCAGCCATAGAATCTAAAATCTATTCCTTACCAAGCACGGTCCATTTTCGGAGTATCTCTCTCAAATAAACACAAGCTAATCCCCGGTGTGAAAATGTAACAAAAGTGGTACATCGTTTCAATATTTTACATCGCATCTATCATTGAAGAACTATAAGATTAAAAAAAGTACAAAATCACAAAACAAACAATAGTGAGCATAGTATTCTTTTAAACATATCTTTTTAATTAACACAATAATAGGTATTGACAAAATTCAAAATCAGCAAAAATATATAGGTCCATTTTCTTTCAAACGACGCCATCTATCAAGTCTTTCAGATAAGATTAAAGATGTAAGATAATAAAAACATTATATTATTATTATTATTATATTTCACGTCTTGTTCAGAAATGCTATCCCCCCCAGTGGCATAGCGCATAGTTCTCTGAACTGTTAGACGGAAAGTGCCTGTTCAAAATCAGGTAGCGTCCGCCGACGTAACCGCTCGGAGTTTTCCGTGGTTTCCTCTGAAAGTTAGCGTAAATGCGGGTTATGATCCCTTAAAAAGACCCCACGGAGGACACCCCACCCCTCGACCTTTAGCCCACGCGTAGCTAATCGGCCATGATCCCACAAACAAACAAACACAATCTTGTTCTTTTTCTTTTCATATATACACCTAGTTCCTATATAAATTATATAAAACTGTTTTTATTCTTGGACAATTCATATAAATCTCAATATTTTATTTTACTTTTACACTTTTATTTTAATTTTTTAGTTTTCATAGTATCAAAATTCTCTGTAAAATGATTTTCTAAAGTCTCTTACTCCACTTTTGGAGCTTTAAAATTTTTAACATTGCATTCTTATAATTAACTTAAATAAGTTCTTGGATTCTTCTTTTTTTCAAAATTCTGTAAGTAACGAATATAACTATTGAAATTAAAAAATTAAAAATAAAAAATTGTCTTATGATAGCCCTTTCCACCAATACTATTTTAAATGTCTTTCATAACCTACCAAAAATGCAAGTTTCATTATTGAATAACAAGTCGTTTTCCTTCACTAAAAACGCCATTAATCGAATGACTTGGATGAAATAAAAGTTCTAGGTTGTACAAAACAACTCATCAAAACCGCTACGTAGCATAGTAGATGAATTCTATCCAAATTACGCATTCTTATGTAAGTCGGAGAAAATATTTTTGATCCGATGTATTTTTACAGATTTTCTCTAAAAGACTATTTTCATATTTACATATCCTTTGAAATAACAATTGGTATTTAAAAAGTTTGGCTTTGGAATATTAAGGTAATAAGCAGACTTAATATTATTGTGAAAAAAGTGTGGGACGCTTTGTGCTGTATTTTTTGTATCATTTTTGTACTAATCGTACCGATCGAATATTCTCAAGAACTGATATATGGAGCACCCCACGCTTTTTTCACAATAATACTATTTTTCGTTCATTAATTTATTTCTATATTAAGAATTATTTTTCACTTTTTAGTTAGTTCAATTTATCAGTAAAGCGTGTTTTTTAGTTTTTTAAAACTATATTTTTATTTTTCACATTTTAGTTCGATTTGTTATAAAAGCGTGGTTTTTAGTTTTTTAAACTGTAATTATTTAAAATTTATTTTTAATTTTCTATATCTCTCATAAGACACTAAGGAACACTAAGTTGGAAAGTACAAACTGTGAGATAATTTATGTTCAGTGTGCACCAGTGGCGTAGGCAGGATTTTATTTGTGGGTCGGCTGGGTATCAAATTTAAAGCTAAAGTTCAATTGTAAGCTAAATATCAAATTGTAAGCTAATTAAGGGTCAAATTTCGGGGGGGGCAGCAGCCCCCTCAGCCCCCCCTCTAGCTACGCCCCTGCTGTGATACAAAGTATTAATTAACTTGCAGTTAAATGCTACCTTCCTCACTAAGAAGGAAAAATAGGTCTCTAATCAACAAACACGTTAAATAACGACTACAGCAAACACAAACATCCATGTAACAATACTGAGGTAAAATTTTTAGATTTGCCATCTGGATTTCAAAACGTAACTACCCAAACATACTATTGAATACAGTTACGAATAGCAAGAGAGGTTCTACTCCATTGTGCTGAGCCGAGTGCCGAAATGGTTTGCATGCGTAGACCGCGCGCTTGCTCCATCTCTCTCGCTCTCACTCAAAGGATCTCATAAGAAAATTACTAATCCTGACGATCCTAATCAGGATAATGGGATAAACTTATCAAATTATTGCATTGTCATCGGTCCTTGATAAGTCTGCAAAGTTTAAATTAAATCTGACCGTTTAAAGTGGGTCAAAATCGAGTTCAAAGGTGTCAGTTACAAAGAAACATACAGGGGAAACTAATAAAAGCGTGTTTCAAAATATCTGATCTTTCCGAAACTTCACAGTTCCAACAGTACAATCCTCCATGAACGAGATGATATTTATACAAGTACTGACTCCTTCTACTACTAAATCTTGCGTGCCCGCTTACTCAGTGTGCCTCAGTTTTTAATGATGTAATATTCATCAAAATTTTGTCTCATCTAAAAGTTTCATGAAAGTTTTATATGTCCGAACGAAATAAATACAGTGACTTACAAAAGTAATTGAACACCAATATCTTTCTTTAAAATATTTAGTAAAAAAAATGATAATATAAAATTTTATTGCGTTTATTGATACAAATGATTTATTATGCATCTAATTAAAGTTTTACATAAAAATTTTGAAAATATTAAAGCATAAAATAAACATAAATTCAATTATGTATCATAAAGGAATGAAAATTATTCACTAAAGTCATTGAACACTAAGAAGTTCGAGTTAATACAGCTTTTCAAAAATAATTGTAATAAAACTTTAATGCTTTGTTAAATTTTTTTGAGCTTTTAAAACTTAATTTTATCTTTTTGACATTTATTAAATTATATACATATTTTTTTTTTTTTTTTTTACGAATTCTGATCCCATTTTGTCTCACTTCTTTTGCATCAGGATTTTCTTCTATTACATTTAAAAAAAAAAAAAAAAGCATTTCTCGACCTCTCGACTCCATTTCTTTTCAAATGCATTTTACTGGGTTCAAATCTGTTCAAGACTGGGGTCAAATCTGGGTTCAAGACTGAAGAGACATTTATTTTTTTCAGAACAATTATAAAATAGCCAAAGGAGTAATTTCAAAGCAGGATGCTTCAGATCATTGTCCGGATAGACTTTGTGTAGCCACTTCCAAGGCCAAGCTTTTTATTGCTGATGGTTCCAAATTCTTTTCCAACATGTCAATATATCTATAGCTCAGCCATTAACAAAACACTTCATTAATGTAAAAAAATCTTTTTATATTTAAGTAATCCGTACATTTTAGATAAACCTACAAATCTAGATCTTATTTCAGTTTTTGTTCTGAATCTGTACGATTATTAATACTCATTCATTTTGCATCACAAATGTCAGAGGTTGCAAAAAAAGCTGGTAATTACATTAATGATTGAAATTGGGCCCCAGAAAAACTTTTGAGACTCTTGCTGGGGGGCCTCAGACTTTTACGGTACTCTACTGACCACGCTCCCCCCTCCTTATTTTAAATGACAAGTGCTTTTATTTCCTCCAAATCGTTGAATCGTTTTTTTTTTTATTTTTTTGAATCTGTCAACAAGGGAAATGGTAAATTTTTCATATTTCGCTTAAGTTGTCATAAAACTTTGAATATTATAAGTAAAAAATATTTTTTTATAGTTTTTGTTTTTAACAAATACATAAAAACATTTTTCTACATTACGGACAAAAATTTCCCTCATTATTCAACTAAGGTCTAATTATGTATCAATATTAGTTTCATTCCGGATATTTTTTCAATATACCTTCAGGATAAGGTAAAAAATGGCGTTATCTTGACAATAACCCAGTATATGGGTGATTCTCACAAAACGGGAAACAATAAGATTGTTGCTTTTGTGTTATTTTTGTCACACTTTTTTACCGGAAAGAATTTTTCTTTCTACTTCTTTTGATCCAAAATGTTGTGTTTGATGTCATATAAAAACAATATTTTGTCTTTGGCACATTTTACTTTGGTATTTCCTGTAGCCCTTGGTATAACAGAAATAATGCATGCATATGATGCAGAAATGATGGAGACAATGACAAAACGTTTCTTTCGGTGCTAAAAATGTTAAATAAAATCATTTTTAATTCATCTTTCAGTTTTATGAAAAACTCGTTGAACTTGAAGAAATAATTTAAAAAGCTCTCAAAAACCAGCAGGAAATAGTTTTGTTACGTTTTGTGAGAATCTTCCCAATTCCCAGAACCAGGTAATCATTATAAATTGTAACCTTAAGGTTGTAAAATAAAGACTGTCCCAATATATGGACCTCTAACCGTTCCGTTCAACAGTTCGAAATGAGATTTCGAATATATTTTTCAGAGGTATAAGCTCATTATTCTGGAAACGGCGATAAAGTGGCGCTAACGGTTACGGTTATAGCTACAGAAATTCGAAATTATGGAATAACAACGCTCATTTTTTCCCATCGCAAAATGCTTAGCGCACACGAAAGCCTGAAAGATCGTTGGAAGGGCACGTGTATCACACAAAGGGACGTGTTATGCACATCCAAAACAGCCAACTTTCGTTTCCAGAGTGATTACTTCGGTATATGTAAGCTCCCGAATGAAGAACTAACATTCCCACCCTGCTTTTTATCGGTTTTTCGCGCTGAATTTCGGGCGGCCGTTGTTTTGTGATTACTGTCTTGACTCTGTCATATGAAAATTTCTCCCGTGTGCCCCGATCTTTTTTATTGATCGTTCACAGAGCTGTTTTTAGTGAGAACATAATAGGGCTATCACACTGAGAAAAATCCGACCAACTTTCCTTGCAAATCAAGTTTCCGGCCGATTTTCTCCGCCGTTACCTTGACGACCGCGAACTCCAACTTTTTCTTTTCCGAAGGAAAAAATCCGAGTCGGACGAAATTTCGGCCAATCAGAGTACTTCTTCCTGCTACGTCATAAGCAATTTCGAGCAATGGCGACTATGTTCGAAGCTTGGCAGCTTGGCTCGATGTCAGAATCACGTGTAAATAAAATTATGACCGCGTTCAAGTGGACTTTGGAATTAGAGATTGCTGCCCATCCGATGCTGCCGAAATTGCTGCCGATCCGATGTAAATATACCAACGCACGATAAGTAAAATAAGAACCTGCACGCCAAATCAGCGATGCGATGACTATTTGACGTCGGAGAGAGTTAGTTTACTTTTGCAACCCTTAAAGATAACCACGCCTTCAAGTCCGTCGGAAAAGTTGGTCCAGCGCGAAGTTGCTCGGATTTTCCTTTTAGTGTGATAAGGCCATAACGCGTCCGATTTTTGTGATACATACACCGTTCCAACGCTTCTTAGGGTTTTCGCATGCGTTGAGAATTTTGCGCTGGGAAAAAGTAAGCGTTGTAATTTGAAAATTTAGAGTGTCTGTTGCTATAACCGAAACAGTGAGCACAATTTTGTTGCCGTACATAGATTTACGAGCATATACCTCTGAATAAATATCCGTAATCTCATCTCGATCAGTTTAGCGGAACGACAGCCTTAATTCAATATATCAGAATAGAGTTTTTTTTGTGACCATCCTGTATTTTAAATGTTTACAATTTAATATCCCGAATATCTATTAATTCAATGTGAATTCAATATTATTATTTAATTTAATATATTCCGATATTTACTTAAAAGCTTAAATGGTTCTTTTCTTATTATCTTAACCTTATTTTATAAAGATATTGTTTGAGTTTTGGGAATTGTAATGAACATTCGGCCGGTTTTCTTTTATTAATTTTTTTTCTTTTCTTCTTTTACCAGACAGTTTTTATCTTATCATTCATTGGCTGAGCGGTAAAAGACGATCTTTCCATTGGGAGAAGAGAAACACGGGATAAACAAAGCTCTAAATAACTTCCTTGCGACATGTTACCATTGTGACTGAGGCAATTATTTTCAAAAGAGCGTTATTTATTTATGAACTGCTCTGTAAGTAAGCTATCATTTCTATTTCTCCGAGTTATGCACCCTCCCTTTTTGTTATTGACGAAATGGTTGGGTGGCTATGGTTCCCCCACCCCCTGTCAGATAGTCCACAATGAAGAATGACAACAGCTCTCAACGAGCCAAACAATTGATCTACTATACGTGACGTAATCGGTCTTATTAGCCTCCATCGATGACTTGATTTCCAGTTTTATAAATGTGTCACTAAAGCATCGATCGACTCTCAGAAAAATGATTTTATCGATCGGCGCTCTTGCATAAGTGAAGTAGTCTGCTTCAATTTGTTTTCTTGTTTTATCATTGGATTACTGATAGAATCACTGGGGAACGTTGACGTTTGTGATATAGTATACATAATGAGTTTTGGAACATGTTCCCAATCTTGCATTCAGAGAAAATAACTAGGTAAAAGATGTTCCAACGGTATAAAAGGTAGTAGTTCAACACTACTTTCCCTCGTTTCCTTTTAACACAACTTTTATCATCTCAAAAAATACACAAGATTTGGTCCCCAACCCTAACCCACAAAAAAAAAAACTCCCCCCCCCCCCACACACACACACAAAAAGACCTTATTTTTCCGTTAAACACTTTCAGCAAAGTTATAAAAATATATTACAGATTTAAAAAGTGTGAAGCTACCGAAATATTTTGATATTTTCCTTTGCTAAAGGTATTTGAATATTACTCTCCAAAGCTGTTTTGCAAGTAATTATTTTTTTTTCATCACGGATTTGGATATAGGACGATCGTCGACTAGCAGAAGACGGGCGAAATAGCGTCAGCTTTTCAAAGAGGAATACACCGACGCCCTTTTAATGATCAGCTTCAAAAATGCCCCCAAACGTAACATTAAAAATCATGAATAATTATGAGTAAATACCATAAGCTAATTAAGGGGAGGAGCCTTCCCCAGAAAGATTTGCCAGGGGTCTCTCAACGAAAATTACACTTTATATATGAAGAATAAGAGATGTGGCCGTTTAGTGTTTGGTGGATAGATGAAGCCCACCGCGTAGAAATATTCATAAAGCTCATCAAGCTACGCTTATCCTTATAAATAGAAATGAAATTCTGTTTGTTTGTTTGTTTGTGGATTTGATTCGTATACAAATCCACAAAAATGGACCTATCAGCCTGAAATTTTGCACAGATATGTAAAATAATATAGAATAAATCATAGTCCACTTTAAAACTTTGAAAATCCACCCGTTCCCGGAATTTAAGAGATTTTTTATGTTCTCCACGCAAAAAGCTTTCCGTAATTGTAACCCCTGCAGTCAAAAAAGTCTGAAATAAGCATCGTGGTTGCCATGTGTGGCGATTTTGCCGAATAAAATGTTTTAAATTCTCAAAGTAAAAATAAAAGAATAATAATGATTTTTTTTGTTAGTTTATATTTGTAAGATTATTATTTTTTTATTATAATATCGTGTGCATGGGAAATCAGAGCAGGAATGAAATGTTTTATATGCAAAACAATAAGAATTGAAGATTTACGAGGCTAATATGTAAACTTTTTTAGTTTGACGAAAAAATAAAATGGCTCAAATGCCCAGAAAGTGAGTTCTAGCGGTTTGCACAGTTTTCGGCTTGGCGCAATTTATTGAGAGCTTAAGGAAATAGATTTTTGAAAACAAGTGCAAAGGTTTTATTAGAATGCAGCGTTAAATTTTAATGATCCGTGAAGAAATAATGCAGTTATTAAGGGATTTCAAGCGATCTATCTTCAGAATTCTCGCCAATTGAGTAAATTGATTTAAGTTGGGGGAATTCCGCCAAATTTCAGAAAATTGAAATTTTCTCATTTAGTACATCGGAGTAACGATGAATAAAACACGTTATAGTTGATAATTTTAAAAAATTCGGTTGTATTAAGGGATTCCACTTTTCAAATATATGCGTGCTTTACTTTTTGGCGGTCGAACCATTTCCCATATTGATTGCTGCTAAGTCAATGCTTCGAATGATTCCCTGAAAAAACTCTTGCAAAATGGCGTATGTTGGCACTTTGGCGAGGCTTAGATTTGAAACTGGATTTTATTTGAGACTGGTATATATAATTACACTGTGACACTGGTTACAGATAAAAATGAATGTTGGTACGAGTGTATGAGGTTGAAAAACTCCAGCACCGTTTGACCAATCACCATGAAATTTGGTTCACCTAAGTCTTTTATCATGGAGAAGGTTTTTATGCTATCCGTTTTCCTCTAACTTGCCGCTTGGTGCCACACCACAACGTCGAATTCTATTCCATTTAGCCGTTTGCTATGCAAATATCGTCCAACCGATTTCGATGAAATTTGGTACACGTGAATATTAGAACACAGAGAATATTTTTCACTATCCATTTTGCTGTAACTTGCCGCTAAATGGCGCTGCAACGCATCAACTTCTATACCGTTCGACCGTTCGGCATAAAAAATTTTATACTTACACATTTGAGTACGAAGAATATATTCTAACTGCGTTCCTTTTGATGTTACTCACCACTAGATGACACTGCAATGCATTATTATTTTAACTCGCCACTAGATGACGCTGCAGCAGGCCAAATTCTTGACCATTCAAACGGTCGCTATGAAAATCAGTATACATAGCTATTTGAACAATGAGAATATTTTGGCGTTATCCATTTTGCTATAACTCGCCATTTGACGGCGCTGTAGCAAATCATTACTTTAATTAACCACTAGATGGCCCTGCAGTGTATCACTTCTTGACTGTGCAAATGATCGCTATGAAAATAGGTATACATAGATATTTGAACACGGGAAAGAGTTTGGCGCTATCCATTTTCCTATAACTTGCCACTAGATGTCGCGTGAACACATGAACTTCAGGACTGTCCAGCCGATTGTCATGAAAATTCGTATACATCGATATCTGAATGCGAAGAATATTTTCGCCGTATCCGTTTTGCTAAAACTCGCCACTAAATTGCGCTACGCCGCATGGACTTCTGCACCGTACAAATGATTGCGCTGAAGTTCGGTATGCATGATTATTGGACACAATATAACGCGATATCCATTTTTCTATATCTGTTTATTAAAATGAATAGTAATCACCACAAATCGTAATATCAAAAAGACCATTCATTCCCGTGCGAAGAACGGGTACTTCAGCTAGTAGTAAATAAATGCCAACAGCTTTAAGCGAGGGATTTTTGTGCAAAAGAAGAAGGTTCACTAAAAATAATAAACAGTAATTATAATTTTTGAACAATAACATTTATATTTAATTAAAATAGAAAAAATTAATTAATATAATATAGAGTAACTTGATTTTTTTCTTATCCTGATTGTCCTGAATTTCTTTGACTTGTCCTGGAAAGCTATTAAAAGATTCGTGAAAGATCCGCTGAAAAAAAAGTGTGTGCGTGTAATCTTTACGCGCGGTTGAAGTAAAACTTCTTTGACGTTTACAACACATATCACTGAAATGATTAAACTTTAACTTAAAATAAATATCATATTATAATTTAATCATATTTATTATTCATGTACTTTACAAAGATTATATAAATGTTATATTCATATTATTCATTGGAAATAGGTACTTGAATGTCATCATAATTTTTTATGCATGAAATTATAGGTTTGTGGTAACTATAATGTGAAACATAAATTTTACTCTCTAAATTTGCTAATTTTCTTGAAAATACAGCATCTGTCGTTGTACCGAAACGCGTTGTTGATTGAAGTCGAGAAGTATTGATAATTAGATCAAATTTTTCTTTTAAAAAATCAACTAACGGCTGAGAGCGAAAATTAACATTAAAATCTCCAGTAAGAATCATCGGTAGTTCATGATAATTACTTAGAATCCAATAAGTGTCCATGTTGTAGTATTATTCTTTAACTGTTTTCTTATACCATTGTTCCGTCTGGAGATTAGCTTTGAATGCGGCGATTGTCCATAGTCTAGTATTAAACTTTAACTGATGTTTTCCTCTGTTCGTTGGGTTCGAATGCAGGTAGTGTAATTTTTTTTGTGTTTTTCTATCACAGTATTCTTAAGCGTTGATTTCGTTTGCTGGTAGGTTTAGAATTATTATTCTGTATCCGTGTTTTTAAACTGCAGGTTCTGTCTATTGTTTGGGATTGATTGCAGCCAGGGTCCGTTTCTTTGTGATGTTCTAACCCCGTGTCAAACCGTTGCTTGCTCCGTCTTGAGGTTGGGTTAGAATCCACGGAGTGTCCATTTGTTACTCTTTTATTTTGTTTTTAAACCGTTTGCAGCCAGTATTTGTTTCTTTGTTGTGTTACATACCCGTATTCTCAAACCGTTGTATATATATCATCATAAATATATATATATATCATTACTATATATAAATATATATATATCATTACTATATATAAATATATACATATCATTATAAATATTGCCTTCACGCAAACTACATTCTTCTAAATTTACTAACATTTCTTAAAATACAGCTTTTGGGCAAAATAATAACAGACATGACATACATAATATTTAGGAGTTTAATGGCCTAACGGCCAATTTAACTGGCATTTGACAAATAATAATATCATTTCGATTCGGAACTATTGCCTGTATTCATTACGAAATAGTATTCTAAGACAATTATGTAATTAAAATACATCTGAAGCCAGTAATTACTATATATCACGTTCATAAGTCTATGTATTTAATTTTTTGAAGTTCTGCTAATTCAACGATTTCTATTTACTTCGCCTCGATGGAAATATAAACAATCTGAGATGCGCAGAAGCCAGAAGATGTGCAGTTACCCAGTGTACGTAGCGCCATCTGTTTGCAACAACGGCGTTATCATCCAACTTTCTAAGAGAAGTGTCCCCTCCCATAAATTTACCTTCGTGGGATCGAAGTATGATCCTCCAACAGTGTTCTTAAACGAAAATTTCCCTCTGCTGTTTAGGTTCGTTTGCAGCCGCTGTCCCTTTAATTGTAGTGTTCCATCCCCTTGTTCTGTCTGGAAGTTGGGTTAGAATCCAGGAAAAGAGCTCTTAAACTGACGTTTTCATCTACTGTTCCGGTTCGATTGCAGGCAGGTTCCATTTCTTTGTGATTTTCCAAAACCATGTATTGTATATTATTCATCTAAAAATAAGGATTATCGAGAACCTCCTGTGAGGTTGGGATTACATGTAAAATATTATGTTGGATGCAGTGGCGTAGCCAAGGGGAGGGGTTAGGGGGCCCCCCACCCTCCCATGAGGAATTTTTTGCCATACAAAATGTATATTCGTCAGTACATTATCACACACACGTATACATATATATGAGTTGCAGTAGTCGTAACCCCCCATGAAAAATTTCTGGCTACGCCCCTAGTTGGATGTACCTTCAAAACACTTATTGATATCTCAAAGATACGGCTCTTGACTGTTTTTCTCGCCGTTTCTTTCCGCGTATTTTTACACGATGAATTCGGGGGAACGGCGAAAGCAGGTCGAAAAGGAGGATTTTGAGTGCTTCTTCTTTTTCGGAGAGCACTTGGCGTGGAGTATGACATATACGTCACTTCCTTTACTGAGCGTTACTTCCGTCAGAAAAAAATCTGAGTTACTCCCTAGTCGCCACTAAAGTTTTACTTCAAAAAGTGAATCAGGATAATTTCTTTTAGCTCTGGCGCATCCAGATACTGATATGCCTTTTTACTCAGACGGATACGGATATCGTTACGGACCTTTTTTCCTTCATATATCCGCGGACACTGATGGTGATATCTAGCACTGATGCTGATTTCCAGGTGTATACTACGTTGCTGCTAGCTTTATTCATGGTGAACACAAGAAGTGATAAGAGTTATATTGTATAATATATACACTGCAGCAAACTGAGATAATATTCCTCTGTCTGCCCCCCCCCCTAAAAAAAGGTTTTGTGTTAAAAATTTGCCTTCATTATATTTTTCACTGATCAGTATTTCCCAGAAATTCCTCGGGGAAGGTCTTTAGAGCCAGAAACTAGAAAAGTACGAAAAGGTGGTGTTGTGAAGATAGGGGAGACTGGGGATATTTGATCCCCACTTTAGTTAACCATTTTTCTATTCTGCTGTCAATTGTCAGTTTTCAGAAATTTTTGCCATGAACAATGGTACTCTTTTTCCTGTAACAGATTATATATTTTTAATTTGAAAATAAACATATAATTTTAGTAAAATAACTTTTTCATAAAGGGATCATGTATCACCACACCAAGGGATACACGATCCCTTTGCTGGGTATACATAATCTCACTCAGAAATTACACAGGCTATTCATAGGTAAGCAATTTATCTGCAAATTTCAGTTTAGTAAATAATATTTATAAAAAATAATAATATTTTTCATACGGATGATAATAACATGGACATGGAAAACAGCAATTTTATTTTAAATTCAGCTCTGCAATTTGTATTGCAAGTTTTACAAATGTATTATGGATGATGTTTTTGATGAGTTTGTTATCTCTGATATAGTTGTCTACGATATATTAAATTAAGAAACTAAATATTTTCACTTTTAATTTGTAAAAAAGTACAGTTTTATTAATATTTATTAATTTAAGGAATCTAAAATTACAACAATATTAATTACAAAAATTAAATTATTTACTTCTTGGTATGCAATAACGAAATTAATTTTAAGTTTTGCTACAATTTTGAAAAAACAATTGCGATATTTGTAGGCACCAATATGCTTTTAAAAAAGAATTAGTTCATCTTTTGTTTGATTTCAACTGTATATCCCCATTCGGAAAACTGGTTCACCCTTTCCTTACAGACAGAGTTTACAGATTCGTTACAGAAAGAGCGGGATAAAAGCAGAGCGATTTTCAGGTCAGTTGGTGAGACGCGAAATAAGCAACTTCCACATGATGCGAACTCGCAAAGCTTTATGGACATTTGACCAATGAACAATTCGATTTCCATCGAGATCATCGTAACTGGCCCCGTTTCAACCTAAAAGTTGCGTTAACACAGGTTCAGTAACTTTTTCTCCCCGGTAAAAGGTGAATATGAACCAACCAGTCGAGTTTTCTAACCGGTGGTTACTGAACTGTTGATTGAACTGCCAGTGTAAGTTAAGGATGCACACAGCCTCATTGTGCCATTAAGTCATCCAAGAAGCCCGTTTTACGCCATCGCAAATTTTCACATTGGCGGGTAGACATTAATGGAAGTGTTCGAAAAGGGTGGCTTGTATGCAAGTTGTTCTCATTCAATCATCATTAAAAAAATTTCAGATGTTTAAGCATCTGTAAATCGCTGTATATTCCACAGATTATCCAGTGAAGTTGATTTTGGGGTGGCGCCGCTTGCCTACTGATGCAGATATCTGCTTGCTTTGTTGTAAATCTCGTCAGACCGGGGCCGTCGCTAAGCAACGGGCCTGCTCATGAGTTGCCACCGCTAAAAACGAGTTGAGGCCTGTTTTCGCCATTCGCAGTGTTCTGTTTTATTAGTCTAAGTATTCTAAATATTATATTATTTTATTATTTTAAAACAATTTTTTTATAGTTTTGTCGTACTAAAGAATTTTAGATGTTGGTAATCGTTTGTGAATCTTGCGCCGTTTTCTTTCATAAAAATTTATCATAAAATTCGAACATTTTGCTCTGAATGTAAAGGTAAGTGAACACTTTTATAATTTATTTAGAAATTCTAAAAATATGTATGTAAATCATGTTTAGTGAATAATTATTCATGTGTTATTTATAAATAAATTATTTTAATCAGAAATCGTATTACTTGTGTAGTTTATTCTTGTAAATAAGCATGACATTGTGATGCTAGTTAGACAATTTAATTTTGCCAGTTGAAAATGTTATTTATCAGTTATATATGCCTTGATTATGTGATTCAGACTTACATTTGGTACAGTGCAGAAATACAGTAAATTATAAATTATTGATTTTTGCCCGTTTATATAGAAACCTCAAATGTAGTTAATATTTTGTACAAGCGTTCATTATGCTTGCTCAATTCCAAAGTTCGATTGAGAAAGCGACAAAAGAATAACATATAATACACGAAATGTCTTTATTAAAGAATAATTAATTCACGGATCGCGCTATAGAGCGTATTTTAACAATTTTCTCCAATGTACAGGATATCCCGAAAACACTGAAATGCGCTTTAATACATCATTTGTTAAAGATTAATGTTAAATTGTTTAAAATAACGTAGGGAATACGACTATTTTCATGAAATATTCATTATAAAATGTCTTTCTCATTTCTGTATTTAGTTATTTTAAAGTGTATTAAATATCCACTTGTGAAACTAAAATAAGCAAATAAGCAAGCTTTGTTTTTCCTTCAAATTATATGCATCAATTTTCTTAATGCCAATATGTATCATAGCAAACAAATTAATAATGAGTTCGTACTTGAATTAGTAACGCAATTACTACTTAAAACTACATTAAATAACGTTTGAAAGCACTGGGAAGCTTAAGAAATGCCTGATGCATACGTGAAGACTCGAGCCTCTTTGGATGACTCATCCAAATACACGCGCAGGCCCGTTACTAATTGCGAAGGCCCCGGTCAGACCTGGTCTTTCTCAGTGGCGCGTACGCATTTTGTTCACGATCGATCTCGTCCAAATTCTGTGCATAGTAGACCCATTTGTATTTTGCAGAGATACAACGGTAAGATTAATCAGCCTATACACGCTTATAATTTGAAGACCCGCTGGCAAAAATCGTCGTCCAGGTGTCATTTAATGCACACGTGTTTTCTGTAACCTTGACCTTCTCGATTTAACGAAGTCTCGATCGAACCTAGTCTTCCGTAAGGATGTAAGAGCCAGAATACTAACTGTTTTTTTTTTCCCAATGGGCGGGCACTTGCTCATCAAGCATTCGCCACTACAACGGCCCTAGTTACTGTCCATTTTATTATGGGAGCACCCAGTGGGCGGACAGCATTACCCCCTATGAAGGGACGGACAAGTTAACATCCATGCCCAAGCCGGGATTCGAACCTGGACCCACGGCGTGATAGAATGGTTCTCTAGCCACTACACCACTTGGGCGGCAGAATACTAACTGTTTGTCCTGCGATTTATAACCATTGGCGTATATGAGTAGAAGCTAGGGTGGGCTAAGCCCATTCTAGAAAAAAAAATTGCCCACTGCAGAAAAATTAGATTTTCTAATAGAAAAATAGGAGATGGAGCCCCTAGGATGGGCAAAAGCGCACCCTAAAAACAGCCAAAAAGCCTCTTCACTTACGGCAATGCTTATAACACTTTGTAATCATCTAATTAGCTTACATTTCCGATCATCTGCGTAACTGAATCGGCTGTGTATTTTACGAATCTTCCATTGTTAAAAGAGCAAATCTCCATTGGTTTGTATTTCATTTTATATCGAGCAATTAACGTAGCAAAATGTATTCTAAATGCGTAAAATATTATCGTTATACTCGGAGTTTATAAGTGTGAAATATTCTCTTTATATTCATTTTAAAATCCTGCCTCCAGTATTACTTGTGAATGCCGATAGCTATTGCCTCGAACTTGATATCTAGTTACAGGAAAGCAAGGACGAAGAAGCCAGAAAAAAATTTCGGGGGGGGAGGGTGCCCAAGAGGTGAAAGTGGTAGAACTTCTCCCGAAATACTTGATTTATTGACATATAATTAATAAAAATCCAAAATTTCGAGGGGTGTCCTTGCTCCCATGGCACCCCCCTGACTGTGTCTCACTGCAGCTATGCGTTAGAATGAAACCGGTTAAAGTCATAGATGTCTGATACAATAGACGGCGCATCCGGCAACCTGGCCTATGCCCAAGATTACTATCACCTCAGTCAAATTGTTACGTGGTACAACCTTATTACTGCGCTACCTATCTACGCTGTAGAATACGCTGTCTATGTCCATGATCAAGAACCACAGCTCTTAAGGATTATACCCCCCCCATAATAACGCCGAAAGAGCGATAGCTGTATCAAGCTGGGTGCCTCAGTCCAATAGTCATGTGGTACATATCCTTGTTACTGCATTACATATGTGTTAGCCGTAGGATGATGCGCTGTCTACCGTATTAGATGTCAATGGTTAAAGTGCCATCTAGTATCGAACAAAATTTTAGCCGTAGTATCATGTAAACAGTGAGTCTAACATACGGAAAAAAATCACATACAAAGTTGTAGAACGTTCCCGCTTTAATACGAAAAGACATCTAGTACATAATGCTTAGAACTGGAAGTGTAAAATGCTAGATAATCTGTTCTCAATTTCCAGTGTTCTTATGTAAATTTCGTTTTTGTTTCTGAACGTGGCTGGTTTGGGAATTAGTGATCAAACAAACGCGTTTTAAATGTTCTGGTCTTAGCAATACGGTGTGGAAGATGTGTTATTATATCTACTAAATCATGCATGTTCAATTTGCGCTGGCGTTTTTCACTTATCTCTTAATTTTTTCTTACTTCTCTGATTTTCAAAATAGAAACGATAATCTCTTTTATGGTCGTCAGGTACGCTGTAACTAACCTTATCTTGTAGAGTATAGCCACCTTTACAGCGCACTAATTTAGTAAGCACTCAGTATACGATGTATGCGTATGTGTACATATATAAGAAGACGGCTCCATTTACTCAACGTGATCGGTTACGAGCCATATCGACGTTACATTAAAAAGTTCAACGCCAGAAGGGTCAACCGGGTTACAATTTTTTTCCATAGGGCGTTCCTTTCTCTCATTTCCTATTTAATTTTAGTTTTAAATTATTATTTTTATAAGTTTTTTTCTCAATTTTTTCTATCTTTCTCTTCTTGGTCTTCTTTCGTCTTTTTTCTTGTTTTATGTCTTTGTACAATTTTTGTGTACTGGAACAACACAGTCAGCCATTTGCGCTATACGCCTCGATATTCGTTTATTGTGTTTTTCCCATACAGGATCATTAGAGGTATATTCAGGCTTTGTGCTTTAGCAAACACCTCAGAATAACAAAAAAACAAACGCAACACCAAACAAGAAATCGACATTATTTTTGTGTAAATAAAACCTACCTCCTCCCGAAATCGAACCCGGGGCTGCCAGGCTGTATGTTAACTCTGAGCCCACTTCGCCACATAAGTTGGCGAAAAAATTGTTTAACTTGTTTGAAAAGTAATTGGGGCCTCCACGTCTCTTTACAAATTCAGGAATGTTTACAAGATTAATTCCAATTTTCTTTACTCCTGCATGTAAAATTCCTTTATTGAAATTTTTTCAACAGGAACTGTTAGAATTTCAAAAAGAGCTACAAAAAGAAATTAAAACTTTTCAACATAGCCACTTTAGCAATCAATTTATGAATGATAAATTCAACATTTCATATTGCGCGACCTAATAGTTTTAACCACAGCTTCCATAAATTTTCGTATTGAGTATTTCTTAAATTTGGCATCCCTCCAAGAATGGTTTTTGGATTCAGCCATCATCTCGCCTCCTCCCATCTTCTCGCTCCATGCACATACCCCTATCATCTACTGGTATATTTGTCTAGAACTGGAAATGCATGAAATAATAGAATTTTTTGATGAATATACTTATTTAGAATTACATATTTAATGTAATATTAAATTAAGTTTAGGGTCGTATTGTGTGTGGCCTAATTATAACTAAGTAATATTAAAAAAGCCAAAAAACCTATAACTTATGACAAATTGTGTTTTTTCCCTATTGGGTTTAAAGGTTAAAATATGCTTTTGATTAGATTAGATGCTTGTCTGATAAGTATATAAATAATGATTAAAATAGCTATTAACGAGCGTGTGAGTGATTTTGATAGCATTAAAAATATAACTGAAGCGAAAACGCACTATACGTGCTGTGAAATTCAGTTAATTTATCAGCATAGAAAGGAACTGTATTTGAATTTCCATGCTTAAATAAAATACATTAATTAACAATGTACTTTTTACTACTGATTACAAAAACTATAGAATAATAGTAAGTGCTGTATCGATTTTTAGACAACTTCGCTTAGTGATTAAACTTCGAAGCAAGGTAGTCTGAATTTTCTCTTTACTAATATAAAATACATAAAAAATATGTGGGGTTTTGTTCCTTTTTTTCTTTTTTTTTGCATGTGCTTGTAAGGCAATTAAAATAAATACCGCCGTCTTGTGTCTTGAGGGTGGTGTAGCTGAAGAATTCCCGGCTTTCTGCAATGACGTGCATCATCCTAGTTGGACTTCAACCAATTCAAGGCAATGTCCTCATCTTTCCTGCCATTAACGCATATCGCATTGGGCTAAATGCTACCGCTGATTCGCGACCTTAGCTACTAGTCATTAATATTTCGAATGACTATTCGCGTCTTGCTGACCGTGAAGCTACCTTTCTGCCACCGCTCCGTATATTTTTTGCCAACCTCTCCGATTGTTTAAGAGGACCAGACTGCACCGATTTCCTGTGAAATCTCTTCTCATCCAGTGAAGGGATTGTACTTGTTGATAGAAGCCGTGTGACAACGAAATTGTGTGATGCGATTTTCTTTTTTCAATGAAAGGATTGCGCTAAAGTGTTATTTCCTTTCTACAGCTTGTGTTTTGCGGGGGGGGGGGGGGTTATGAATGATTCTCTTCAATTTTCATAAGGAAATTTTAGTACAAGGTCTCTTCTCGCCGCTGAAAGAGACTATGTGCTAAATTTCATCCTATTTTTTTGTTTGTTGTTTCACCTTTTTTGGAAGAGAACTTTACTTGTTAAGTGACGTTGCGCGAATATATGAATTTAAATACTTGGCAGCGGAATAAATTTTGTGTAATTTCGGTGCTTTTATTTTTTTATATAGTGAAGATAAACAAGAAAAACATTTCATCAAGATAAAATCTGTTAATTGAGTATTGAGTATTATGAACATGTTATTTGAAGCCCAGTCGTATACGGTTATAATGCAACATGCTGCGGTGCCACAGGACCTGGGTCCGATTTCCGGGCTGGGCAAGGTTGGCTCAACTTTTCATCCCTTGAGAGGGTCGATAAAATGAGGAATACGCTTCCTTGGTGATTAAATACTGGGGGTTTCACGTCAGGCTGACCACATGGGCGAGGCATATATTTTTCGGATCCCAGAGCCTTGGTCGAGAAGATGTGCTTGAGCAGTGCAGGCCTCGGCTCCACGTGGACTGTTATGTCAGTGTTAAAGTTTAATTTAAATTTGTTATTTATAATGTTAGTCATTTATTCAGTAAATTTGACTTCTAATTTAGTCCCATGTCTATTTATATCGAGTAATAAATTTTTCATGATATATTTCATTTAGGGGGAAAGTCGATGGATTAAAGTTTAAAAATATTTAATGATTTCAACCCCTCCCCCCCCTTTAATAAGCAAGCTTCAGTTTATAGCTGTACCTAAACACCTGCACATACTCATGAAAACCAAATTTTCATATCTTAAATCGAAAATGAATATATCTCAGAGTAGAAAACTGTACCTGATCCTTATTAGAAAAGAAACATTGAGTATTCCACAGTTTAAACTACCAGCTGCAAAGCTTGTTAAGAGTGACACAAAAATATTTTCAGATACAGAATTCGCTTTAGTTTGTAGAATAGTAAATGATGAATGTAGGAGGAGGTTAAGGAGTATTTGTTTGTTAGTCAAGTAAAGGTAACTAGCTATCTCTGATAGACATATCTCTACGCGATACCGCGACATCGTCTTCTGTGAAGAAACCATTGAAAGGCATCCAAGTAGTTTTAGGAAATCGAACGTGAGCCTGTGAATTGCAAATGAAGTACCATCATGAAATGACTGAAATAAGAACTTTGCAGGCTTGGAGAGGTTAAGTGTATTTCTCAAACCCAATTTCATCAATCTCTTACGTTATATACACATTTTCTATTGCTCTATTCAGCGGCAGCAAGGGTTAACGCTGGTTAATTCGTTTGTTTCAGGAAAAAGCAAGATGAAGTGCGCCTCCTGGAAACAGCCATTCGACTGCGGAACGAGGAGCAGCGCCGCAAAGGAATCGAGCTTGAAGCAACCTGCCAAATCTGCATGAAAACAAAGTTCGCTGATGGAATAGGCCACATTTGCAACTACTGCAATGTTCGATGCTGTGCCCGTTGCGGAGGAAAAGTTACCCTACGCTCTAACAAGGTAAACTTACATTTCCAAAATATTTTTACCACTGGGTGAAAATAAGGGGCTTTAACACTTTAAACGGTCAATTTTTTTTACCGAAATGCTTCTAAAAAAGACATATTATTTGCAGTAGGACAAAAGTTTCATAATGAAATATTCCCGCTCTCTCGCTAGGAAGAAAAACCCGGATGAAAAGTATTTAAGTTACATGGACAAGCCACGCCATCCATTGAAAAATATTAATATTAAATAGTCTCTTCACAATAATGAAATATAAGGGCAAATCAGAAAAGGAAAGGAGAAAATATCGATGCCCGTACGCTATACGGGCAAACCAGTTGAGGCCAATTTTGGGTAGCACGTACACTGTACGGGCAAACCGCTTAAAGGGTTAAAAGACTAGGGTAAGGGGGGGGGCAAAGGTCCACAGTTTTGAATTACAACTCATTTCTGAAAAATTGCAACAAGTTATGAACCTAAACTTTTTATTAGAATATAGCTTAGACCATTACCTGTCATCTTAAATTTTAGATAAAAGTATTCAAAGTCTGTAAAAGTCACTCACAGGTTTATGTATTATAAACCTGCAAGTGACTTTTACAGACTTTGATATTTTCGGATGTTTGCCCCATGTAATGGGATAAAGATCCACGGTGGTAGACATAGCATGGAACTCCAAATGATCCGATCTATCCGATTATTCATTATACTCCTGACTATCCGATTATTCATTAGACTCATTGGTTTAAATCGCAGTTTATTTTTTTCAAAACATCGTATAAAAGTAAATATAAACGGAGCAGACACTATCCAGCGAATCCAGCAATTTGCAATTTTCGTGGCTTTTTTACAGGTGTGCAGCAATCAGAATGACGCGATTTTCCTCGCACGCGAGAGGACCCATCCTCGTTGATTGGCAGCTTGCATCATCAGCACGTGTTCGGTTGAAAAGAATCGTAGCTCCTTATTCGCTATTTAGAAATCAAAAATTATTTTGAAAACCGTCTTTCCCCGGACATGAGGCTTGGGCGGCGGCAAGAAAAGGCGCCAAGAACCCATGTAGTGTAGGAAAACCACATTTAAATAACAATTTGAAGCAGAAATTGAAACTCGAAGTATCTTTTATACAAACATCCCTTTAAATATTAAATGTATGTACACACATTCTCAATAAATATTTACTTATTAGCAGAATAACCTTATCAAGATTTCAAAGGATTGGTGGACTTGAAAGTAAAGTTAACACATGTAACTTTTATAATTCGAAGTTTTGGATTATACGAAATGTTTTAGTGTTCCCTTCAGCCTCGAATTAACCGAGATGCACTGCATTCGGCACTTTTAATGAGTATTTAAAACAATTAACATGCACAGAAAGACTATAATTAAAAATATATATACTTCCAATATTTTACATCTATAAAGAGATTATTCTCAGTCGAGCCCCTCCAATAATTTATCCAAATATATGTCGGGGCGTGATGTTTCTGTCAAATGTGTTGACTCGGGCCGAGCCTACAAACTCAAGAATCGTCGAGCTCGGGCGGGGCCGGGATTCAATTTTCAGGCCCGCGCAGGTCGCTCGTGTCAATGTGTATTTTTAAAGCGTTCTCTAAAGCTCATTGCAATTTTTTAATCATTATAAAGATAGTTTAGATGTGGAAAGTATTATTCAGAATACACTACAGATAGCCTCCTACGCCTGCACATGTTGCTTTGCAGGGACGTAACCAGAAAAAAATTTCGGGTGGGTCCAAAAATTTCGGAGGGGGTCCAAACGGTGAAAAAGGCAGAAATTTAGACAACAAAACTTCATTATTATTAATTTGTTTACAAAAACTGAAATTTTGGAGGGGGTCCGGACCCCCTGGACCACCCCCCTCGGTACGTCCTTGTTGCTTTGCAACCTTGCAGGTCGCTGTCGTGTTTAGGCCTTCTAGAGCACCTGCCCACACGACCACCGGATCATCGGGCGATCACCCGATTGCCCGATCCCCCAGCAGTGGCGGCTCGTGGGATACAGCAAGTACAGCCGGGCTGCACTTGAAATTATCAGCACATACTTTAAAATAATTTATTCTACTAATTCTCCTAAATTCAGATTAGAATTGTGGAATTCCTACGGTAAATTAAAAAAATCTCCGAAAAAAACCAAACAAAAAAAAAACGTATTGTGGCCGGATCGCTCATTCAGAAAAAAAGCACTTTAATCTTCCCGCAATTCAATTGGAAAAATCTTTGGTTCAGCCCAGAGCGCTGAAAGAGAATTGACAGCACCGTTGCCATGACAACGACTACGTAAGCAGCCTCTCCGGCATAGGGAGTATGCAGCTGATACAGCCGAAGTAAGATTATTTAACGGCGGCTGAAATTGAAAACTCGACTAACTGATTGGCTCGGACGAGAAGTGAGGGAGGGGGTAAGGAGAATGGAAAACTCTCCACGTTATATTGCTGAATTTATCAAGAAGGTAAGCCTGAATAGACGCTTATGAATGGACAATTACCCATCAAAGCAGTATTGTTTTTAAGTAAGCAAGAACTGGCATTTAGAGGACATGGCGAGCAAGAAAATTCTTTAAACATGGGAAATTTTAAAGAGCTTTTAAAATTATTGATATCTGAATTAAAACAACGCCTTTTTATGGGGACACCACTGACCGATTCGCATGTTTAAGAGAAAGGAGGATTGATTTGACTTATAAAAAATATGTACGTTTTCTTTTTTTTTTTCTTCTCAAGTTATCGTTACAAAAGAAAATTCTACGGAAACTTCGAATCAGACACGGATTAATGCAATTTTGAGGATAAGAGCGGCTGGTTGAAATTTATGTCCATTTTATGGAAGTAAAATAGGATCTCTTACATTTTTTATGTAATTTCTTTTTTTTTTTTTTTTTTCTCGGTGAGGGCTTAATCCGCCAGCTGTCGAATTCAGTAACAAAGATTTTCCAATCCTGTCCGGAGGAAAAGGGGGGGGGGCTCATATGCTTCCGGCTGCACTAACAGTCTTGACCAAGGGCCGCCACTGTCCCCCAGTCCGGCCCTGGTTTCAGGACTCCCATGGCTTTTTCGGTTTCAGACATTCTTTTCTCTATCTCCATCTCTATTCTATTACTTTCCATTCTTGTACTGAGATATTTAAAAAAACTGCACCTTTTTAATTTTATATCCATTAACGATCAATTCTCCTCTTCTGTTTCGTTTCTACAGATATAACCTCTCCCCCCCCCCTCATTACATTCTCTTCAGTTTTCTTCTCAAATGTTTTTCAATGTATCTTGGTTATTCTCAAAATATGTTACAAATCATATTACTTGCATTTAATGACATTCAATTTTCTTTGTTTGTTGTTACATATTTCTTAAAGCTTCCTAAAAAGAAGATAGTCTAAGCATATTATTCGGTTTCTTTAAATATTAAAAATAATTAAAATAGCGTCCGAAATGTGTACATAACATTTAGCAATTTCTCAAAATCCCTTGTCCCTCTGCAGAAATAAATAAATAAATAAATAAATAAAACAGTAATAAAACGATTTTGATAGAAACATTAGTTACATTGGTTTCTTTAACTCTTTTTGCTGCTTTCATGCTGTTATTTGATCCTATCATTTAATAAATTTTCGGTGTATGTATTTCATAGCTTAACTTCTGCACCCTAGTGTGATGCACTTTCTGCAGGTCGAACAAGACGGCTGTTTCCGCTCTCTCTTTTTTTTAGGATAAATATTTAGGATATTTAGATAGGCGGCTTGAATTTTTCTCTAGAGAAAATGCATATCATCCCTGTGCTGTTGCTCTTACATCGCGTAGGACATATTTTTTTAGGTTTGAAATATTTTAACTACTTTAATAATTTTAATCTAATCGCCAAAACCAGAATGTATGTGTTCCCTTTCCTGTGTCTCTTCGCAAAAGCACTCGCGTCAGTTTGTTTCTCACGTTTCTTATCATCTGTTCTTCTGCTAAAAATAGAATAAAATAATAACATTTGACCCCTTCCCTTACTTATGCTGTCTGCTCTCGCAGCTGCAAATTGCTTGCTGTTTCTCCCGCTGCACAGTGGAGTATTCGTATCAAAATCCTGGCCAAAAAGCGAAAATTTTAAATTTGTTTAAAACAGTAATATATATGTTTTTGGATAGCCTAATAACTGATGCATCATGAGATACATGTTTTTCGACCATAATTCATATCCAAAAGATGCAACACTCGGTTTAAAAGCAAGTTTCTTCATTTACGGCAAGAGATTTCAGCGTTTTCTATTACTTCGTCTTGCATTTTTTACGGGTTCTTTAAATTAATTTACTGGTTTGATACTTAGTATAATTGTAGTAAAATATATGTATTTTAATTATATGTATCTATTAGCTTGAAAAAATAATATAACTTAATTAAAAAAAATTGTAAACTTTTTTTTCTAATTTTTTTTTCAAAAATCCACATTTCAAAAAGTTTTTTGAAGGGGTGTCGTGGCTTGTCGCGCTCAATTTCAACTATAATCGCAATTTTTACTGTATTGAGTGTCTATTCCAAGAAAAAAATCTTCCCCCAACATCCACCATTTTTATAAAAAAAATTATTTATATAGCGACATTTTTATTTTTTCGATAATTTTTCGGCGGGTGATCGCAAAAGGGATACAAACATACGCGCTTGTATTTCTCATAAACTATAAATTATGTGCAAGTGTTTGGATAAAGGTATATAAAATTTCATTTCACTTAAGATTTAACAGCAGAATTTTAAATTCAGTATGTAATTTCTTATTTTTCTGATGTAAATTTGCTATTAGAAGAAAATTTCTACATATTCCAAAATTGCCCTTTCTTAGTCCTACTGTGACTTCGGGTCATTGAAGTGTGAGTGGGTAAACAGAAACACGTGCTGGCTCTTTAAGTCCTTTTGAAGTGCTGGCTTGAAATAAATTACTTTCTCCTCCAGTTTGAAATGAGATTTTATGGTTTGCAATAGAGATGAGTTCGGGCTCATTTTTTGAAGCCCGAGCCCGAGGACTTTTAATCCGAGCCCGCCCGAGCCCGAGCAATATTATTTAAGTCGGAGCCCGAGCCCGAGCCCGAATTTTCAGCTAAAGATAAATAAAATTCAGTTACTTCATTGATACAATACGATAAATTTTGCCGTTTGTGCAAATTAAAGACAAATATAGTTGCAAACTCTTAATGCACTTTCTAATTCTTTATATCCATTTTTATCAAATAATAACAATAATGTTTCAAATTTTATTAAAAGTTCCGTTGAGTAGTCACATCAGTGTTAAGCATTCGTATGTACTTAGATATATTTGATACAGAAAAATACAAGTTATAAATCTCGTATAGTGACATTTAAAAATCTTATATTTAAAACACGTCCAGAAAAGAGATTTTGCATAATAAATTTAAGAAATTTGCATATTTGCATAGAATTGCATAAAAATTTAGTTGATAGGAACAAAATTACTTAAAAAAATATTTTATGATACGATGTGAATATATACATTTAACTAAGATAGACCAGTCAATAATGAGGCCAAAATTTTGAATTAACAGCATTTTAACACACATACGCAAATGAAATAGTACAACACACCATTTAGTAAATTATATGAAAAAGCTAGCTTTTTACTCATCAGTTATTTTGTTGCAAGTCCAAGCATCACATCAGTTCGTTTATTTTTCCGATGAATCGCTTTTTAAAATCCGTTTCAAGGAGTATGCTCAATAAAGGAGACATTTTTTACGAGCCCGAGCCCGAATGCAATTGTGAATTACAGGGCCCGAGCCCGGTTCGGGCCCGGGCTGAGCCCGTCTCATCTCTAGTTTGCAAGGAGGCTTCTTTTAAGCAGTGTCCTTTTAGCTGCTCTAGACAAAGGCCAGGGAAAAAGAGCAAGCCGATGGCCTCTCTCTCTCAAAAAAAAAAAAAAAAAAGTGACTCTATGTGAAGACGAATATCACAGTTCAAAAGAATCGGAATGAAAAAGTTAATCTTCAGAAGTCATTAGAAAACTAAGATCCCTATAGTAACTGCATTTAGAAAAGTGAAAAATCTAAAAATTTTTATGATAATAATTGATTTATAGATAAGTAGTATTATATTTATAAGTATTTTTAAAGTATTACATTTATATATTTTTATTGTGGTTAAGGCACAGCTACACGGCTATTTGCGTAACGGGAAGGTTGCCTTGGGCGGAGGGCTTTTTATGGGGTTCTATTGCGTATTCACGTGACATCTGGAGAAAATCGCCCAAAACTCCAGACAGTTAGATCGACAGCCGCGTGCTATTACATGTATAAGTGGTATTATACAATAGCAGTACTTCCCAGTAAGGGACACTCCCCGGACAAGACATTTGTTAGAAACCAACTTCGAGTCGTTTGGCGATATATCGCCCAATTTGGCGACAACACGCTGTTTTTATATAATTTAAGAAGTATATAATACTAAAAAGTCAGTCAAAAGTCAACAGTAATGATTTTAACGTTAAAACTCATGAAAAATATTTTTGGCCAGGATTTTGACACAAATACTCCACTGTGCGCTGTGAGAAAACGTATGTTGGTAACTTCTCAAAGTTTCCCGTAGAAGGGAGAAACTATTACCTCTACCTTTTTGAATTCACTTTTAACGGTTTTCGTAATGGCCGTTTAGGAGTTGGGCTGTTGGAACTCGGTGTGGCGAGGCTGCTCACTTCATGTGATGTGGCCTTCGCCCACCGACACGTAGGCCCGCAATGCCACAACGCGCACCGTAGTGTTTTTATAAACATGCTTCCCCAGGTTTCCTTTTTGAGTGTGTATTAGTAAATTTTTAAATACATAACCAAGAATTTTTTTAATTAGTGATGTTAAGATGGATAAAATAAAATGACGTGTCTCAAGTCTAAAGTGTTGAGTGAAATTCCTTATCTAAAGGGAATGTGTTCTCCCGAAGTGAAATTTTTTTCTGAAGTAATGTGTTAGCCCAGTGTTCAAAATGTTTGTGTGATCATGTTGCATAAGAAATAAAACGACATTCGCCATCAAAAGTGAATTTCATTTTGTTGTTGCGAAATTTGTTCTTCGGCGTCGCTCTGATGAAGATTTCTAGTGCGTATGCCATCGTGTTCTGTGGATAAGAAAAGCATGTCCTACCAAAGGGAAATGAATATCCTTTTCGACATCGCTGTGTGTGTGAATTAAAAATGTGACCCGATATCCGATTGTGTTTTCAAAGTTACGCCATTCCGACTCCGAAAACATACGGCTCTAGTTTCTACTGCCCTTCATTTCATATTGTGTTTTCGCAGGTATCCTTTTGATATTTACTGGGGATGTGAGAGAGTATTTGTAATTTGCGGTAACTCAGTGTACAAAGTTTTTGCATGCAACATGTAATGATTCACCAACCCTAATATCACCATTTGACAATCACCCTATCTTTTGAAGGTGTGATGTTATTTTCTTGGTATGATTCAAAAATATCGCTTTCTGATATTTTGACCCGTATTCTTTTATTACAGGTGATATGGGTATGCATACTTTGTCGCAAAAAGCAAGAACTCCTCATCAAAACAGGGCAGTGGCTGCACAGTGGTATGGCCGCCAAACAGCGAGCTATGGAGGCAGGTGAAGAGTCACCAAGTGGAAGAAATGGTGCTGATAAACGTCCGAAACTCGAACGAGCCCACAGCGAGGGAAAAGAAAATGTGAATCAGGGTTCCTTGGCTCGTGGCATGAGTCGCAGAGGATCCTTGCAGCAGATACACAGCCAAAGGGAACTTCGGCGACAGTACTCACAGGAAAGAGAGCCTCAGAAACAAGAAGATACATCCGACCCGCAAAGGTCATACCCCGACCGAAGTGATCGGAATCCCGCAGAAGTGAAACGCGCAGACGTCTCGGCTCGTGATAATTTCTCCCGGTTGCGTGGAAGTGAGCGAGATTCAAGGAGGTATTACGACGGCTGTTCCGATCCTAGCTACGATCGCCATAAAGACAGGTATTCCGAACCGAATAATCATCGGCACTCTAAAGACACGCATGTGGAAAAAGACATGACGTGGAAAAACGATCATCCAAAGTCTCGCGATGGATACCATTCGGGAGATCGGAGGTATACCATACGGGACCAACAGTGGGTTAGCCAGGAAGACGAACGGACAGCACACAGTGATTCCGCTGCTTTCTCTCGGAGGATCAGTCAAGAGTCTTTGCGCGATCACTCCGACAGACCGCACCGGGATACTCGATTAGGATACTCTGGTGAGGATGAATGGAAAGATTCTTCCAGAAAGAGAGACTACGAGGCGCACAGTGACGATACAAGGTTGCGATTACACCCCATGAGAACAGGTGACGATAGGAGAAACCATCTCGAGCCGGGATACGCGTCGGACGGCCGTGGTCGGGGCCATAATAACAGAAAAAAAATCGAGTCTGTGGTTCGGAACGATTCTCTGAGCTCTGATCAGTCTGAAAGTGTCCGACCACCCCCTCCAAAACCTCATAAAAATAAAAGGGGCCGGAAACTTCGACAGAAGTCGCTTAGCAGCTCAGATGACGAAATACGTTCCACTCCAGAGTGCTCCAGTTGCGAAGAAAGAGACGCGGAAAGTGAAAGCATCAGTGAAAAGGGTGAGTTTTTTCATTTACATAGCATAAAACATATTGCATGAATATTATCTCATTATTGTCATTTAGGAAATTTTATAGTGTAAGCAAGTATCATCAGACGTGTCACTTAGGTATAATCATGATATATCTAAAATGAAACGTTCCTTTAACGGCAAAACTTGATGATGATACCATGAACCATTTGATGATACCACGAACAAATCACAGTACATTTAAGAAAGACATCATAACTCAATTGCGGCGTATCTAAAATTTTAAGGTGTCTTCCTATCTTTAAAGTACAATTTTCGGCCGAAATTCTGATTTTCTAATTTTGAATCAATACTAAATTTTCTTGTTTTAGCTTTCCAAATCAGTTTGAATTTGGTGCTATCTTTCATAGAACTTGAGTTATAGAAAATTTAATGTTAGTTGTTTCATAGGTAAATACTAGTATTTAAGTATAGTTTCCGCTTTTTCTTTTCAATTTTAAGACTGTTTTATCGCAATACATTGTAACTTAAAAATTATTATTGTATTGTTATGAAATCTTGGCAAAATAGTGTGGAAGAGTTGATTTAAGAAATGAACCTTCCCAGACAGCACATAAGCTTAAATCAAATCAAGTTTGACATTTCTTTGAATTTGACGCATTAATGCAAGCTTGACAGTTCAACTCATTCTAAGCTGGCAGCAAGCTTGCAGGAGTCAAGTTGAATTGTCAAGCTTAAATACAGCTTGATTTAAGCTTGAAAATTGATACTCGCGTGATTTTTCCTTTTTAAAGGAGCGTTGATGGCGCCATCTGTAAAAGAGAACGGACATTAATTGTCTAGCGTCCTCAAATTTGCTGAAAGTTCGTAAAAGATGTGTTTTATTTTATATTACCAGTGCCATATTACCGGCAGGGCAAACGGGGCAACTGCCCAGGGCCTAAAGATTTTAGGGCCCAAAAATATTACATCTTACACTTTTGTAATTTAAAAATAAAATTACAAAGGATAAAAAAAAAAAATTCAGAAGTTAAATAATTTTTTTAATTATAAAGTATGGACAATGAAAATAATTCAAATTTACATTTGTATAAATTAATTTAAACTTATTTTTAATTCTTCGAAATGCTCTATATCAATATAGCATACCAATATGTAGGAAAATAACCACATTTGTAAAGGGAATTTTTAGCGTTAAAAAATAGCAAAATTTTTTAACTTAACACAAAATTTGTGTTAAGTAAACCCATTCTATATTTCCAAATATGGAAATTCTTCAAAATAAAATACAATTATACTACGAAATTGATTTCAAAATCAGTCCTTTGTCTCGATTTTGGCCAGCAGTATTGCTTCATGAGTGTTGCGGTACTGAAAGTTTTAAAACGTGTTTTTTTATTTTAATTTTGATTTTAATTTAATTTATTTTGATGCATTATTTTAATTTTGATGCATCCCATGGAAAAATAAAAGAAACAAATAATACATCGCCCACTTATCAATCTGGCGAGAAAACAGCGTGGTAAGTCACTTCAAACTTTACTCATAGCTGCAGAAGGCTCCGGTGGCGGAATGGATAGCGTGCTCGACTACGAAGCCAAAGGGCCCGGGTTCTATTCCAGCGACGAACACTCGATGGAAACAGATTAAATTGAAATTTCAGCGTAGAGGGGGAAAATACGCGGAAAAATAAATTATGTGGGCCGCATTAGCCAGCGGGCGTCCCGTGTATTTAAAAAAAAATTTGTTTTTGGAAAATTTTTTAAGCTTAAAATTTCAAGCTTAATTCAAGGCTTGGAATTTTCAAGCTTAATTCAAGCTTATTGACTTGATAAATCAAGCTTGCTGCAAGTTTGCTGTGCTGTCTGGGTTTGCTAGGAATGTATTTAAATTATTTTAATTTTACAGTTATTTGATGCTATAAATTGTCATATATTTTCACAATTTTCCATTGCGTGAAAATCGTTAACGTGAATAACTTTTAAATAAAGTAGTTAAATAGAGATTTTCGTTTTTACAAGAACATTTCAAGCATTAAAATTAAATGCATTGTATAAAAATAAGTTTACTTCATAATGCTTTGCAAAAGTGAAACTTTTAGCAATTTTTATGCATATGCTGTGCTTAAACACAAAATATTTCAAAATATGCATATTTTCACATGCTAATAGTTTTCAGCTATATTCTGTAACACAATGCACACAGAACTCTGCAAGGTGGTTATAATTAAACTCCCCTATAAATAGCTTTCTACGGGGTGAGCAGATTGCCACCAAATTTGGCAATTTGGCATGTAGACTGTACACGAGATCCGCTCACACAAAGAAGTTCTTTAGAAGTTATAAAAATGTCCAGTAGTTGCTCCTTTTCATAATAAAATCAGCTCTAAAAATGAAATGTTTAAATATAATGTTAAATATAATGAAAAATGTTTAAAAATGAATGTTTAAAAACAACTGAATAAATATTGAAATTCTTTGCACATTATTATGAATTGCTTACATTGTTAAAATAGATGTTTTTTCATGCAAAACGCAACAGAGTGGAAATGTTTTGAACAATTTTTTTTCAAAAATTCCCTGAACACATCTCATGCATAGTCTATATATACCAAATTTGGTTATAAGCCGTTCACCATTTTTATCTGTAGATCCCTGTATAAAGGGGAAGTTTAATTGTAACCATCTGTGTGTATTTTTTTCAAATATTAAAAAAAGAGTCCCCCCAGAAGGTAGTCAAACACCTTAAAACACCCCCCCTCCTTTTTTTAAAGATTGACCAAGAGTTTTTTCTTTTTTCTCTCTTTTTTTTTTTTTTTACTACAATCTAACGTTAAAAACTGTATGTTGTTTTAAATATTGACTACAGTATATTGTTTACGTATTAATCATTCATTAGGAATGACTCGCCAACAAGTGCTAGTTTTATCTTCTGGACAAGTCAGACTCATTTAAAAGTAGAAAGTGAAGCCATTTTATCGTCTCATCGATACGAGTTTAATTATATTTAAAATGAATCTCCTAATTTACACAGTATATTGACAACTGACAGACGCGCTCGTGCCAAACATAACTGATACCTTTTGATTTAGAAAGATCATCATCATACCAAAACTTCCGACAGGATTTTAAGACGTTTCATCAAAGGAGTATTGAATTCTTTATTGAATTAGAAACTTGCAATTAACTCTATATACTTAATTATTCTTTTAAAATTTTTATCCAATTGGTATTTAATATTAAATTTAATAAAACTATTAAGCTTTTCAGTAGGCACTTTTAAAACTCTAATAAAATACAAAGTCTGAAATCGGTTTATTTGTTTACTTACAAGTGATTTCCTTGCTCTTAAGAAATAGTATAGCTTAAAATAAATCATGTTTGTGCAAAGAATAAAAATTTATAACACGCCATACTCGCCGCCACAAAAATAGTAAAATTACAATTTAAAAATTGTATTAAATACGTGTGAATATTTCTAGGCATTGGTTTACGTTATCACATTCAGTGTTGTTGATATTAAAGCATTTAAAACTCTATATAGATATTAAAACTATATGTATATATAGATATATATATATATATGTGTGTGTGTGTGTGTGTGTGTAGTAATCAGGAGGCGCAAGCCTCCAGCAGATGGCATCACAACCTTGGATCTACAGCAGCTGTAGGTGATCAGAGTCTAATTGCTCAAGGCGGCAGAACCAGATCCGGACATACCACGCTCGCGTAGGAGCGAAATCGGACATAGTTAGCTCTCTCGATCGGGCGTAGGCGATTCCACTCTTGAACGACCACGAGAAGGTGGCCAGTGGCTCGTGTATGAGAAGGAAACCTATCCCTGTCACGGGTGCCGACTTGTAAAAATTATTGGGGGGGGGGCTCGTATCCTTACGGAGGTGGACGGGGGGACACAAAATGCTTCTCTCCGTCAGTATAATAAAGGGGTTCAGAAATTTTAGAATTGAGATTTCAAAATGTGCTTTTTTAACATAACACTTTCATGAAAATAAAAGGAATTCCATTTAATAAATTTTTCAAAAATTTTTTGAACTCATTTTTTAAATTAAGTATTTGAACTCAAGATCTCGAATCAGTCTTCAGTACACATATGGAGAAAGCAAATCTCCCTTCTGAAAGAACAACTGAATTTTAATTAAGTTAATAAGAGCAAAACAAGTAAAATCTTTTTCGAAATGTATTTAATGATAATTTCATAGGAAAGTAAATGCATGCAGTCAAATGTGGAAAACTGTTCTGCAAAACATTACTCCAGCTAATATTTCAAAATACCCTAGAAGTACAAACGAGACGAAATACTAAAATCTGGATTATTTTATTTACTTGCAAACATTCATCAGAGATAATTTTTACTAATATAAAATAGTATTTTTTATTTTACTACATGATGAAATACCCATAAATTGAATCGACTTTAATTAAATGTCGCACTACTTTAAGACAGAAAAACTGATCACATTTAAATTACATTTTTTGACAACTTTTTACTGATTACATTTAAAATTATTTAAAAAAACATAAACAAAGAAGTAATAAATACCTCCTTTCCATGTATTAAAACAAATCAAACAAATATACAAACCATCATACAAAGTTACAAGTCCTCTCTTCTACACATACATTTTAAACGGATTTCCGTGATTTGAATTGTAAAAACAAATAAATAAATAAAATATACTTTTAAATTCATTCTCATAGTATTTTCACAGCAGGAAAAAAAAATAATTTTTCAATAATATCATCCTTGTTAACATTTAAAAATGATTTAACAAAGAAATCCAAATGCGAGAATATATCAAAATTCAGAGTCTACACTATTTTAGGTCTTCATAAACATTTTAATACTGAAAACTTTCATTTTACATTAAACTAAGAATACTCATATAATCTTTCAATAACATTAAAAATGAAAAGAAATGTTGAAATGTGGTGTTATGGCCAACTATCTGCGCGAGGGATCTAGCCGGGGGGGGGGCTTCGTGTGGAACTTGGCATAGAAAACTCGACATATAAAATCTGCATTGCACTTTAAATCACACTTCTTTTTGGAAAACCGTTCCAGATTACCTTAACAATTATGAAAACAAATTAAACCAGCACATAAGCAATTGGCAAATCAGAGACGCTCCTGGCAAAATGGACACATAGTAATCATTTTATAAACTAAAACCATAATGAATTATGCTATTTGAAACATATTTTGATGATATTTGTGCAACAATATATGAAAATTTATTTTTATTCAGTACGGAAAAAAGTTGTATAAAATATAATCGTGCTTTGCATTTAAAAGTGGAATAGCACAGAAACAGATATACAATGCCAAAATTATCACTCTGAATTATTGTAGATATTTACAGACAATTTTTAAGAATACTCAATAATATGAAAAATGGAAACAAAATGAATGAAATCTAATTCGAAATCATAGTCTACGCCATATTATTTTAAAAACATATATAAAAACTCCACTGCACTCTAAATCACCCTTCTATTTGGAAAATTGTTCCAGATTACCTTAACAATTATCAAAACAAATTAAACTAGCACACTAGCAATTGGTAAGTCAGAGACGCTTTGGCTAAATGGATACATAGTATTCATTTTATAAACTAAAACCATAACGCATTATGTTATTTGAAATTTATTCTGATGATATTTGTGCAACAATATACGAAAATTAATTTTTATTCAGAACGGAGAAAAGTTGTATAAAATATGATTGTGATGACTGGGGTACGAAGGGTATTTTGTTTATAAGCCTTCTTATGATTACCATAGCCCGTTCGTGTAAACATAGTGCTAAAAGTTCTCCTTATTGAATTTGCAAAATATACATCCATCTAATGCAAGGTATCACTGAAATGTGCACATAAAAATTCAAGCTAAATAGTCAGCTTCAAACTTTCTAGCACATATTCATTCAAATTTCAATTAAGAAGTGTACAATGCCAAAAAGTGTTTCTTGTGTACGAAGTCAATAATGAATCAGAATTATTTTCTCAGAGTTACATATACATATACTGTATAAATATTAACACTAAAATAGCTTTAATAATGTTTGATTATATTTTTTTCCTTCTAAATTTTAACGCAGGCCTCTAAAATGGTAGGAGCCCACAGGTGAAAGCCTACTCAGCCTAATGGGTAATCCGGCCCTGTTTAGGTATAGTCCCTCTTTCCCCCATGACAGCCCCCTCCTTCCTCCTCTATAATTTTTATGGTTTTGTAGCAGTTACGCTAGCTTGATATTCCATAAATAATAATTTACAAACATAGGTGCTTCATAGAGTGCTTTTACAGAAGAGGGAGGCTATTTGCAAGTGTGGGGTGGAGGTGGGGGTCGAATACGAGTATATGTATCACACGCCCAATTCACACATTTTTCTAAAACCATTTTTTGATTTTGATCGTTTTCTTTCATTGTGGGTTCGAGGCAACTACCCCATTCACCCTTACGTTAATCATGCTCGCTGTGACTCCCCTTTCCTTTGCCCTCTATGTATGGATGAATATGGATGAATGCACATATTTACAAAACGGCTGCATATTTTTCTGCCAAGGAACAACGACTGAGCACATAGTCAGAATATTGTGTGCATACTTTAGTGTTGTTATAAAATAAAGTAAATTAGTCAGAGACTAATGGTTTTCTAAAGAGGAATTCTCTTTCAGCAACACAATATGATATGTATGCACATGATCAAGGCCTCTCTGAATTTTGAGCCTTGTCCAAGCTCGGCTTGGGCCCTCGTTTTTTTTCTTCCTTCTTTCTTGGCGAGATGGTTAATCTAGGCCCATGACCACTGTGACCCCCCTCTGGAACCGCCACTGGCACCATATGCAGCCAAGAGTAGCAAAATAATGAACCGAAATTCGCCTAAAACAACAAGTCTTCTTAAAGATTTCATGGTTTTCAAATGTTCGTTTCTAAATTTTCGTATTTATGTGTAAACTAACAAAAATTTTTGAAAATCGTAGGGGGGCTGGGAGACAGCTAAGTAGTGCTCAGCCCGCGTAGCTCTCCCCCCCCCACCTCTGATTACGCCCTTGATGGGGGATAGAGTTTTATATGTAAAGAGAGAAGATAAGAGCAAGCAATTATAAAATATAATCCAGAAGTTGTGCTGCTCGAAGATTTTTATGAAATCATTTTTTATTTAGCTCTTAACTGTAGCTAAATCAGAAACGTTAAGCGTTCGATATTAGTAAAGTTTTGATAAAGCGTATAAAGAAATGAATACTATCTATATCCGAAACTGTATTAAACATCAATTTTTCATCTATCTCACAAGGTTCTTCATGATTTAAAATCTTCAAACTTAAATTTGACTATCAATTTTCTGCCTTGAATTGTTTTTAAGTCACATTTAAACGGTTTATTTTCAGCATCGAAACTTAATACTGCTGGGAAATGGGAATGTCACAATCGTTTGCAGTTTTGCACAATCGGAAAATCTCCCTTATGGTCAGACGTCTACAGAAGAGTCGGTATCTCACAATAGAACAAAAGTGAAAGCTTTTGCTGTACTGATTTAAAAAAGAAAGATTACATTACATGAGAACGACCCTCCTAAAAAAAACGCAGTCCTCTCCCTACTAGAAAGCAATTCCATAATCAATTGTGTCACGGTGTAAAATCTGAAGGGTTCTTGTGGGGGAAAACACCCGTTTCTTTTTGCCTAACTATCTGATGGTCATTTGTTTGTGCTTGCGCTCTTGATAAAGAAGATTGACATCCGTGCCTTACGGCATTACAGGCGCCCAACGTAATTCCTGAATCCCTGTAAAAGAAAAAGCGGAGTGGGAGACAGAAGAAGCTAGCGATACATTCTCTATTTTTAGGATTCTTAAGTTTAACCGATTTGGAGGAAGAAATATGATTTGACACAAAAAAGTTGGAGTGAAGTTTTTGAAGGGGCTCAGCCCCTGAATAAAAATATTGGGGGGGCTGAAGCCCCTTCAAGCCCCATGGAGTCGGCGCCTATGATCCCTGTGACCGACCCCACTAATTCCTGTGCTGTAATATTTCTACGTTCTTTTGTAAATAGTTCCTTCTTCTGTTATACTTAGCTGTTATTGTTAGCTGTAGTTAAGATATATATATATCTTACCTACAGCTAGAAATAAAATTGTTTGTAGGATCAGGTGGGATAATCGGGTCAGAGGGGCGAGTGGGTCACCCTTCGCCTAAAATTTCTCAAATTATTCCATTATAGATGATCTGCCACATTGATTTTATATCTACCAGCTGAAGTACTTAGTATGTACTGCAGATTTCTACAAAGCCTGGATTTTTATCAGCATTGTAGGAGTAAAAGAATTGAATTAGCATATTGGCTAATTCAATAGATTTCAGGTTAGAGAATAACAAAGTGCTGATTGAAATTGTCAATAGAGAAAACCTTTTATTTTCAAAATTAACGTTTTATTTTAGTGGAATGAATATTTAGAATCAAGATTATTCGTCTCCTGTAACTAAATTTTGTTTAATTCACTGTAGATACTTTAATATGCCTCAAGAAAAATTTATACGATTTTCACATAATCTTAAGAAGCAAATAAATATAAAAAATCCACAAAATTTATTTACGTTGAAGAGCAAAATAATATGCTACCTCTAGACACTCCCCTCCTAAAATGGGGGAAACTACAATTTTGGTAAGTTTTAAAATTTATTCAAACTTTTCAAAAAATTCCGGCATTTATTGTTTCAGTCGTTGTTGATCATGTTGCTAAATTTCATTCTATTCTCTTGAGTGGTTTTGAGGGATACGCAAGAATAAACATCCACTCTGTTTTCACAAAATCTCAAAATCTCGGAAATCTTAAAAACATTTTTAGAATCTATAGTTTAAATAATATTGCCACTTAACTTTCCTCTAAAGTTTGTTCTATTGAATTGCCATTTTTCAGGAATGGGACAAACATTTACTCAATTTTCACAAAATCTCAAGATCTAATCCAGATTTTGAAAACATCCGCGTTATAGTTTAAGCGACCACCTACGATGATGCTAAATTTAATTTCACTCGCTTCTGTGGTTTAAATGTAATAGACAAACAAATGTTTACACAATTTGAATAAATTTTCGTAAAATCACGAAATCTAATCAAAATTTTTAAAAATGACGCCTATAGTTTAAGTTGCGTTATCGCTAATCATGTCATTAAATTTCATTTAATTGGCTTTAGTCGTTTTTATGTGGCGCACGAACAAAAATGAACGCATTTTGAAAAGATTTTCGCAAAATGTGTAAATTGGAAAATGAAATCAAAATTTTTAAAACTTGAGTTTTTAATAAAACTGAGTGACCACCTCCCACGCAGCAAAAAGATATCCATTGGTCATCTATAGGGAATCAGAGTTGGATAATGGGTATATCTATTAGAAGTCCAAGATCCTCCAGATAACATAAAATGGACTTCTATAAGAGATTGGAGGTGTGATCTCTCTAAGGACTAGAAACATGTATTATATCCAGGATGCCTATAAGAGATCTATATCTAAGTAGCATAGATATTAATTGGACGTGCAAAATATCCAAGATTTCTCAGACAGCCCATAAATGGATATCTATATCATATCCAGAATATCCGAGCAATCTGCAATAACCCTCTTTTGGGATGCGGAAAAAGTGAATTGTGACGTCAGAACTACGCCATCTCTTACCAGCTGAGTTTTCTTCCTCTGTTCTGTGAATTTTGGTGCTGCCATATATTATCATGCATAAGAACTCTTCAAGTTACTTTTAAACTGAGACCTATTTTCCACGGATAGTATCGAACCATGGATCGAAGGCGTGGTAGGCGAGCGTTCTAACCACCAGACAGAATCGACTCTAGTTGTGATGACTAAAGTGCTTGTTGTTTCAATTTCGGAATGAAAACTTTTATGCATCTAAATAAATAAAATTAGAATTTGCCTGTACAATACTTTGTATTACAAAGTTTTGCGATTTCTGTCCGTTTTAAGCATTTGGGACCCCACTACAACCGTAAAAAGAAAGTTAGTTTGCCTGTCGCTCTTTCAGTAACGCTTTTTTTATTTGCACATCACGTGAAACTGACTGAAGCGAATGAAATAAAATTTGGTGACACGATAGTGGTCACTCAACTTAAGCTATAGGCGTCGGATTTAAAAATTTTTCTTACTAGATTTTGCGATTTTTCTGAAAATCCTTTCAAACAATAATTTGCGTAAATTTTTGTTTCAGTATGCATAACAACTGCATACAATTTGCTAAAGTGTATACTTTCAAAACTTTAAAAATATGTACTTTTTATGTACAGCTGCGGAAAAAAAGGCCCACTTGTACTTTTTTCGGCCGTCGTTCGTCATACAGCCAAGTTACAGATACCAATCGTTTACGATTGAAGTACACTTTAATTTTATATTCACGAAAATTGCATAAGGGGCCATCTACATATTAAAATTCGCAACAACTTTTTTTTCTCGATAGCAACCCCCAGATTTTACTTCATCTTCCAAAAATTTAGCTCATTTTAAAACCGGATACCAATTTTCAATAAATTTGAACTACAAATGGATGAGTTATGAGCTTCCAAAATCCCCCTCCCCATATGTTAAAATATTTTTTCATACTTTAATTCATATCTCATATAATACTGATAATAAGAAGCTGAATTTTATTCATACTATTAGAACTGAACGACCCAAACATAATTCCCTATTATTATGATTTTTTAATAAAATATTAATATGAATTATGAATTATTAAATTAATATTTAAAAAAATTACGAATAGCGACCTAGACAAATTTTGATGGAAATAGGTGCAGAAAGTAATATTACATGGCTCTGCAAAATTTCAAATTTTTACGTTCAGTAGTTTAATTTATATTAAATAAAATGTGTTATTTTCATGGGTTAAGGGACCACATATAAATTTATTAAGTGGCAATTTTTTGAATACTGCTTAAAATAAACGTAAATTAGATTTCTTTTGTGCAAAAAAGATACCAGTATTAAAAAAATCAAATTTTGAAGCAAATAAATTAGAGGTTTTTAAGAGTTTGATGATGATTCTATAAAGCGTCTATTGTTGCGTCCGCTACCATATCCCCCCCCCCCCAAATAAAATATTTTCCAGGTATAGAATTAGATGCAGTAGATGTATATGACTTCTAATACAACATCCTATTTCTGAAAAATTAACATCCTCAACATTCTAGGCATGAATTTGACCTTTTTTAACATAATATCAGATCTTTGGACTTCCCATATTTTATCAAACATTCAAAATCACGTTTTTCTGTCTAAATTTTCATCTGACAATAAATTAAAATACCACCAAAAATTTTATAAAAATATTGCACTCTGCAGACTAAAATATTAAATGAAGAAAGTGAAATAACAAACACAGTGATAGTATTCGGGCGGCGAAAAAGTAATTGCGTTTCTTACATGAAATTCAAATAAATAAATTTTCAATCGTGAAACCATTCTTCTAGTTCGACCGTAGCTGGGTAACATTCCTGATTGCAGTCAGAAGAGCAGAGAACAACCTCTTACTCCTGCCAAGATTTCACCTGTCTAAGAGAACCATTAAGGGAAATACTCAATAACAATTTCAAAATTAGAAAAATTTTCAAAATCGTTAGCAGTCGTTTTGCATTTTTCCTTTAAGTCATGTGTACGAACCAAGGAAGTTATGAACTCACGAGTCATTTGGACCTCTGACTAAACATTCTACTTTCTACCCTTGATATTCTCAGAAGAAAAAACTTCAAGAGAGATGGCAGCAATATTTTCCTTGAAAATAGTATTTATTTCTTTTACCTCTCGCCAGCGAAATGGATGAAAGGCGAAGAGTTCGGGACCTACAAATAGCGCTTTTCAATTTGTAGGAAGTCCCTTAAAAACGCGCAAAAAATAATTCGCAATATCTCCGGAAATTATCGTAGAAAATTAGCGAAAATTAATATTTAGGGTAATTTGAAAGTTTTCTTGCGTTTAATAAAGTCAAAATACAGTGTTGCCATTGAAAAAAACGAAGTTGATGCAGAATTAAATATGAAGACGGCCCCTTATGCAAATTAAATTAATAGTAAATTAAAGTATGCGTTGTTTGCAAACGAATGGTATATATAACTTTGCTGTACGACGAACGACGGCGAAATAAAGAGCAAGTGGGCCGTATTTTCCGCAGCTGTACAAATTGTGCACAATCTATATGCTTTTGCAAAAAAAAAGTGTAGGCTTTTTGTAGCTGTGTTGGTGCTATAATTTTCAATTATTTATTTAAAAAACTGTACTTAATTTGAATAGTTACACAGTTATTGTGTAACAAAGTTAATTTTATGATGTGGAGAGCGTTAATAATTATATACTGTATATTATTTGAATTATGAGTGTTATACTACAGTGCATTTGAATTTGTATTATAAGTACACCACTCATTACAAATAAATAGCACTGCTGTTTATTACAATGTAAGAACATAATTACTAATTATTAATAAATTCACTTACATAAGTATTGATTAAATCGAACAAAATCCAGCACGTGGAGAAAAATGTGTATCGCTGATGTATACCGTACGCATATACCAGCTGTGTCACGTTGCTACCTTGCACGTACTCCCTCTCTCTTTTTAAATTTTAAATGTGTACACAAATCGAGCGCGAAATTTGAAGCGAAACTAAATTTAAAAAAGTGTAGGCTTTATGAAAAAGTGTAGGCTTTATGAAGTTTTCCAATGCGAACCCAGTGAGAATTGCGTTAAAATGTGTACAAATGTAAAAAAAATTGTGAAATTATGAGAATATCATAAATTAATGTGCAATACCCTTACAGCCTCAAAAAACATTGAAAAATTTTTTACAAAGAATTTCAAATGTGAAAAAAATTTGTGAATACGTTTTCATAAATATTTATTTTTTGTTAATAAAATACAATAATGTGTGAAAACCTGTTTAAGGGGGGAGATCACCTTGAGTGGTCCAAAAAATCGATTTTTCAAAAATTTCAGTATAGGTACTCTGAAGTATTACAAATCTATTGCAAAAAGAATTTTAAAAAAATCAATTAGAACAGAAGTTATCGCGAAAAGAGTTTGATATCAAGAGTGAAAATCTGAACAAAAAAATAACTTTAAAGCTCTTTTTCGCGTTTGATATCAAGAGTGAAAATCTGAACAAAAAAATAACTTTAAAGCTCTTTTTCTCAAAAGCATGTTTTTTCATATTGCACGCACTCTAACTTAAAAACTATTTATAATAGATACTTGAAATTTTTACATAATTATAATATTGATATATAGCTTCAGGCTGAACCTCAATTTATCCAGCTTTTTATTCAAAAAGATTATATATTAAAAAAAAAAACACAAAAAATTTTGAAATTTTATGTGCATAAATTTATAAATGGCATTAATTAGGTTAAAAATATAAAGTATGCTTTTAAATTGAGGTTCAGTATAAAGAATAGGTAACTAAGTAAAAATATATAAAATATCAAGTTTGTATGAGCAATACATTTTTAAGAATCCTGCGCGCAATGTGTATATATGAGTATTACTATTTTTTAAAAGTCTACTTTTTAAATTATTATTTAAATAATTAATATTCAAGTATATATTTTTTTGAATATTTTTCTGAAGTATAAAAATGTATAAGAATACAAGTATAAAAAATTATTGTATTCCACTTATTATTTCTCAAAATACAGAGGCTTTTATATGAGTGTATCAAGTGCAGTTTTTTGAATCTTCAAGGTGATCTCCCCCCTAAACTGCATAAATATAAATTTTAGAAAGCTTTTACAAGAAGTTTTCACTTCTGACGTACTCAGAAGCAGTGTAACGTCATTGAAATCAGCCGCGGATGTAGAGCCAGTCTTTCCCAGTCTGCAGAAGCCATCCAATCTTCTACGTAAAGAAGACGTCTGCAAATGCATCTCTTGTGGATGTTATACACGCACATTCAATAGATTTGTAGCTTTGTGTGGCAATTAAATATCTATGGGACATCTATTTCATTAGCTACGTAAGATGTGTACTGTTGAATTTCTTATGGATGTCATAAATACATTTCACATAGATATCTAGTTTCGGATGGCTATTAGATATCTATAAACCCTCTAAGGATATCTTATAGAGGTAGCAATTTAGATTTCCTATAGATATATATTTTTCTCCGCATATAAATATCTTTTAAATCTCCTGGATATTATAGGTCAGTTTGGATATCTATTAGACCTGATTTGGACATAGTGTGCTGTGTGGGCTATCACGTCTCCAAATTTCATGCCATATATTTCAATCATTTTTACAAGACAAGACAAGAAAAAAATTGCTGTTTGGAGTGCCTAGTCCCAAAGGATATAACTCCACTTATTTGGATGTGAGTTACAATAAAATGTGAGTTATTAAGGAAGATCTTCGCCGATGAGAGTCTTGCTTGTCCAGCAAAAGAAAATACAAAACAAGAGCAGTATTTTTGTCTGGGGTAATCATTAGTTTAGTCCAGGTCTTCAAGCAGGAGGACCGCTTTGGGTCTATTCCTGTTGTCAGAATTCCGGATGTTATCATCGGGAATCTCACCTAGCAATTCATTAGGAAGGCTATTTAATTTGTCGTAAAAATTTTGTGCTTGTTTTTTGATGATACTGTTCCGGGACGATATTTTAAAGTCGTGCCTAACGACTTTATTTTTCGTGCGGGCGTGTCTAATCCTTCTCAGAATTTTGTTGTGTTTAGTGGATAAAATCTTTAGATTCATCTTAGCTGTGTGGGCCCAAATATTACTGGCATATGTGCCAGCGGGGAGGGCAACTATATTGTATAATTTTCTTTTGTTCTGAATGCTGAGACCCTTTTGATAAAGGAGCTTAACACCAGAATTTTGGGCCACAATCATTTTGTTTCTGGCATGAACGACCTGTGGCTTCCAAGTTAGCCTGGAATCAAGCATAACTCCCAGATATTTGTAAGTCCTGCCCTACTTCACTCATGTATTGTTAATGTAAAGTGGCATGGCAGTTTTACGTGATCGTGTAAAGTGGATGGATTGACACTTTGAAGGATTTACATTAAGTTTCCACTTAACGAACCAATCCTCAAGAATGTCAATGTGGTGTTGAATTGTGTTGACCATAATGCCGGGATCGGTGACTTTGGACATTATTGCCGTGTCGTCTGTATAAATTGCAAAAGAGGTATCAAGATGTCTGGAGATGTCATTAATATGTATATTGAACAGTGTATGGCCAAGAAGAGAGCCTTGTTGAACCCCTGCATAAATAGGCGTGTGATGGGAAAAAGTATTGTTAATGCGAACGCTGCAAAGCTGCGATTACGCAAATAGGAGTTGATCAGGTGGATTAAGGTGTTTGGCGTGTTGATGATGATGAGCTTGAAGATGAGTCAGAAAAAGTCAAAAACAGTGTCACTGACAGAATATTTTTTTAACAGTCGTACTGGGTTTCCAGGTGTTTGATATATACGGATAGGAATCACAAAAATTTTGAATTACAAGTAATATACAGACAAAAATCTAATTTTATTTATATACATTCCACAACACCTACATAAAAAGACACTGTTGCAATTTATGTTTTGCGAAAGTTGTAGTTGAGTAAATTGGAATTACACTGACTGATATCACTTTAAATACCATTATACTTCATACTAAGTAACATAGCAGGAAACAATTGGTGGTGTATCTAAAAATAAATCTTTGCCTGCCATATAAAATCCAATTCATTTATTTGAAACTAAAATTTCATAAACACCGTGCGTACCCAACCGGGCACACTCAGCAAGTATCAGGGGACCAGTAGCTTGGAGGTTAAGGGCCTTCCCCACTTCACGCCAATCACCTAAGCGTACAGTCATGGGTTCGATTCCCACTCATACCCTGGATGTTTAAATTTCCTTTCTTTATACTAGTTTTGTGTTATGGCAAACCTACACGAGAGGTATCTGCCTACGGGCGGATATCATAAATTCGGAAACCTTTGGTGTGGTGTGCATAACCAACCATAATTCCAGGTTTTAACCAGGAATCTAGCTCTCTTCTCCGTAGTTTCCGAGCATTTACCAAGACTTTCGTTCCGAACGGCTTAAGATGATTTATTAATAGCTGGTACACGCTGTTACAGTTCGAAGGTTGTAACCTTTTGTCCCATGTGCGCAATTCTGTTCCAGGATTATGTAAAATGCATAAGGGTTTCAGCCCATACACTTTTATCCATATCCATCGGTATAAAAACCACTATCCTAACAAAGTTTTGACATCATCCAACGTTGTGTAATTGCATGTTTCAGCAATCGCGATTTGTTCGGGTGTATATAAGTTCGCCAGTTGATACTTTCTACCAAGTCTTTCAATTAAATCACGAAATTCCTTATTGACAAATTCTAAGCCGTTGTCTGTACACCCTCCAAAAAAGTATTCGAGTAAGAGATAAATTTCGTACGGTTTCGTTTTGTTGCAGAATACTCTGCTAGTTTCCTGGGTTCGTCGTTCTAAAGTCCAGTCGGTGTAGAAAGTTCTAGAAAAGGATCCACTTGTCAGGATGGAACACAAACATTATTGCTTCTAGAACTCCGTAGAACAATCAGCTGCACAAAATTCATAGGTACTAACGATCAGTAGCTCGTTTATAACAGTCCACTCAGTACCGAAGCTTTCACAAATTCTGTAATTCTCACACAAAATAAAACACGTCCACTGGCAAAATTCAGTGGAAATGTACAAGGGATTTTGTACATAATCCCTTAAGACACAGCAATGAAGAATTTACACACAGAACTTAAAAATCAGCTTCTAAAAGCAAGCGAAAACGCCGCTTCTATAGCGTCAATACAAAGCGTAACACAGCAAACTCACTCTGACTCAAATTGGGGGAGGCTGCTGCTTTTATAGTCTTCTACGAACACCGTGAAAGGTTCCAGAGAAATCCATACGTGGATTTACTAAAACAGACTCGATTATGATTGCGTAATAGAAGAGAAATATTAGGCTATTATGAGATTTAAATGCAGAAAAACCAACTTTACAAGCCCCATTGGGAAAATCGCACCAAATGACCAAAATTTCGCCAAGCTTGGTGACTTTTGGGATATATCACCAAATTTGGTGCCAAAAGCAAGTCCCTAAAAGTGAAGTTACCGAATGCCTAGGGACAAAAAATCTCGATATTTCTAGAAAACGCTATTCAAACCAATTCGGAAATCCAAAACTGCGTATCTCGCGTTCTAGTTGACCAATTTTGATGCAACAAAAACCAAAATTTAACTATCTGACGCGTAGAAAACGAATTTTAAACTATTTAAAATCCCAGAGCAGCAGGTAACCTCAAAATTTCGTATCTCGCGTTCTAGTTGACCAATTTTGATGCAACAAAAACCAAAATTTATCTATCTGACGCGTAGAAAACGAATTTTAAACTATTTAAAATCCCAGAGCAGCAGGTAACCCCAAAATTTCGTAACAGTATATTAAAAATTATTTATCATAGAATATGAATTAGGCTATGTATAAATATGAATTGCCATATTTCTGTCAAGTTGTGCGTTTTTCAAAAACTCAATTATTATTCGCAAATCTAAAATGGGAAATTCATCTCGTACTCGAATACATTTTTTTGGAGGGTGTACGGACTCTGTCAATTTTGTGGTCAAAAAATCTCATGTATCTCTTCTGGAATCCTTCAAATGTCAAGAACGCTTCACTTTGGTGACCAAACGTAGCCACTTCTTTTCTGCTAAAATCATTGATGATCAAAAGGAAATAACGTTAACAGAATGTAGACATTTCAGGCATTGACCCACAAACATCCATGTGTATGGGCCGTATTCACCAAATACCTAACACTCGTGTTAACGCACGAAAACGAGGGGATACGTATATCAAATGGATGTATATTTGGTGTCTATTTAACGTCTGAAGAGGTTAACAGGGGTGTCGAGTGCTTGGTGAATACCGCCGTAAGAGGTTTAAACGGTCTCTAAGAGGTAATTTTACCTATGGGTTTAAACGAACATCTTTTTCCCTTTCGCGACTTTTCATGCATCACAATGTAGGCTAATCGCACTCTAGTATTGGAAGGCTTTTTAAGCATTTAATTTACTCGTTCTTTTAAAATAATCTTTGTTAATATGTGAAAATCTTCTATGTCATATAAACAAATCATTCAAATTTCTTTTAGACACTTTTGTTTTCTCCCCACCTCCTTTATTTGAATGTTCAGGTTTCTCGCTGTTTAAAGACTGGGTCAAAGATTCATCGTTGCAAACTCCATTCAGAATTTTTCAGTCTTTGATCATAAAATTCGGTTTTTAAATTTTTATAGAATGGAAAGCAGTGATTAAGTCCTCTTCATCTTTATGCAGTGAACAATATCTTCCCTTGCTAAAAATAAACGTTTATCTTTTCATCTTTACTGACAAAAGTAGCTCCTTTACACTCGAACTTTGAATCTGCTCACAAATTCCTTTCAAGTCTATTAACATGTAGAGCATTATGAAGGTTAATTTCAGTTTCACCATACATGAGGCAGATCTTCACTTTTCCTTCAATAGGGTATGCTACACGTTCAGTTTACTACTGCCATCTTCAGGCCTTTTTAATGGAGTAAATTCTGTAAAAAGATTTTTGCTGTGATACAAACGTCTGTAGTTCAAATCAAACGTCTGTAGAGTCAAATACAAACGATGTATCATCCATTACATCCTCCCTACTATTGGCTTCCACAACAAAGTTTTGGACCTTTGCTGTGATTTCTTACCTTACATTATCTTTGCACGCTGACCCTTTGCGTCGCACTGTAGACATTTTCCTTTAATTTGTCAGGTTTCTTACAGTGTAAAAGTTTGTTCTTTGAAATCATGGCTACTCCATCTGGATCATCGGCTCTTTGTTTTAGCCTGGATTCTTTTGCATTTACCTCTTCTAATACTTTACTAAACTTAAAATCCTCTCATCCTTCTATCGATTAATAGCTTTAACATCAGCTTGAAAGTCTGGAAGCAAAAATCTAATGAGTGGAAAGGCCTTGTAAATATCCCGTATTGGGTGATTAGCGTATCTCATCCCATTTACAATTTTTTCAATCATGCATCGAATAAACCAACACTTTTATTTCTTTTATGTTGCAGCTAAACAACTTGACTAAATGGTGAACAAGTCTAGAACGACTTTTCAGGTTTAAAATGTTTTTCTAATCGCTTCCTTTCCATAGGAAATATCTTCACTTAAAGTCCTATATTCAGGGCAAATGTTAAAGTAAATAGGTTTACAGGCCCTCTTGAATTAAGTTGAAATATTTAGCACCCTTTGTTGAAGCACCTGGTTCCTCTGGTTTTGTCTCATAACTTGCACTATGTTCCACGAGTTTCTGTCCATCGACAGTCCTGTAATATCATCAGACCAAGTTGCATAATTCGTGAAGTTTAACGGTGTAAATTTCTTGCCGAAAATCAACCATTTTAAGTACTACAGGCTTTGAAAATCAGTAGTTCTTAATTTGGAAACAAAAACAAAAACTCTTTTATAAACTTACACCAGCATCAGGCCATGGTCGATATAATGGGCCAATAACCCTTTTGTAGTCGAGGAAATTTAAATTACACTGACTCACAACATTTTAAATATTGTCATATTTCTTACTAAGTAGCAGAGTAGTAAGAAAGTGGTGGTATATCTAAAAATAAAAACTTTATCAGTATTATAAAATCTAATTAATTTATTTGAAACTAAAATTTTATAAAAACTATACGTATCCAACCGAACAGTTTCTGGGCAATGAACAAAATCTAATCAGAACGCAAATCGTAGTAGCATATATAGTATATACAAAGTATCTCAAAAAGGTGGTAACGAGCTTTAATTCTGTATCTAATAGAGATAAGTGGGCAATGTAATTTTTTAAAAAAATGTCAAAATTAGGTAAGGGAAAACGTCTGTGCTAAGAAAGAATTCCTAATCGATGTATATATACTGCAGTTAGAGCACGAACGGAGAGACTGAACACACGGACAGACAGAAAAACAGTCAAACCAAAATCATAAACACTTTTCAGCCTTGTTTGAAAGTGTCATAAGAACGCATTAGAATCACTAACAATTATTAAAATATTACCATCATTTCACAACGAATAATTAAGACAACCATAAAAATTAGGCGAAAATTTGAGCGTGTTTAGGACTGTTTGTCATCACCCTAATTCTATTAACACACGCAGTTTAATTAGTAAAAACAATAAAAAGACAAAAATATGCTTTTAAAAAACTTAAAGGACCTCGCGGACTTGAGCGATTCGTGGAGAGATAGATACGTCTTTTCCCAACAAGAGTTCTAAGTAATTTTGTAAAAAATTTGACTTCTATTACAGTATTTTTTTCCTGAAAATTAAATGTAGTACCAATGAACAAGTTACATAAAGTGCATAAAAAGGATATTTTTCTTAATTTTTGAAAATTTCTATGTGCTTGTAATTAGGTTTTAAAACAGGGTGGCCCTGTTGGGCACCAGTATGGTGGGGTAAGTAGGTCCTTACTTGACATGGCAAATTTTGTTCTCGATTATGGCCCAGAACAAAGTCTATACTCTGCCTTAGAAGATGTTTTAAAACTAAGCCAACCAATACTTTCAAACAGGCATCATAAGCTCATGTTAATGTATTTTGAATTTCTTTTTAATGTAGACAATTTCTCCAAATATGACCAGTTTAATTATTTTTTACTATTTTTCAATTGTCTTAGGTAGCTACCTACATACTAAGTCAACTTAAGTTTTAGTTCTGTTGCTTTATTAGTCTATTTACGATACCCAATATTCAGTTCTAGGTCTAGATAAATTATCAGAGGCTTCATTTCATATTTTTCTTTTTTCGTATAGGTTTAAATAACATTCATACATATTATTTTTCATGTTCGAATATTTACTGACATACAGTTAAACAAAACTAATGTAACTCTGCTTAAATGAAAAATAAATTAAAAAAATAGAAATTAAAATGAAGACATTTTCTGCTCTTGGATTCGTTTTATAAATTATGTTGTTGCTTGAAAACTGTTTGAGAAAATCCAATAATTTTTTTCTATAGAGTTAAGAAAAGAATCTACTTTTGACCCACTTATCCTGCCCTAAGTCAAAAGTCTACCATTAGCCTATCGAAAAGTATTAATTGTTGCGCCACTTTCCCCACGAAATGGATAAGGGGGCAATCTTGATTGAATTTCTTTATTTTTTTTATCCCTCAGTCTAAAAATTCTGATAGTAGGTAAATGTCTCCGTTTATAGAAAGGTAACTGTTGTGAAATTAGAGGGGAAAAAATTATAACTCTTGCAATAGGTGCAGTCCAACTCTAAGAAAGCTTTCCCACTTGCTCTCATCTTCTACACAATTGTCCCATGTCGACATTTTGACCTGAAATTGGCACGCCAATTTGAAACTTCTAATATTCGACCTCACTTAATTTTTATGAAACTGCGATCATTATTTTTTATTCATCCTAGCATTTTTTTAATCTATTACGGCCATCTTTCTATTACAAACATAAAATATTTGTCATTACCACATCTTGATTAATGACGCGCCTGTTAGAGTCAAGAATTATCCCTGACACATTATGAAAAATGGAAGTTCATACTGAAACTGCACTTTTGTGGAATAGTTTTCCCAGAATGCGCTAGCAAAAGTGCCTTTATTGCGAAAGCCATAATAGCTTAAAAATCGTATATATAAAAATTTTGGGAAGTTCATTTTTTAATAGCTTAGCTTCATCTTTCTATTATAAGCATAAAAGAACGATTGAACTATTTCCTAAAAGGTTTAAACTTATGAGTTGTTCGTGTGTGTGTGTGTACGTATATATATATACAGGGTATCCAGCCTTAATGTGACCCAAAAGCTAATTCCCGAACCGTTCGGTTTAGATATGCACTTCCAATTTAAAAAATGTTTTAAAAGGGGTAAGAAATGTTTTTACGTGCTTTTCGAACCAAAAAACCCATTTAGAAAAAAAGTACAAAAATTAAATTTTTATACGGTCCCCAGGTCCTATCACTTATATTTAGGAAAAGATGCAGTACACAAAAACAAAGTAAACACAAAAAGTTTTATTTTATTACGATAAAAACTGACCAAGTTATGGAACTTTGAAAATCATACATTTCATCCATTTTCTCGGCCAATTTCAAGAAGCTAGTAAGGGACCGTCTCCAAAGCGAAATTAATTGGAACTCTGCCTGGAAACTTTCGCTCTTGCACGTCACTCTTATGTAAATCGTTTTTAAATTTAAAAGTACACACATTACGTTAATATTACAATAACTGAGTACTTAAGAAACAAAATTTATTCTGTGTACGTGTAAAACATAGATAAAATAAAATATTTTGGACGAAGAAAACTTTTCAAAAGCAGTTCCAAAAACTTAGACTTATTTGCCTGCGGCTTCAGACTGATTTGCTGCGATACTGATCATGGCGAACGTTAAAAATCTGTTATGTAGTCACTTGCAATTGCATACAGCCGTATTCTAATATTACGAATTCTAGTATGGGAGAACGAGATGTATACAACTGGTCTCCAGGCATTAGCTCCTGCGCCAGGACTGGACGATAAGGAAATGCACCGTACGTATGGAATATGTTCCACACCGTCGTTTTTGAGTAGGAACAAGCCTTGCTAATATCCTGGATACTACTTTCAGGATGAGCCAGGGCATATCCTAGAACATCCTCAGCGGGTATCCGCAAGCTTGAAGGTGTGGCACGAGACGAGGGAATACGTCTACGACAACTCCCAGTTCTATACAAGCGTTGAACAGCACGGGCAATTGTACAATAAGATAGATGTCTTTGACTGGGAAATTTAATGGCATAAAGTCTTACCGCCTCTCTCTTATTTCGATTATACACTGCCCATACAAGAGTACCATTTCGCAGTATTCTTCATTTGTATACATCTCGTTCTCCTGTACTAGAATTCGTAATATTAGAATACGACTGTATGCAATTGCAAGCGACTACACAACAGATTTTTAACGTTTGCCATGATCAGTATCCCAGCAAATCAGTCTGAAGCCGCAGGCAAATAAGTCTAAGTTTTTGGAACTGCTTTTGAAAAGTTTTCTTCGTCCAAAATATTTTATTTTATCTATATTTTACACGTACACAGAATAAATTTTGTTTCTTAAGTACTCAGTTATTGTAATATTAACGTAATGTGTGTACTTTTAAATTTAAAAACGATTTACACAAGAGTGACGTGCAAGAGCGAATGTTTCCTGGCAGAGTTCCAATTAATTTCACTTTGGAGACGGTCCCTTACTAGCTTCTTGAAATTGGCCGAGAAAATGGATGAAATGTATGATTTTCAAAGTTCCATAACTTGGTCAGTGTTTATCGTAATAAAATGAAACTTTTTGTGTTTACTTTGTTTTTGTGTACTGCATCTTTTCCTAAATATAATTGATATGACCTGGGGACCGTATAAAAATTTAATTTTTGTAATTTTTTTCTAAATGGGTTTTTTGGTTCGAAAAGCACGTAAAAACATTCTTTACCTTTTTAAAAACATTTTTCAAATTGGAAGTGCCTATCTAAACCGAATGGTTCGGGAATTAGCTATTGGGTCACATTAAGGCTGGACACCCTGTATATATATATACAGGGATACAGGGTGTAAAGTACTAACGGTGCCCAATGGCTATTTCCTAAACTGTTAGTCAGAGACCCATAGTTCCAATTGCAAAAATCTTTAAATTGCATAATCTATTATATCAGAAACATTCGAAATCAATAAATCAATTCCCATAAAAATTACGAAATTTAAATTTTTATACGGTCCCCTGTCCTATCAGTTACATTTAGAAAAAAAAATCCCTTATACGATTTCAAGCACAATAAAACAAAATTCGTCCTTCTACGACCAAAATTCACCGAGTTACAGCTGCTTAAAGTTAGAGCACTTTTCGAGATGCGGAATAGGGTTTGTATACAAAATGAATTTGAATAAAATTAATGTACATGGTTTTGAGCCTTGTAATATTTTTTAGCAATTTCATCAACTATTTTACGATTGTAGATTGCAATAAAGAAGATCATCGTTTAACTATGAATATACAATAAATCAACATAAAAGTATAACTTATACTGAAAATAGAATATTTTAAAGAGCTTTTCAAATAAACTGGTGTTAAATAACTTAAAATACAAAAACAAGAGAATAAAACACTTCATTAAACATTAAATTAGAAAATGAAACATTTTAAAGTACGAATATATGCATTTTAGAAACTTAAAATAATATTACAAATCTCTTACCGTAACATTTGCTCAAAGTATAGCTTCACTCACTTGCAATGCAAATATGCACCAGTGTAAAAAACTCTTCCTGTACTTTGCGTAGCATACTCGATGTTACACATCTGTATGCTAGGCATATTTACGATTTAGTAAGTCTGATTGCGGATAGATTTTTATAGAGCCTGACTATAACCCTTTCCTTAAAGATTAGTATTCTAAAATTAGTTTTGCTTCTTTCTCCGCATTATGCTAGAAAATGAAATTATAATCTATAATTTAAAATTTCAATATTTATATGGCCCCTTAACGGTTTACCGTACCGGGACATTTTTAAACGTGGTAAAGTGACTAAAGTCAAAATGTTTGCTGCTTCATAACTCGGCGAATTTTGGAAGTAGAAGGGCGAATTTGTTATTGGTCATGAAATTGTATAATGAAAATTTTTCTAAATATAGCTAGCTGATAGGACCGAGGAACGGCATAAAAATTTAAGTTTCGTAATTTTTATAGGAATTGATTAATTGACTTCGATTGATTCTGATATAATAGATTACACAATTTAGAGTATTTTTGCAACTGGAACTATGTGTCTCAGACAAACGGTTTAGGACACAGCCATTGAGCACCGTTAGCACTGAACACAATGTATATATATGTAAAGAAATATAAGAAAAAACAGATTTACGAAAAACTTTCGTTAATTTTCAATGTTACACTTTTTAAATTTGTATGCGATCCCTGTACAGAAAAATTCCCAATCAGTAAAATGTACCTCATTCACTAATGAAGTGATGTACAAATATTCAACCTTTCAGAGTAAAATATCTCACAGATATCTTTAAACAAAGATGATCCGAGGTTATACATGTATTAGAATGTAAACGTTTATTGCAAGAGGACAAACCATCGCTTTCTTTAATAGTTTTTGTATGAACCCTGAAACGCGATTATCCGGCCTGATTTTCTAATTTCAAGAGCCATTGAAAAGTGGTTTAAGTCAGCATATATTTATATTCGTATTTCTGAGACTGTTTAGGATATAATTCTCATATTTTGTACGTTGCCTGATTAATGAATGGGGCACATTTTACTAATTGGAAATTTTTTTGTACAGGGGTCTTATAGAAAGTTAAAAAATGCAAATTTTTGAAAATTAACGTGAGGAATTTTTTATAAGAGTAATCTTTTTTCCTAACTTATTTTAAACATTTTTTCGATTTACATTTTCCCACTTATCTCTAACAGATAAAGAATTAAAGCGTGTTACAGCCTTTTTGGGACACCTTGTATGTATTTACACAGTGTGTTCCATAATTATCGAGGCAAACTTTAAGAGGAGGTAGGGCAGATAATAAGGATTCAGAATCATATAGCAATGTGGGGATTCAGAATCATATAGCAAACGCCGTCTTCATACATCTTGTAATAATCACTTTGGAATCAGTGCTGATATAATAGTGACCTTTCTGATCATTGTTCGTCAAAAACTAATGTATCTAACACGGGATTAAAATTAATAGTTTAAAAATTTTCTTTCATTTCATTGAGGAAATTTTCAGAGACAAGCTTATTGTTCATGAAACCTGTTTAAGAAATTAGATAAACATAACAGCTCTTTTCCCAAAGTGATTATTAACAGGTAAACGGAAAACGGTGTTTTTGACCTCATATTGCTATATGATTCACATTCCTTATTATGTGCCCTCACTATGGGACTTGTCTGTTTGTCTGTTTAGGCGCCTAGACAGTTAGTTATGCTTCGGCCATTTTTCGCGCACTTAGCGTTATCGCGAGGTAAATTTCAAAACAAAACATCCGCCGGAGCTTCACACTAGCCAGCTCACACAACGTTAGGTATGCAATGTTTTTCGAATACATAGTCATTTTTGTTATCAGTTTATATAAATGTGCTTTTTTTCCTTTCGAATTTTGCATTTTAGTTGATTTCTATATATATATATATATAATCATTATCATTTTAAAAACAATATGTTATATTTAATAGGCTATACTATCTATTTTATTGAATAACTTTAAATTAATTATTATTCTAAATAGCTTCAATTTAATTAATATATCTGATACTAATAAAGCATAATAATATTAACCTTTAATATTTGGCAACACCTTTATATTCTTCTTTCCACTGTTACACTTTTATTTTGTGGCAACACCAGTTTTCACATGCTACAATTTTTAACTTTGGCAACATGTTGTACTTGCCTTCCATGTGCTTTCCAGCACCCCAGAATGGAATGTCGATTTTTCAGTGCTATTTCTATTATTTTGATTTCTTTTTCTTTTCTTTTTCTTTTCTTTCCCGTAGGGTAGAGCCCAGAACGTCTGGAGTGAATATCTCTTTTGATATGCCACACAACCGAAACCCTACTACTTTGTTTGTTTTTTAATTATAATCCACTGGTTGTGGCTCCTGACGATGGTGCCAGTGGTTATAATTCCGTTCCATTCTTTTATCACATTGTTTATTGTACTTTATTTGGCTCAGCTTCTTTTTATTATTATTATTATTATTATTTTCCACTTGTGGTTTATAATTATTGCTTCTGCTGTTATGTTTTTAATACGAGGTATGGCATATTTGCAGTATACATTGTGTTTTACTTATTAGTTATATATATATATGTATAATTTAAGTAATTAAAGTGCTTTTTCTTAAAATGTGTTCATAAACTTGTTTGGGTGAAAATACGGTCAATGAATGTGTTTATAAGATGCATAAATATGTTCTAGTAATAGGCAATTGTAAAAATTTGTCCCAACACATACACATGTTCAGGAAAGAGTTTTACCATTCAAAGTACTTAGCGAAATAATATACCATGTAAATTAAAAAAGGAAAACCTAAAAAGATTAATTTTTGATAATTTATTCATAAAATTTAACTCATTAATGAGGCATATGATATTACACAGATTCTTTTTGTACGGAAATACATGTTCATAAAGATATTCGGATGGTTATTCGAGTTGAAATAACGTGTTTTGAAAAGTGTATTATCAGAAAAGTCATTTTTTTTTTTTTCAAGATTACACAAAAATTGGAATTTTACTTTAGCAGTACCTGTAAATTTATGAAAATCGAATTAAAAAACTAAGAAAACAAATACTTTTATACATTACAAATCTAAACACGGTCGATTTTCGAACATAAATTTTAGTCAGATTACCGTAGTATACCGTTAATCCGTGCCAATTAAACACATCCCGCCCTCCACTTTTTAAGCCAAATAAAGTTATATATATATACATATATATATATATATATATATATATATATATATATATATATACTGAACCTCTGGGGACCAGTAAATTCCATTCACTATATCCAAAGTTCACTAAAACCGAAGTGTACCCATACTGAACAGAAATACTTGATGTGAATCAGGACTAATGGTTTGCGTTCAGTATAGCCGAAAGTTCACTATATTTACTGTATAATATGTGTGCGTGTGTGTGTATGGGTGTATATAAGTAATCGGAAAAACGAATTTCCCCCTTGAAAAAATTCTGGTTACTCCACTAAGCTGAAGTACCCGTCTTTGACGGGTTAATATATCTTGCAGACCTTTGTAAAGTTTGAACTTAGGTATGCATCGTAGGAGCATAAAGACGATAATAAAGTGACAACTTCCATGTAGTTTCTACTATGTTGAGTTTCTACCAATCGTTCGAGCCGTTTTCGAGTGATGCGCAAGTAATTTTCAAAAATATCAAAATCAATACAAAATTTTTAAAACTATTCAAGTTTATAGTTAAAGTTGAGTGATCACCTACCATATTACTGGATTTAATTTTATTTAATTTAGTCGTTATTACGTGATGTGGGAAAAAATAATTATATTTTTGATAAATTTTCACAAAATCTGAAAATGACAGAAAATATCGATGCCTACACACCGTGTTTACTCGTGTAATAGTCGCAGCCCCGTTTTGAAGCAGAAAAAATCATTTAAAATATTTTCCGCATAAAATTTGGTCTCGTATTTGACTTTCATTTATTCTATAAAAGTTCTACTATAAAAAAAGAAAAAAAACCTCTTTTTTGTGTACAATTGAAGAAAATATTATTTAATATACGGCAGATAAACTGGAAACGTTTGGCAGTTATTTGTTTTATTATAATACCAGTAATATTTTAATATTAGAGTATGTAATATTATGCAGTAGATTTCCCCGCATAATAGTCGCACCTCTACTTTCACCATGAAAAATAGGCAAAAAAGTGGGACTGTTACGCGAGTAAACACAGCACTTTGGGTGATCATCTGTCATTAGTCCTAGTTTCATTTTATTCGCTTCAAATGTCACTATGTGATATGTGAACAAAAATTTGAACATTTTGGATAAATTTTCACAAAATCTAATCAAAATGTTTTTTAAAAATGACAGCTTTGTTTTAAGCCAAGTAACCACCTATCAATATACGAATTTTATTTCATTCGCTTTAGTCGTTTGTATGTGATGCACGAACAAAAATTTACTCATTTTGAAAAAAATATCACAAAAATCCATAATCTGATCGAACATTCGACGCCTATGTTTTAAGTTGAGTGACAACCTATCACCGCACGAAATTTTATTTCATCCGCTTTAGTCGTTTTTACGTGATGTGTGCGAACAAAAAAAGTCACGGACGGAACGACAGACAGACATTACTTTTTTTAAAAGGTCGATTCGTGTTTCTAAATGCTTGAAACGGATAAAAATCGCAAAATTTTTGAATTCCATGTACAGAAAAAACCCCAATATATATATACATACATAGATATATAAACATTATAATTTCCTAAACTGAGTAACATTCACAAATTTTCTAACTGGCGTCTATGCTTTTTTATTTTAAATTTTGAAACCTGGTTTTGAAACTACTTATTTTCGATCATTGCAAAAACGCAATGGTAAACTTTACCTTCTCTTTCCAGCATTGTTTCTCAACAACTATCATTAAATATCCTCTACAGAAAGCGTAAGAGTCAATGTTAAATTATCTTTACTGTAATGTTAAGGGTATGTTAGTTTATTTCAATTATTGGTGCTGTTATACGTTGCGTTTATATACCGTGTTTACTCGCGTAACAATTGCACTTTTTTCATGGTGAAACTCTACGTGCGAATATTATGCGGGGAAATCTACAAAATAATATTCTACACTCTAATGATAAAACATTATTGGTATTATAATAAAATTAACTTACAAAATATTTCCAGATTACGTGCCGTATATTAAATAATCTTTTTGTCAGTCACATACGAAAAAGAGATAGTTTTCTTTTTATAGTAATATTTTTAATAACAAATAAAAGTCTAATACGTGACTGCGACTTTTATGAGGGGAAAATATTTTGACGATTTTTCTGCTTCAAAACGGGGGTGTGAATTATGTGAGGGCGACTATTACAAGAGTAAATACGGTTCCTATTAATCAATAAATGCGTTTGAAAAGTGACTCGACATAGACAAAAAAAAAAAACAGGTCTGAAAGAAATAGTACTATAGTGCTAAAATAAGTCTCTCAAAAAAAAGCTATAACGTTTTCCATTGGTTAATTCTGTGTTGAAATAAAAACTTTCAGGGCGACGGGTGGGGGGAAAAGGACTGAAAAATATTTTTATCAACACGCATTTTCTGGTACGCATTTCTATCTCATTTGACTTTAATTTTTTCGATTGCTATTTCGAGAGTTGTAGAACAAACGAACAGACAGAATAATCAATCATAACTTTTTTGATCCTTATTAACAACTGTCAAATAAAAATTAAGTTCAGGAGATGAAGAAAGATTTCATAAAATCTAAACAGAGCGAAACACTTAAAAATAAGCAGTGATTAAAAGAGTGGAAGCATTTTCCACCTCTTTGATTTAATACATTTGTTTACATTATTCAAATACTTAACGGTGAAGATTCCTCTTCCGTGACCAGTGTTGCTTCTTGGACATAATGGGTCTTTGAATACTCTATTAGGACTCTACACAAGAGAAGAGAAACATTGGTCAAATACCCATGGTAATTGCTTTGACAGTAATCAGAGCGGAAAATTTAGATTCAAGACTAAAAATAAATAAGACACCAAAAAACAACAACAACAACAGTGGTTTGTGGGTGTTTTTTTTTTTTTTGGGGGGGGGGGGTTCCCTCCATATTCGAGGCATGAATTTGACCTTTTTTAATATTGGAAACATTGGGTCTTTGGACTTCCCCATACTTTATCAAACATTCAAAAAAACATTCAAAATCACGTTTTTCTGTCTAAATTTTCATCTGAATATAAATTAAAATTCCGCCAAAAGTCTTATAAAAATATTGCACTTTGCAGACGATAATATTAAATGAAGAAAGTGAAATAACAAACACAGTGATAATATTGGATCGGCAAGAAAGTAATTGCGTTTTTTACATGGAATTCAAACAAATGAATTTTCAATCACGAAACCATTCTTCAAGTTTGGCCGTAGCTGAGTAACATTCATGCTTGTAGTCAGAAGAGCAGAGAGCAGCCTCTCACTCCTGCCAAAATTTCACCTGTCTAAGAGAACCATCAAGGGAAATACTCAATAACAATTTCAAAATTAGAAAGATTGCCAAAATCGTGAGCAGTCGGTTTGCATTTTCCCTTTAAATCATTTGTACGAACCAAGAACTTATGAACTCACGGGTCATTTGGACCACAGACTAAATATTCTATTCTACCCTTGATATTCTCAGTACAAAAAACTTAAGAGAGATGGAAACAATATTTTCCTTGAAAATAATATTAATTTCTTTTAACTCTCTTGAGCGAAATGAATGAAAGGCGAAAAGTTCGGAACCTACAAACAGCGTTTTTCATCTTGCAGAAAGTCCCTTAAAAACGCGCAAAAAATAATTCGCAATATCTCCGGAAATTATCGTAAAAAAATGGTGAAAATTTATATTCAGGGTAATTTGAAGGTTTTCTTTCGTTTAATAAAGTCAAAATACAGTGTTGCCATTGAGAAAAAGGAAGTTGTTGCAGAATTAAATCTGCAGACGGACCCTTATGCAAATTAAATTAGTAGTAACTTAAAGTATGCGTTATTTGCAAACGAATGGTATATATAACTTTCCTGTATGACGAACGACGGCGAAATAAAGAGCAAATGGGACATTTTTTTTTCCGCAGCTGTACATACACTCATGTCCATAAATTAAGGATAATTCAGAATCACACAGAAATTGATCTCTAAAATAAAAATTTCACCTGTGCAATGATCACACACATCTTGAAGTAGAATATGCAAATTACAGGAAACCACCAGAGGGCGTGGATGGTACGTCACAATGACGAAAGTGTAAGAGAGGGGTATATAAGGAATGGTGGCAAAGAAGTAAAATTGTTCACAAGCGCTGTGAAAGCCTTTCAGTGCAAAAACCGCATAGTTATGGCACAAAGGAGGCATTTGGATGATGTTTTACGTGGCAGAATTATCGGACGACTGGAATATGGACGTACCCAGCTGGAAGTATCCGAGGAACTTGGAATCGCCCAGAGTGTCATCTCCAGGCTTTGGCAACGATTCCAAGATGATGGTAATGTGAGTAGACGTTACAGCACAGGTCGCCCCGAGTTACAACGCCGAATGAGGACCGCTATTTGGCAGTTACTGCCAAAAGAAACAGACGGAGTACAGCATCAGACCTGTCTCGTCAGCTCTCTTCAGCTACCGGTACGACAGTTTCAAGGCAGACCGTGTACAGACGCTTAGGGCACATTGGTCTATATGCTCGTAGGCCTGTCAGATGTGTTCCACTTACCGCAACTCACTGTCGCCTGCGATTAACCTGGAGTAGAGAGCATGCATTGTGGACACCGCAACAGTGGTCTTGTGTACTGTTTTCCGACGGGTCCAGGTTTAGTTTGGAGTCTGATTCTCGCCGGACATTCATCTGGAGAGCGCCAGGTACCCGTTACCACCAAGAGAACACCATTGAAAGACACCGTTACGGTGGTGCAGGATGGCTCGTTTGGGGAGGAATTATTCTCCCCAAACGAGCAAGGGGAGTTTGCTCGTTTGGGGAGCAAACTCCCCAAACGAGCAAACTCGAGCAAACGAGCAAACGAACCAATAATTCCTCCCCAAATAATTGGGGAGGAATTATTGGTTCCAGAACTGACCTGCATGTTCAGAGTGTAACGATGACAGGCCACATCTATCGGGATGTCATTCTGGAACTGTACGTTTGTTTCGGGGCGCCATGGGTGCTGAATTTGTGTTTATGGATGACAACACCCGTCCTCACCGTGCAAACATTGTAGACGAATGCCTTCAATCGGAGGATATCACCCGTATGCATTGGCCAGCATACTCACCGGACTTGAATCGAATAGAGCATGTGTGGGATATGCTTGGCCGACGAATTGCAGCCCGTCAACCCCCTCCCACCTGTCTACTTGATGAGTGGTGTAATATTCCCCAAGATCAGATTGATCATTTGATACTCAGCATGCCTAGGCGTTGTCAGGCCTGTATTGCATCGTCCGGGAGACATACTCCGTATTAACCATCCTACTAACCATGTTATACTGTTTTTTGTAAATAGGTTCTTTTTTGAAATTTGGTCAAGGGAGTAAAACTTGCAATTTTTATTAATTATGTCAAGCATATAGCATCTTTTTTGCTCTTTACTTTTTGTTTAATAAATAGACTTTACAAATAAGTCAAATTTGTTTGGCTTCTTTCTCTTTCTTTGCCTGAACTTCATTATCCTTAATTTATGGACATGAGTGTATTTCGCGTTTAAAGACGTTCAGAAAATCTGTGTGTGCTGTATGGGAATATTCTTTTATCCTTGTGAAGTTTGTGCTTTTGACTGGTATCTGGATGGGAAACCCCATAGATGTCTTTACCTTACTTTTATCTATTTTTTACACTTTTGCCATTTTCATTTATCTTTTTAGATTTAATGGATTTTAGCTTTTACTGCTTTCATGCAACATCTTTTTACTAGAATGCCTTGTTTTCCTTTTTTGCTCCCTAACCAACCAACCATAGCTGAAGGAATTTCGTCTGTAATACCAGCAATGTTGCAAAGTGTGTCCAAAAACTTGGTTCGATGTGTTTATGTTTGCATTCAAAATGGTGGAGGACATTTTCAACATTTGCTGAAAATTATGATAGTGAAAAAAATTTGAATTAAATCATATTTTTCAAAAATAATAGCATCACAAGATTAAGCAACATTGTGCGTCTCGTGCGTCTCCATGGATGTTTTACCTCACAAATAAAGTTATAACAGTCCAACAGTGTTGGAAATTTTCTTTCACACTTAATTAAGGTTCAAACAATAATACGTCATTGTTAAAATAGTTGCCACATCCGTCAGATTTTAGAGTAATAAGAAAAACCAATTCTTTTAAATTGATCACCCTATATATATATATATATACAGGGTATCCAGCCTTAATGTGACCCAATAGCTAATTCCCGAACCGTTCGGTTTAGATATGGACTTCCAATTTGAAAAATGTTTTTAAAAAGGTAAAGAATGTTTTTACGTGCTTTTCAAACCAAAAAACCCATTTAGAAAAAAATTACAAAAATTAAATTTTTATACGGTCCCCAGGTCCTATCAATTATATTTAGGAAAAGATGCTTTACACAAAAACAGAGTACACACAAAAAGTTTTATTTTATTACGATAAAAACTGACCGAGTTATGCCTTCATAAAGTTGAAGCATCTGAATTGTCCAGAAAAGGGGGTCGTATATAAATTGAATTTAGAGAACAGTAATTCGCTATCTACAGAAAGAGAGAAAAAAAAACAACATCATTAATATTAAAACATAAACATCATAGATTGTCAATTTGTATTGTTGTATGGCAAACAATAAAAGTTAAATTAAGGAAATACAACTTGTACCGAAAAGTTTAAAACAGCTTGTTTTAACAAACGGCAGCAAAGGAATACAGGATTTGTCGTTCAAATTATAGCATAATGTGGAATGATGCGCCAATCATGAATCAGGGGATTTATTATATCAGACTAACCAAATTGACTTAAATAATATTCAAAATGACTGCCTTCCGCATAAATGCAGTACCGAACCCGCGTCAGAAACTCCGCCTGTAGCTTCTGCAACATGGTTGGTGTCACAGACCTGCATGCCATGCTGATTCGATTGAGTAAATCGGATTTACTCGTGGATTCACGTTCGTACACGTTGCTTTTCAGGAAGCCCCAGAGAAAGAAATTCAGAGGACTTAGGTCGGGTGATCGCGGGGGCCACTTCTGTTGACCTCCATAGCCGGTTATTCGAGTGTCAAATGTCTGCGCCAAAAATGTACAGCTGCGGAAAAAAATGGCCCACTTGTACATTTTTCGGCCGTCGTTCGTCGCACAGCAAAGTTACAGATACCAATCGTTTACGATTGACGCACACTTTAATTTGCTATGCATAAAAATTGCATAAGGGGCCATCTACATATTAAAATTCGTACCAACTTTTTTTTTCTCAATAGCAACCCCTAGATTTCACTTCATATTTCAAAAATTTAGCTCATTTTAACCCCGGACACCAATTTTCAATAAATTTGGACAGAAAATGAGTGAGTTATGAGCACCCAAAATCCCCCTCCCCTATGTTAAAATATTTTTTCATACTTCAATTCATATCTCATATAATATTGGTAGTAAGAAGCTGATTTTTATTCGTACTATTAGAACTAAACGACCCAAACATAATTTAATGTTATTATGATTTTTAATAAATCAGTAATATGAATTATGAATTATTAAATTAATATTCAAAAAAATTATGAATAGCGACCTAGCCAAATTTCGATGGAAATAGATGCAGAAATTAATATTACATTGCTGTGCAAAATTTCAAATTGTTACGTTCAGTAGTTTAATTTATATTAAATAAAATGTGTTATTTTCATGAGTTAAGGGACCATATATAAATTTATGAAGTGAAAATTTTTTGAAAATTGCATAAAATAAATGTAAATTAGATTTATTTTGTGCAAAAACACAGTAAAAGATACCAGTATTAAAAATATCAAATTTTGAAGCAAATAAATTAGAGGTTTTTACAGTTTGATAGGGATTCTATAAAGCGTGTATTGTTGCGTCCGCTACCATATTCCCCCAAATAAAATATTTTCCAGCTATAGAATTAGATGCAGTAGATGTATGTCTTCTAATACAACGTCCTATTTCTGAAAAACTAACATCCTCAACTTTCCAGGCATGAATGTGACCTTTTTTAATATCGGAAACATTAGGTCTTTGGAATTCCCCATACTTTATCAAACATTCAAAATCACGTTTTTCTGTAAAAAAAATTTCATCTAACTATAAATTAAAATACCGCCAAAAGTCTTAAGAATATTGCACATTGCAGGCGATAGTATTAAATGAAGAAAGTGAAATAACAAACACAGTGATAATATTGGGTCGGCAAAAAAGTAATTGCGTTTTTTACATGAAATTCAAACAAATAAATTTTCAATCATGAAACCATTCTTTAAGTTCGACCATAGCTGAGTCGAGCAATATTCATGCTTGTAGTCAGAAGAGCAGGGAGCAGCCCAACATTTCAGCTGTCTAAGAGAAACATCAAGGGAAACACTGAATAACAATTTCAAAATTACAAAGATTTTCAAAATCCTTAGCATTCATTTTGCATTTTCCCCTTAAATCATGTGTACGAACCAAGGAAGTTATGAACTCACAGGTCATTTGGACCACAGACTAAATATTCTATTCTACCCTTGATATTCTCAGTACAAAAAACTTTAAGAGAGATGGGAACAATATTTTCCTTGAAAATAATATTAATTTCTTTTAATTCTCGCGAGCGAAATAAATGAAAGGCGAAAAGCTCGGAAACTACAAATAGCGTTTTTCAATTTGCAGAAAGTCCCTTAAAAACGCGCAAAAATGAATTCGCACTATCTCCGGAAATTATCGTAGAAAACTGGTGAAAATGTATATTTAGGGTAATTTGAAGGTTTTCTTTCGTTTAATAAAGTCAAAATATGGGGTTGCCATTGAGAAAAACGAAGTTGATTCAGATTTAAATATGAAGACGACCCCTTATGCAAATTAAATTAATAGTAAATTAAAGTACGCGTTATTTGCAAACGAATGGTATATATAACTTTGCTATACGACGAACGATAGCGAAAGAAAGAGCAAGTGGGCCTTTTTTTCCGCAGCTGTACATGGTTGAGCAGATTTGTGTGCGGGTGCACCATCATGCTGGTACCACATGCGTGACAAATCCTGTAAGGAAAGTTCATCTTCTAAAAAATCGGCTAACGATCCAGATAAAATTTTCCGTGTATGATTCTAATGTTAAAGGTCCATCGAAAAAAATTGGGCCAATTAAGGTGCTCTTCCATATTCCGCACCACACATTCACCGACCAACGCACTTGGTGGCGATTCGGTCGTATTTGATGTGGATTTTCGAGGGACCAATAATCCGTATTCTGTGTATTAATAGTGCCTTGCCTCGAGAATTGGCATTCATCCGACCACAAAACTTCATTCAAAAAATCTGGATTTTCATCCTGTGTGTTTAACACGAAATTGCAAAAATCAAAACGACGCTTCTGGTCTCCAGGCATTAGTTCCTGCGCCAGGACCGGACGATAAGAATATGCACCGTACGTATGTAATATGTTCCACACCGTCGATTTTGAGTAGGAACAAGCCTTGCTAATATCCTGGACACTACTTTCAGGATGAGCCAGGGCATATCCTAGAACATCCTCAGCGGGTATCCGCAATGTTGAAGGTGTGGCACAAGACAAGGGAATGCGTCTATGACAACTTCCAGTTCTATACTCCAGTTTCTCCAGTTATTCCAGTTTGAGCAGCATGGGCAATTGTACAATAAGATGGATGTCTGCGACTGGGAAATTTAATGGCACAAAGTCTTGCCGCCTCTCTCTTATTTCGATTACATTGCCCTTACAACAGTAACATTTCGCAGTATTCTTCATTTGTATACATCTCGTTCTCCCGTACTAGAATTCGTAATATTAGAATACCACTCTATGCAATTGCAAGCGACTACACAACAGATTTTTAACGTTCGCCATGATCAGTACCGCAGCAAATCAGTCAGAAGCCGGAGGCAAATAAGTCTATTTCTTTGGAACTGCTTTTCAAAAGTTTTCTTCGTCCAAAATATTTTATTTTATCTATGCTTTACACCTACACAGAATAAATTTTATTTCTTAAGTGCTCAATTATTGTAATATTAACGTAATGTATGTACTTTTAAATTTAAAAACGATTTACATAAGAGTGACGTGCAAGAGCGAAAGTTTCCTGGCATAGTTCCAATTAATTTCACTTTGGAGACGGTCCCTTACTAGCTTCTTGAAATTGGCCGAGAAAATGGATGAAATGTATGATTTTCAAAGTTCCATAACTTGGTCAGTTTTTATCGTAATAAAATGAAATTTTTTGTGTTTTCTTTGTTTTTGTGTACTGCATCTTTTCCTAAATATAAGTGATAGGACCTGGGGAACGTATAAAAATTTAATTTTTGTAATTTTTTTCTAAATGGTTTTTTTGGTTCGAAAAGCACGCAAAAACATTCTTTACCATTTTAAAAACATTTTTCAAATTGGAAGTGCATATCTAAACCGAACGGTTCGGGAATTAGCTATTGGGTATATATATATATATATGTATATATATATATATATATATATATATATATATACATATATATACACTCATTGCCATAAAAATTGGCGCACCAAGAAGCAACTTCGGGATCGTAACGAAACTTGGCATGAAGGTACGTGTCAGGTAGATATGCAAATGATTAAAAATGAAAAGTGGTTGAGCACTGCATAATGCCACCAGAGGGCTTCGTTCTTCTTCGAGTATAAAACAGGTGGGCAGAGCTTGTTTCCATGTATTTAATCTGTTGCCGAGAGATGCTTTTTAAATACTAATGCCGTTAAGCCGCCATTGAAGACAATATGAGCAGAGTGCAAAGTGGGAAGAATCATCGGAGTGATGGAAGCCGAGTGGTGAACTCGGTGAGTAGCCCGACAGTGGAGTATTTGTGTCAAAATCCTGGCCAAAAATATTTTTCATGTGTTTGAACGTTAAAATCATTACTGTTGACCTTTGACTGACTTTTTACTATTATATACTTCTTAAATTATATAAAAAAGCGTGTTATCGCCAAATTTGGCGATATATCGCCAAACGACTCGAAGTTGGTTTCTAACAAATGTCTTGTTTGGGGTGTGTCCCTTACTGGGAAGTACTGCTATTGTATAATACCACTTATAAATGTAATACCACGAGTCTGTCGATCTAACAGTCTGGAGTTTTGGGCGATTTTCTCCAGATGTCGCGTGAATACGCATTAGAACCCATTAAAAATCCCTCCGCCCAAGGCAACCTTCCCGTTAGGCAAATAGCCGTGTAGCTGTACCTTAACCACAATAAATATATACAAATGTAGTACTTTTTACTTATAACAATACTTATAAATATAATATTACTTATCTATAAATCAAATTTTATCATAAAAATGTTTAGATTTTTCACTTTTCTAAATGTAGTTACTATAGGGATCTTAGTTTTCTAATGACTTCTGAAGATTAACTTTTTCATTCCGATTCTTTTGAACTCTGATATTCGTCTTCACTCAGAATCACTTTCTTAATCTTGTTCTTGTTCTTTTTTTTTTAGCACTCGGGTGCTATTTCTTTCAAGCACGGGATTTTTTTCTACGTGGCGCGCCGTGGTCACTTTTCCGTTTGATTCATGTTTTCTGCAGAGTGATTTGATATTGCTAACGGAAACATATGGACTACCCCTTCAGATGATTTTCAAATAACAGGATTCACTTTGGTCGAACGGATAGACAGTGGTTTCCAAAACAGAAAGCCATCTGGAGTTATTATTCAAGATAAGCGCATATTCAAGATAAAGTGAGATTTGAAGTTACATACGCTAGTCCTCAAATCTCTTATGAAGATAAATTAGACGCTCTATTCGAAACGTTACTGAAGGAGGGTGATTGTAAGACTGTTTTAGTAGGATATTTTAACACAGAATTAAATTTCGATCAAGGATCCAATTTCATAACTGAAATGGGTACTTTAGATTTTCCAATACGCACTCATCCAAAACATTTCACCACTAGGGGCCAAACGACAATTGATGCAATTTTCAGGAACAAAATTATGCGAACAGGAGTCTATATGATCACTTACAGTTATCATTTTCCTCTATATGGCAGAATTGATTGAACAGATTTTTAAAAAAAATCTGAAATTCTTGCAGCCGTGTGCGTAAATAAAATCTGGAAGAATTAAAAAAAATTTTTTGACAGAGAGAGAGACCACCATCGGGCCCCCCTGGAAGAAGAAGTTGTAGGGTCTCACTGCTACAAAGCTTGCTCTTTTTGCTTGGCCTTTGTCTAGAGCAGCTAAAAGGACACTGCTTAAAAGAAGCCTCATTGCAGACCAGTGGTTTGAAAATCTCATTCCAAGCTGGGGGAAAAGTAATTTATTTCAAGCCAGCACTTCAAAATGACTTAAAGAGCTAGCACATGTTTCTGTTTACACACTCACATTTCCATGACCCGAAGTCACAGTTGCCAACCTTTGAGAACCAAAAAAGGAGAGTTTTTGCTTTGGACACAATTTACGACATAAATGGAAAAGTAAGCTGTAAATAGATGGGACTATTTACAGGACTAAGAAAGGGCAATTTTGGAATATGTAGAAATTTTCTTCTTGTAGCAAATTTACATCAGAAAAATAAGAAGTTACATACTGAATTTAAAATACTGATGTTAAATCTTAACTGAAATGAAATTTTATGTACCTTTATCCAAACACTTGCACATAATTTATAGTTTATGAGAAATACAAGCGCGTTTGTTTGTATCCCTTTTGCGATCACCCGTCAAAAAATTATCGAAAAAATAAAAATGGCGCTATATAAATAATTTTTTTTTATAAAAATGGTGGATGTTGGGGGAACATTTTTTTCTTGGAATAGACACTCAATACTGTAATAATTACGATTATTGTTGAAATTAGGCGCGACAAGCCGCGACACCCCTTCACAAAGCTTTTTAAAATGTGGATTTTTGAAAAAAAAATTAGAAAAAAAAAGTTTACGATTTTTTTAAATAAAGTCATGTTATTTTTTTCAAGCTAATAGATACATATAATTAAAATACATATATTTTACTACAATTATACTAAGTATCAAACCAGTAAATTAATTTAAAGAGCTCGTAAAAAATGAACGACGAAGTAATAGGAAACGCTGAAATCTCTTGCCGTAAATGAAGAAACTTGCTTTTAAACCGAGTGTTGCATCGTTTGGATTTGAATTATGGTCGAAAAACATGTATTTCATGATGCATCAGTTACTAGGCTCCCAAAAACATATATATTACTGTTTTTAAACAAATTTAAAATTTTCGCTTTTTGGTCAGGATTTTGATACGAATACTCCACTGTGCGCCGTTCTGATTCTACTGTGATGAGATGTTGGAATCAGTGGACAAGAGAGAGAGGTCACTTATGAGGAAACTAGGCTCAGGACGCTCTCTACAGACCAGTAGTCGAGAAGACCGTCACACCTACAATATGCACGCATAGTGACAACTGTCTTGTCCGCCATTCGGACACAGGCAGGCCATCACTACGGGTCCCTGTGTCTGTACGTTCACAAGGCGCCTGACTAAAAGACATTTTGCTATCGCGGTTCCCATTACGTGTGCTGCCAATAACACACCCGTCGTTTCCGTTTGGAGTGGTGTCGCGCTCGACAAGATTTGACAGCAACCGAACGGAAACAAGTCGTTTTCAGCGACGAATTCAGATTCAATTTGGGCAGTGATGTCAATCGTGTATGTGTGTGGAGGTCCCGTGCTGAACACCTTAATCCTACCTTTGCTTTACAGCGGCACCTACCTTTGCTTTACAGCGGCACACCGCACCCACAGCTGGTGGGATGGTATGGGGTGCAATCACATACGACACACGGTCACCCTTAGTATTGATCCACGGCACTATGACAGCACAGCGGTACGTTCGTGACATCCTGCAACCACATATACTGGCACTCATGGCAGGGCTTCCAGGAGCTATTTTTCAACAGGACAACGCTCTGCCACACGCAGCAAAGGTGTCAGAGGATTGCCACATTATCATCCTTCCCTGGCCTCCTCGATCCTCACGTTTGTCATCAATAATCGAGCATATCTGGGATCACTTGCGATGACAAATTGAACAGCATACGAGTTTACTCGAACTATAGGCGCGTTTACACCAACTGTGGAACGAAATGCCACAGGACATTGCATGGGACTTGTATGCCTCAGAACACACTCGTATCGCATCATGCATTCATGCTAGAGGTGGCTGAACGGGATACTGAAACCTCCATTCATTTGTGGTTTTTCTGCAACAAATGATCAGTTTGCTTTGATTCTCTAATCACTTATTTATATCGATGTTAGGTATGTAAAATTTCGTTTCATTCTAACAACGTTTTCTTGGTGCGCTAATTTTTATGGCAATGAGTGTATATATATATATATATATATATATATATATATATACAGGGGCGTAGCCAGGGGGGGGGGGTATCGGGATATATCCCCCCGAAATTTTTGGATTAGTGATGAAATTCCGTCTATTTATACACACATAAGTTCATATCCCCCCCCCCCCGAAAAAATTTCCAGGTGCATATCCCCCCCCGAAAAATTTTCCTGGCTACGCGCCTGTATATATATATATATATAAGGAATGGCCTCACGCCATCCCTTGTTGAAATGATCGACACAAATCCATTGGGGTTCTAGGTTGAATAGTTTATTTCAAAGTTCGGACAGAGGGCAGGAGTCAGGCCGGCGATCTTTTAGCTCCGGGGTTATCTTCGTACATCGCAGTCTAAAAGCTAAAGCTGGAAGCTCCTGCAAAAGCTTCACGTTCCAAACTCCTAAAACCTCTCGAAATTTCCGCGCTCTTGCCTAAATACTCCTTAGTTACTACACCTGCTGGCAGGGTGCAGCACGATCGCGAAGGCGTTACTCTCAAACGTAATTAGTTAACTAGATTGTCAATCAAGACATGAGAAACACCTGCTTACCCAGGAGTTCTAAAAGCGCGTCGTAACGAAACCACAGAAAACTGAAAATACTGCTAAATCAACAATTTTACTCCTTATGGAACTTCAAAAAACATCTCTGAGCGTAATATTTGTATGGCCGAGAAACGAACTTTACAGTAAGAGTAACCGAGATTAAAGAAGCTTTTTCAAATAACATTAAATTAAATTAGGTTAAATTAGAAAAGTTTATTTTATTATTACATATCCCCCCTCCAAGCGGAGGACTACCGCCTTGCCTGCAAGTCGGTGGCACTCAACCCGAACGGAGCAAGATAGAAATTTTGATCACCAGCCTTCTCCGCATACACAATTTCTCAAAATGCAGTTGACATGAAAAATATTCAATACAAAATAATATTCATAATAGCAGTAGTAGTTGTAAATTTTAATATATTAACGCGCAAGTGATCCCTTATATAAACAATCATTAGTTCCGTTGAGCCTCTACTTCATTGTCCAAAGTTTAGTGTTTATATCTGTTATACTGTCCACATTCATTGACACAAGAAAAGCGAAAGTACTTGAGGCTCTCATGGTAGATTGTAATATTTGCAAGCATTTGCAAACACATTCAAGTAGATGAATCTTCAAATTATTATCTTTCTGAGTTAATTAAAAAATATATCATAATCAAACAAGTAAATACTATACAAAACACATACTAGATATTATTCATAAAAATAATGCTAATATAATTTCACTGAAGTATAACAAATTGAACTATTGCTGCATAATAACGTATATACAACACTATAAAATATCACATAATATCTGGAAATAGTTTTGGGATTAATTTTCCATATAAAGTGACCAATATATTATAACAATTAAAATGCAACAAAATAGTATAACGACATGACAATAAGATATAAATGAGTATATTTACAACATAATAATTCTTGGCAATATGGGTAACTACAAATGCAAAGAGACACAATTTGTTTGCTGTATACAGTGTGTAATGTAAAAATATTGAAAATTAAAATTGAATTGAGAAAAAACCACAGCTGTACAGTAGGGTGGAGCACTCTTATATGGGAAACATTTTTTTGTTAAATTTTCATTTATAATAGTGATCAAAGTGTGACCCAAGATTAGAGGATTTTAAAAAGCATTACTTTTTTTAAATTAGTATTTTCCTTCTACCCGCGCATTTATTTTGAAAATTTACATTTATGCTACCATACTCATAAAACTTGAAGGAGCATATTGTTTATAAATTCTATTAAACTATTTATTATTATGAAAAAAAAAAACAAGTCAGATAGAACAAATTAATGCTATTTAATAAAAGAGTGAACCACTTAAAACATAAAACATACATAAGCATACATAAAAATAGTCAAAAGAGTCCTTAAAATCACGTTTGGTGTCGAATTTGGGCATGAGTTTTCTTAACTCAATTTTTGATTTTATGCGACCTTCTCTGGCCTTCTTATGACATACTTGCATAGAAACCTCTGTTAGCATCTTTACTAAACTTTCTACAGCCTGGGTATGGCATGGCAGTCTTAGGTATTTTTATACTTCCTTTTGTTTCCACCATCGAAAGCAAATCTTCATTCTTTGACGTCTCTAAGGATGGGAGGTTGAAAATATTTTTGTTGCCAATCTATAAGGTCTGTGTATGATTTGGCATTAAGCTTAATTTTAGGGACCTCAAAAGTACGAGGACCTTTTCAGAATTAGTCGCTTCTCTTGCTTTTATAATCCTTTTAGTAGCAAGTTCACGAATGTGTTTCTCAGGATCTGAGGGATTCTCAGGATGATTCAACAGAAGATTCTCAGGATGCGCAAAGAAACTGTTCTGCTCAATGACAGGGTCGACTACTTTTTTTAGTTTAATTGGAAGGTATCGAGAATTCGAAACCAATTTCCAAAAATTTCAAGATCCATCTTTGCAGTGCGGATGAGTTTTAATTTGGAACCAAACAGGAGCGTAAACTCTAACAATAAACGAGGCAAGATGATTAAAGTTTTCAGATGGTTTACTTGTGGAAATACATAGCCTTAATATCCTGTTGGATTTTGTTCACCATCGAGCATGCAACATTTTCCCTGGAGCTCTGTGTGCTGGATTGGGAGGACAATCGCCACTAATTACAGCTGATGTAATATCGTACAAGTAACGTTGCTCAGAACTTAGGTCTTTGATGATATCGCCCAAAATATCCGGCAAAACGCTTTCTATCTTCTCATACCGTACAATAGGATTTTCTTCACATTTTTCTAGCAATCTTCCAATTGTACCAGAATAGGAACTTGGCCCAGTTGTTGCCCCATCTAAGAATGAAAAAAGGTGTTTTAAAGGCAATTCATTCGTGTGTAAAAGGCATATGATCCATTGTAAAGGTTGATTGAAACGTTTTTCTAACAACCGTTTTGCACCACCATTTTCCCCTGTGTTTGTTGCAGTTCCATCACAACCAACAGCTACAGTTTCTCTCAATGAAACGTTTTCAGAAGAGAGCAAGTCACACATAGCACGTTCTATGCTCTTGGCCGTTTCAGTACTTGGGACAGCGTAGCCGATATAAACGGAGTCAGGTTCCTTGATGACAGAAATGTGTTCTTCTACAATAACTTGGCGGTATTTTTTGACTCCCTTTTTTACTACATTTAAAACTTTATCTTTTCTGCCATCAAAGTACACTCATGTCCATAAATTAAGGATAATTCAGAATCACACAGAAATTGATCTCTAAAATAAAAATTTCACCTGTGGAATGATCACACACATCTTGAAGAAGAATATGCAAACTACAGGAAACCACCAAATGGCGTGGATGGTACGTCACAATGACGAGAGTTTAAGAGAGGGGTATATAACGAATGGTGGCAAAGAAGTAAAATTGTTCACAAGCGCTGTGAAAGCCTTTCAGTGCAAAAACCGCATAGTTATGGCACAAAGGAGGCATTTGGATGATGTTTTACGTGGCAGAATTATCGGACGACTGGAATGTGGACGTACCCAGCTGGAAGTATCCGAGGAACTTGGAATCGCCCAGAGTGTCATCTCCAGGCTTTGGCAACGATTCCAAGATGATGGTAATGTGAGTAGACGACAGGACAGGTCGCCCCCGAGTTACAACGCCGAATGAGGACCGCTATTTGGCAGTTACTGCCAAAAGAAACAGACGGAGTACAGCATCAGACCTGTCTCGTCAGCTCTCTTCAGCTACCGGTACGACAGTTTCAAGGCAGACCGTGTACAGACGCTTAGGGCACATTGGTCTGTATGCTCGTAGGCCTGTCAGATGTGTTCCACTTACCGCAACTCACTGTCGCCTGCGATTAACCTGGAGTAGAGAGCATGCATTGTGGACTCCTCAAGAGTGGTCTTGTGTGATGTTTTCCGACGAGTCCAGGTTTAGTTTGGAGTCTGATTCTCGCCGGACATTCATCTGGAGAGCGCCAGGTACCCGTTACCACCAAGAGAACACCATTGAAAGACACCGTTACGGTGGTGCAGGATGGCTCGTTTGGGGAGGAATTATTCTTGGTTCCAGAACTGACCTGCATGTTCAGAGTGTAACGATGACAGGTCACATCTATCGGTATGTCATTCTGGAACAACATGTACGTTTGTTTCGGGGCGCCATGGGTGCTGAATTTGTGTTTATGGATGACAACGCCCGTCCTCACCGTGCAAACATTGTAGACGAATGCCTTCAATCGGAGGATATAACCCGTATGCATTGGCCAGCATACTCACCGGACTTGAATCCAATAGAGCATTTGTGGGATACGCTTGGCCGACGAATTGCAGCCCGTCAACCCCCTCCCACGTGTCTACCGGAACTTCGGAGTGCATTGCTTGATGAGTGGTGTAATATTCCCAAAGATCAGATTGATCATTTGATACTCAGCATGCCTAGGCGTTGTCAGGCCTGTATTGCATCGTCCGGGAGACATACTCCGTATTAACCATCCTACTAACCATGTTATACTGTTTTTTGTAAATAGGTTCTTTTTTGAAATTTGGTCAAGGGAGTAAAACTTGCAATTTTTATTAATTATGTCAAACATATAGCATCTTTTTTGCTCTTTACTTTTTGTTTAATAAATAGACTTTACAAATAAGTCAAATTTGTTTTGCTTCTTTCTCTTTCTTTGCCTGAACTTCATTATCCTTAATTTATGGACATGAGTGTATATAGCTGTAACACTGAGAACTCTCTTTTTAGCTAATATTTCTTTGCGTCCTTTTGATCTTTCACGGCGCAATTTTGATCTATCGATTACTTACACAGCTGACTTAATGTCATGAAGAACTGCTGATGCGATTGCTGCAGCAGCTCTATCAGATACGCCATATCGGTCACATGTTTTTGACAAAGATGGCAAGCTGAGTTTTGGCTTTTTCTTGGACCCTTAGTGCTTTGAAGAACACAGTTCTAAGCCATCGTCTATTTCTTCTGACTCATCCAATATAAGAGGAGCTCGTGGGGAAAGTTCAACTCTATTCTCCTGTTTATCCCCATTTATCACAGAAGCGTAATATTGTTCTAGTTTTTGATTTCTATCATTTCGCTTTTCTATTTTTTCATTTGTGAAACGTCTATACCACCAATAACCATTTTCCTGTCAGTCTTCTGATTCGTCAGAAAAAGTTGTTCTTCTTTCGCAACTCTTCTTTCTTTTGGGCATTTGCATTGGCGAATGTTGCAAAATTCAAATCAAATGCGCGGGTAGATAGACTCAAAATAAATAAAAAATATTTTAAGATACGCTTTTTGAAAGGTTGGGTCACATTCTTATAGCTATTAAAAAACAATTTGGCAAAATTTAATTTTTCGCTCCACCCTACTGTACAGTAGCATTACCCCGTACAGGATGGTATAATTTTGTTAGCCTTTTAAGTTGGCTCAAACTTACTCTTCACAAAGGTCTATTCATGGTATAGTTTAAATTTTTGTGGATTATTATAATATCTCAGTTTAGATGAATGCACAATCTGAGAATTTCTTTTAAAATGAGGATTAGAATGATTTGTCAGATTAGATTTGTCAATTTCAAAGTTTACTTCAGTAAGTTGTTGTATTATTGTATATGGACCTGAATAGGGTGGACTTAATTTACGTGTATTAGGATATTCAAATTCTTTATTACTTCATCACCAACTTTAAATTTTACAGGGAGAAAGCGAGCATCATATCTGACTTTGTTTTTGTTATGATATTGTATAGTTCTTTCCTTAGCTAATTTACGTGCTTCATCAAGAGGTGGATAATAATTATTGTTTGGCAATAATGGATCATAAGGTAAAGTTCCGTACATTAAATAACTTGGTGAAAACTGTGTAACTGAATCTGGAGTTATGTTATATTGATTTAAAACTTCCTCTAGTAATTTAGTCCATGGTACTTTAGTTGATTAAGCGTTAACTTTGCATTTTAACCTTATGACAATAGTCTGATTCAGGTGTTCCACTTTCCCATTCGTTTGTGGGTGATGTCATTAAATGTTTAACCTTATAATTACGAAGAAATTTTTTAAATCTTGAAGAAGTAAAGTCTGCATTTCTGTCAGTTAACAATTTTTCTGGAACTTGAATTTGAAATATTTGTTTTAAACAGTTTGTATAAGTTTCTGTTGTGACACTTTTAGATGGAAACCCCCACACATGACGATTTGCATGGTCTGTGACCAAATGCAAATACTTTTTAGTAGAATTATAGTAATTAAACCCACCAACTGTGTCCAATGAGAAACATTCAAAAGGTTTATCAGTCGGAGGTACTTGCTGTAATAATCCAAATCTTTTTTGTTTACAATTTTTATTTATTTGACATTTGTGGCAATGTTTGACATAGTTTTCAATATCTGTATTAGTATGAGGCCAATAATATTGAGGTGTAATTAAATTTACCATTTTGTATATTCCTGGATGTCCAAATTGGTCATGAGTTTTCTCGAGCAGGGGTAATCTTAAAGACATAGGTACATAAATCTTATACAGTCCTTTTTTCTTAATTACAATAACATCATTTACTTCAATTAAATTTTTACGATTTACTACGACATTTTCTTTCTTTTGAGTTTCTTTAATTTCATTTACATCAAGAAGATGGACATGGTGTGAGATATGTTCTACAGCAGGTGACCGGGATAGCATATCAGCTTCAATATTAGTGGAGCCTTTCAGATATTTAATTTCATAATCAAACATACTAAGTTTTAATGACCAGCGGAAAAGACGCCCCCTTAAATTTTTAATATTTTTTAGCCAAGTTAAAGCCGCATGGTCAGTATGTATGACGAATTTTTGCCCGTGTAAATAATGATAAAATTTGTCCAAGGCATCCACAATAGCCAAACACTCTAATTCGGTAATAGCATAATTTTGTTCATAACTTTTTAAGTTACGCGAATGATATGCCACCGGGTGTAAAACTCCCTTTTCATCTTCCTGCTTCAGAACACAACCCACTCCATGACTTGAAGCATCAACAAAAACATGACATTGACTTATTGGGTCATACAGCCTTAAAATTGGCTTTTGGATCAACCCACCTTTTAATTTTTGAAAAGCATCTTCACAATTTTGATCCCAAACATAGGGGACATTTTTCTTAAGTAGATTATTTAACGTTGCCCTCGTCTTAGCATATTGAGGAATGAACCTCCCATAAACATTAATAGACCCAAGAACTCTCTGGAGTTCTTTTACATTGGTCGGTTCTTTCAACTTTGCAATAGCTTCAATGTTTGGGTTATCAGGAGTGATGCAACCTTTAGAGTCTTCATAGCCGAGGAAATTAATTTTAGTTTTACTAAAAGTGCATTTAGATAACTTCAGCTTTAAATTTTCTTTAACACAAATGTCAAATAATAATTGTAAGTGATGTACTTGAGATTGAGAAAAAACAATAATGTCATCAAAATAATTACATGCAAAATCAATTTTGTATTTATTTAGAATTCTTCTTATGGTACGATTAAATATTGCTGGCGCTGTGCGCAATCCGAAGGGTAGAACTTACCATTCAAATGAACCAAATGTGGTAGCAAAAGCCAATTTTTCAGTATCTCGGGGATGTACGGGCACATGCCAATATCCACTCGCGAGATCTAGTGTGGAAAAGAATTCTGATTTTGCTAATTTATCAAGAAGAGTATCAATTCTAGGTAATGGTTCTGCGTCTGTTTTCATAATAGCATTAAGTTTGCGAAAGTCAACACAAAGACGTGTTTTCTTTCCTTCCTCTCTCTTAAGCACCAAAGTGACGGGTGCAGAGTAAGGGGAATGGCTTTCTTTAATTAGACCGGCTTGTAATAAATTTTGAATTTGTTCTCTTATTTCACTTTCCTCCTTAGGTGAGGTTCTATAAGCTCTTTGTGCAATTGGTAATTCAGGTGTTAAATGAATTCTTTGTGGTTCCATGTTACACTTCTTTGTGGTTCCATGTTACTTACATCATATTTTGTTTTTGCGAAAATTTTGACGTATTTAGCTAAGAGAGCAGGAAGTTCACTTTTATTGGCTAACTGAAGATTTTGATTATTTTCCTCAGTGGCTGGAGTAAAATCAAGCTCTTTAGCTTCATCCTGAGCGATTTGTATCTTACTGAGGAAGTCATCACTCATTTCATATGATACGAATTCATCATCACAATTTGGATACACATTATTTGTATTACTTTCATTACAATAGTTATCTTGACGAACCTCATTTTGATTGTTTTCAATACAATAATCACTGTCTGAAAGTAAATGCAAGGTTTTTTCTGTGAAAACATCATCTTGAAGTGACATTAGTAAAATATTTTTTCCCATTTGCGAAATTTTATTTTTTGTACAGTCTATATCTACACTCATGTCCATAAATTAAGGATAATCAAGTTCAGGCAAAGAAAGAGAAAGAAGCAAAACAAATTTGACTTATTTGTAAAGTCTATTTATTAAACAAAAAGTAAAGAGCAAAAAAGATGTTATATGTTTGACATAATTAATAAAAATTGCAAGTTTTACTCCCTTGACCAAATTTCAAAAAAGAACCTATTTACAAAAAACAGTATAAAATGGTTAGTAGGATGGTTAATACGGAGTATGTCTCCCGGACGATGCAATACAGGCCTGACAACGCCTAGGCATGCTGAGTATCAAATGATCAATCTGATCTTGGGGAATATTACACCACTCATCAAGCAATGCACTCCGAAGTTCCGGTAGACCCGTGGGAGGGGGTTGACGGGCTGCAATTCGTCGGCCAAGCATATCCCACACATGCTCTATTGGATTCAAGTCCGGTGAGTATGCTGGCCAATGCATACGGGTGATATCCTCCGATTGAAGGCATTCGTCTACAATGTTTGCACGGTGAGGACGGGCGTTGTCATCCATAAACACAAATTCAGCACCCATGGCGCCCCGAAACAAACGCACATGTTGTTCCAGAATGACATACCGATAGATGTGGCCTGTCATCGTTACACTCTGAACATGCAGGTCAGTTCTGGAACCAAGAATAATTCCTCCACAAACATGCCATCCTGCACCACCGTAACGGTGTCTTTCAATGGTGTTCTCTTGGTGGTAACTGGTACCTGGCGCTCTCCAGATGAATGTCCGGCGAGAATCAGACTCCAAACTAAACCTGGACTCGTCGGAAAACATCACACAAGACCACTGTTGCGGTGTCCACAATGCATGCTCTCTACTCCAGGTTAATCGCAGGCGACAGTGAGTTGCGGTAAGTGGAACACATCTGACAGGCCTACGAGCATATAGACCAATGTGCCCTAAGCGTCTGTACACGGTCTGCCTTGAAACTGTCGTACCGGTAGCTGAAGAGAGCTGACGAGACAGGTCTGATGCTGTACTCCGTCTGTTTCTTTTGGCAGTAACTGCCAAATAGCGGTCCTCATTCGGCGTTGTAACTCGGGGCGACCTGTGCTGTAACGTCTACTCACATTACCATCATCTTGGAATCGTTGCCAAAGCCTGGAGATGACACTCTGGGCGATTCCAAGTTCCTCGGATACTTCCAGCTGGGTACGTCCACATTCCAGTCGTCCGATAATTCTGCCACGTAAAACATCGTCCAAATGTCTCCTTTGTGCCATAACTATGCGGTTTTTTCACTGAAAAGCTTTCACAGCGCTTGTGAACAATTTTACTTCTTTGCCACCATTCCTTATATACCCCTCTCTTACACTCTCGTCATTGTGACGTACCATCCACGCCATCTGGTGGTTTCCTGTAATTTGCATATTCTTCTTCAAGATGTGTGTGATCATTCCACAGGTGAAATTTTTATTTTAGAGATCAATTTCTGTGTGATTCTGAATTATCCTTAATTTATGGACATGAGTGTAGTTTGAAAGCACAACAATGTGGTAGATCAATTAAGACATAAGGTAAGTTATTGTTTACAAAATACATTTCCACAGTTCGTGTAATATCACCAAGTGTCAAATCTACAAGGCATTTTTCTCTTAATTTTAAAATACCTTGAGTTTGAGCAGTATTGATCCCATATTTATCATATTGAGTTTGAATATGATATATTCTTAACAAGATGTTTTGGACAAATGGTTATGCTACTTCCGGTGTCAATTAAACAAGGTATAGCTTCAGTTTCATGTACTTTTCTAACTACTTTTTGAGTTTGTTTATGTTTGGATCCATTTTGAATAAGTTGCCCGGGCAAAATTAATTGTCAGAAAGAGTTTGTATTTTCCACTGAGCTACGTTCGTTGTGATTGTCTGAAGTAGCGGTCTCTTGACTGGTATTGTTTGTTTGTATGCTACCAATCTGTTGTTGAGTGACAGTTGATTTTATAAGAGGACAGTCTTTATGTCAATGAAAAGCATTTGTAATATTGTAACTTAGGCATATTTTGCAAGGGGATGGTGGTAAGTATTCATGATAATATACATTTGTATTGGTATTTTGAGTATTAGGCCTAGGTCCCCTGGGTACTTATCTACTATTGTTAGGGGGTATGATCTAGGCGGGTTATTTGCATTCGGATACCTGTAGTTCCAGGGTTTTGCTGAGTTTGAAGGATTGGGTTGAGATTCATTATTTGGCCTCCTGGGCAAGGGCGGCTCCAGTGAGGGGGCCATAGGGGCCATGCCCCCTCCGAAATTTTGTTTTACAACTTCAGATTCGCATACTTCACGATTTCACACGTTCAATTTGCATTTTGAACAATTTATAGACCGAAGTATAAAGTCCGATGGCCCCCTCCGAGAATTCAGTCTGGAGCCGCTCTTGCTCCTGGGTCGCCACTGCCGAAAGCCCTGGGAGTTTGGTTGGAAATTTGTTGGAGGTTGATGTTTTTTGTCTACTATCTGCATTTTGTTTAGTTTATGTACTAAGTCCCTCCATTCGGTTGTTGTCTTAAAAGAATTTACCACAACAAGTTGTTTCAATTCTTTGGGTAGCCCGTCCGTTAATCCATCTAATAATAATTTTGGTTCCAGTTCCAAAGCTCTTCCTACCTGTAATTTTTTGTGGTAATACTCGGAAACATTTTCTCCTATTCTGAAAACAATATTTGAAAAATCATTGAGGGATGGTTCTCCAGGGGTAGTAAATTCCTCATGGAATAATTGCACTAACTCCTCCCAATGTAGGACATTTAAACTATTATTAACAAATAAAGTAATTGCCTTTCCCTTAATGAACTTGTGTATATTTCTTATTTTCCATACATTATCCAAGTTTCAATCATTGCAATAACCCTCAAAATAAACAACCCAATTCTTCCATTCCATTCCTGACTCGGGGCAAAAGGATTTTTTTCTAAAGCTCTGTCATAATTTTGTGTTTCTCTCTTTTCGTGTATTATGGGTATGGACGGTATCGACAGTTCTTTTGACTTTTTTAACTGCTGAGAATTCCCATTACTGTTTACTAATTCTGACGAAGGGACTAATCGACTTTCGGTTTTTACAGATTCGTTATTACTATAATTTTTTTCCGAGGTTTAGGTTTTGTCATCGTCAGCTATATTGTCAGCATCCTCTATATCACTGTTTATCGTAAAGGTTTCACTGTAAGTCTCCAAATCCCTGAAGGTAGATAGGTGCTTACGTGCTCTCTCCTCATCTGAATCCGAAGGTTCTAATTGAAAAAAATTAGCAATTCTAATGAATTTAATTTTATCAAAATTATCAATAACATATTTTAGCTTTCGTTCAAATTCTGCATCCCCAATTTCAAATTGGAATCCCTCAAATTCCCTTAATTTAGACCGATTTCTCTTCTGCTTATCTGTTTCAAAAATAAAAGAATGTACTGATTTAATTGTGTCTGACTTAGCTGATTGAATGGCTAACTTAATTTGGGGAATGTCTACCAACTTCATCTTGACTTTATTGCAATAAAAATTTAAAATTTACAGTTATAGAACTTAAAAATTGTCATCTTTTTATATCACATACAATTTAATGGCATTTTTATATTAACTTTCAAACTTATAAATAGTATCATCATATATGACTATCATAACCCGTTTTTACATTTATTTTTTCAACATAGATATTAAATAATATAACACATCACTATCATTAATAGAGAGAGAAACACCTTACTTTGCATCTTCACAAAATAAATTTTTAAAAAAACACACTAATATTTTTTCCCACAAATTACCAATCTTCTTTTAAACTCTTGAGTTCCACAAAAAAAAGGGTAATTTTTCAATTGTGAATGGTGTCCCGTCAAAATTTAAGTTCGCCGTCGGTCAGTGTCCGGAACATCTGCTTCCACCGGGCGAGATCGTTCATCCTTGAATTATGCGTAAGAAAACGTTTGTCACCATTACTTTCGTAGCCGGACGCACTGTTCTTTGATACGGGGAACGCACCATCGTGTTTCAATGATGACAGCGAGAGACGTCGGTAACTGCACGGGAAAGCATCGGCGACACATCGGACCATGAAGAGAGGATCAAACGGCTGTTGGGAGGCACCGGAAGGTTGTCGTCCGCGCTGAATCACTGGTCCCTCACGTCCGCTCCTCGGAGAATACGGAAGAATGGCTGTTGCCTCTGCTCGTGCTCTGGCGTCTGCCTGGGAAGCATGCGGCGAAAACAAAGTTGGGTCCTTTCCGCAGCCAGCCCGACTCCCCCAGACAAGATGCCGGCGTCTGATCGGCGTCCGTCAGCGTAAGAGAACTCCTCGATTTCTTGCTGGTTTCCACGCAGAAACAATCCTGCTCGGCTTATGTAAGGAATGGCCTTACGCCATCCCTTGTTGAAAAGATCGACACAAATCCATTGGGGTTCTAGGTTGAATAGTTTATTTCAAAGTTCGGACAGAGGGTTGGAGTCAGGCCGGCGACCTTTTAGCTCCGGGGCTATCTTCGTACATCGCAGTCTAAAAGCTAAAGCTGGAAGCTCCTGCAAAAGCTTCACGTTCCAAACTCCTAAAACCTCGAAATTTCCGCGCTCTTGCCTAAATACTCCTTAGTTACTACACCTGCTGGCAGGGTGCAGCACGACGCGAAGGCATTACTCTCAAACGAAATTAGTTAACTAGATTGTCAATCAAGACATGAGAAACACCTGCTTACCCAGGAGTTCTAAAGCGCGTCGTAACGAAACCACAGAAAACTGAAAATACTGCTAAATCAACAATTTTACCCCTTATGGAACTTCAAAAAACATCTCTGAGCGTAATATTTGTATAGCCGAGAAACAAACTTAACAGTAAGAGTAACCGAGATTAAAGAAGCTTTTTCAAATAACATTAAATTAAATTAGAAAAGTCTATTTTATTATTACATATATATATATATATATATATATCCCAGACAGCACAGCAAACTTGCATCAAACTTGCAGCAAGCTTGATTTATCAAGTCAATAAGCTTGAATTAAGCTTGAAAATTCCAGTCGTGTAAGCTTGATGCAAGCTTGAATCAAGTGTTCTAGTTTACACTAGCCCAGCTTGCATTAAGCTTGAAATTTCAAGCTTGACATTTCAAGCTTGAATCAAGCTTGACATTTCAAGCTTAAACAATTTTTTCTAAATACACGGGGCGCCCGCTGGCGAACGCGCCCCACATACTTTATTTTTCCGAGCATTTTCCCCCCCTCTATGCTGCAATTTTAAGTTATTTTAATCTGTTTTCATCGAGTGTCCGTGGCTAGAATAGAACCCGGGACCTTTCGATTCGTAGCCGCGCGCGTTATCCATTCAGCCACCGGAGCCTTGTGCAGCTATGACTAAAGTTTGAAGTGAATTATTAAGCGGTTTTCTGGTCAGATTGATAAGTGGGCGATATGTTATTTGTCTTTTGTTTTTTTTTACATGGGAGGCATCAAAATTAAAATAGTTTTATGTGTGATTTAGAGACTACTAATAGGGAAATAAACATAATATAAACTTAAGAGCAACACATGTTTCAAAACTTTCGCAGCACTCATGAGCAATACTGCCGCTGGCCAAAATCAAGACAAACGACTGATTCTGAAATCAATCGTAGTATAATTGTATTTTATTTTGAAGAATTTCCATATTTGGAAATATAGAATGGGTTTACTTACTTAACACAAATTTTGTGTTAAGTAATCTGAAATCAAAGAAACAGATAGTTAAACGTTACTTCGAAATGCTATATCACAGTTGATAACATAACATGTATGGAATACAAACACTTTACTCATTTTTGTAAATATTTCTTATAATAAAAATTATTGAAAAATTTTGCTATTTTTTAACGCTAAAAATTCTCTTTAGAAATGTGGTTAGTTATTTTCCTACATACATTGGTATGCTATATCGATATAGAGCATTTCGAAGAATTAAAAATAAGTTTAAATTAATTTATACAAATGTAAATTTGAATTATTTTCATTGTTCATACTTTATAATTAAAAAAATTATTTAACTTCTGAATTTTTTTTTATCCTTTGTAAGTTTATTTTAAAATTACAAAAGTGTAAGAAGTAAGATTTTTGGGCCCTAAAATCTGTAGACCCTGGGCAGTTGCCCCGTTTGCCCTGCCGGTAATATGGCACTGGTAATAAAAATCCCATCCCCGTTAAAACACATCTTTTACGAACTTTCAACAAATTTGAGGACGCTAGACAATTAATGTCCATTCTCTTTCTCAGATGGTGCCATCACCGCATTTTGCAAGTGAAAATCCAGCTTAAGCCAACCTTGCATTGCCAAGCCAAATCTCAAGCTTGATTTCAGCTTATGTGCTGTCTGGGATATACATACTATATATATATATATATATATATATATATATATATATATATATATATATATATATATATATATATATATATATGTATCTATATATATATACATATATATATATACATATACATATATATATACATATATATATATCATATATATACATATATATATATATATATATATATATATATATATATATATATATATATATATATACTATGTTATACACAATACTATATATGTTATATACATACATATAATAATTTCACAATGCAAAAATGGCATATAGATTCAAATCAAGCATCCATTATTAAGTATAGGGTTTTTAGCAATACCTTTATATTCTTCTTTCCACTGTTACACTTTTATTTTGTGGCAACACCGGTTTTCACTTACTACAATTTTTAATTTTGGCAACACTTTATGCTCGCCTTCCACGTGCTTGCTACCACTCCAAATTGGTATGTCGATTTTTCAGTGCTTTTTCTATTATTTTCATTTCTTATTGTTTTCCTTTTTTCCTTTTTTATAGTAGTATACAGCCTAAAACGTGTGGAATGAATATCTCTTTTGATATGCCACACAACCGAAATCCTACTATTTAATTATCTTTAATTATAATCTACTGGTTATGGCTCCTAACGATGGTGCCAGTGGTTATAATTTCCGTTCTATTCTATTATCACATTGTTTAATTGTACTTTACTTGGCTCAGCATTTTTTTTTTTTTTTTTTTTTCCCACTTGAGGTTTGTAATTCTTGCTTCTGCTGTTATATATTTTTTCATGTGTGGTATGTCATATTTGCAGTATACTTTGTTTTTTACTTATTAGTTATTAATGACTATGTCTTTTTATCACTCACCCCCTTTATTGAAAGTTGTCCGAAAAATGTGCCCCAAAAAAGCGACATAATTTTACATATATTTGAATGCTACTAGTTCACAAGAGCTTTAATCTATCGTTACAATATTTCGTAAGCTGTAGAATATTCATTACATGTATTTTTCTATAAATAGGTTACAATCATAAAAATTTCAACATAGGGTTACCAGGCGAAATACACGAAAGATGAGAGATAAAATGACATATCAATTAATATCGTTTTAATATGGCAATAATAAAAGTAAAAAATTAGGGGGGGGGGTTCCCTTGACGAGACTCGAACGGCCGAGTTATATATATATTAATATATATATAATGTATACACAGAAAAAAATAATAAAATTCCTATAATGATCTTCATCCACAACAGCCCGTTTCTACTTGCTTAGTATGTTAATGAGATATTTAAATATATATACACATATTTCATAGTTTTATTGTTTGACTGCGTATTTAATCGACAAATTCTCCTTTAAAATGAACTAGAAACTGCAGCGTCATTTCTAAGTTAGACGAGATTTATGAATTAAAAACGACCGAAGTAACGCATCGATTTTTAGACAATTTTCTCCGTTTAAGTGTTTTTAGCTAGCTTAGCGAGGCCCCGGCCCTTCGAGCGTTTGCTGTATTGTCCGGTACCTTAGTTCGGCCCTTGTTTCAGCTCCTCTCCTCAAATCCCCCGTCCAGTTACGCAATTTTACGACCTTTATACAGTTTTTCCAAAATTTACATGGAATTTTCAAAGATTCAACAACATTTGTTTCCACTTCTTGAAATTCTTATTCGTAACAATGAAAAAATGAATGAAATGAGAACCTTGAAATAAATGTAGATTGAAAAGCGCGTATATGATACAAGGCACACTGCATTCGGAAAATGGGTTTGGACCCATCATGCAGCCATCGATCTAGCGAACTGTAGTTTCGGACAGTTTTCTGTATGTAACATAAGTACGCGTTAGAAACCCTTCCCAGACAGATAGCCCCCCGAATAGGTTTGCCTTAATACACTGTACAATACAATACAATTTGGAAAACCTTAATATACAAACGTCATCCATCTAAAGCTCTGTAAGAGCATAGCTGTTTAAGGCAATTTAAGCACACGAAAAAAAAAAAAAAACCAATGGTCTCAAAAACATTTCCTGGGGCGTTTTTGCTCCCCATATTTCCAAAATTACATGGAAAGTGTGTATGGTTAAGTAGATTGTGGGTAATGGAGCCCCTTGGGGGCTCCTTTCTTGTGGAGGCCGTGGGGCTGCAGCCCCTGTTTCCCTAAATTTGGCCCTGTATATAAACATGCATATTTGAGCTTTCGGGAGGAGGGGGGCTGAAGCCCCTCAACCCCGCCCCCCTGGCTACGTGCTGCTTGTGCGTGTACTCTAGCTAGAGCAGTGTTTCCCAACCTTTATACACTGCGGACCGGCAGAAAGAGGAAAAATATTTCGCGGATCAACGGCAACCAAACCAGGAATAATAAATATTATATAACGTGTATTTTTTTTATCAAATCAAGTTCTTTACAAATATAATTTTTAGTTGAACGACATTTGCTACTGATTATTTAAAAAAAAAACTAGATAAACGTGGATCATCACTTAAGTCTCGGTGACCAGCACCGGTCCTCAGACATTAATTGGGAAAAACACTGTACTACAGCGTTCTTTTCTTTTTTTTTAAGGGGTTTTATGAAAATCGAATAGGGCGCGAGGCCAAACTTATCATTTTCTTATAATGACTTACAATAGTACACAAGACCCACTTATTCTTATCATCCTTGTTTATTTTATTCTTAAACTTTTGAGCCACATCATTCTCAGCAGTATCATGAATTACGCGCATGTTTTTGATAGTATCCCGAGCAGTTAAGAAAGATCAGTTCCCCGGCTATTCTTTGACGTCAGCCTGAGCAAGATCATATAGACTTTCAGAATCTGAAAAAAAAAGAACAAGGAATTTTTCGAGACAAAGTCATCCAAAGACGATTGCGTCTTTTCAATTCAGTGATTTAAGAGAACCAGTAGGATAAAGCACACCTCTCGTTCGATGCACTAAAAACTTTCTCAGGATTGTAGTCTTTCCTGGGGAATTTTCTAGAGCAAAAGCCATTTTTCTTTTAAAGTCAGTGGAAATTTCCGAACTAAAAAAAGCAAGTCCCAGAAGGCGCTCTCAAAGTACCACGTATGTCGACTTAGTTTGTCAAGTTCAGGTAGTCTGATTTTGGAGTCCCAAGATCAATGAGAGGAAAGCTAATTGTGTAAGATCTTGGTTTGTAGCGCTGATTGTAAGAGGAGTAGTGAACAAAGACTTCACGTGATGTGTGGTTTAAAAAAAAAAAAAAAAAAAAAATTGCAAATTTTTACCTGCATGCAGAATGGAGTAAAGCTTTAAAGCTTTATTTAAAAAAAAAAAAAAAAAAAAAAAAAAAAAAAGATACGGCATTTACGGCGAAATCACCCTAAATGTCTTCGCTAAATCGCAGTAGAGCATTTAAAAGCAAACTATTTCGCAGTAATTGGTGAGCAACTACTATTACGTTCCCGTGGTCAAGCTCAGTCTGGTTCCTCGCCATGCTCGTACTTGCAGTTGGAAGGTAGCCATACCAAATACCACATGTACTTTTTGCGCCGTAAATTTGAAATTTGACTAAAAGCGACAGAGTATTTTTGTAGGGCTAATTAAGGGGCGCCATAGACATCTAGATGGAGAAAAATCCCATTATGGCTTAGTGACGTCAAGTGACTACAAACAGCAACGGTACGAATTTAATTGGCTGCCGTGAGCTGCACTTTTAAACACGCCGGTTTTTAAGTTGTAACGTTAATTAGTTATATTAAAACACCATATTTATTTAGTATTATGTCTTTATTAATTACAGCCTTATATCATTTATTATACAAGAATTATTATCGTTAAAATCATATTGGGTGCCTGTGACATTCTGTTATGTCGTCTCGCCAGTCATTTGGAACCAGAGATAAAGACAACGAGATGCGAATCTTCACGATCGCATCTGGACTAATGCGATTTAGTCTTTCCGCAAAAAGACTAAAACTACGATTTAAATGAAAATATGGTAGTGAAATCTCTGAATAACGGCCATTCGTGGGACTCCCCGAAAGTGACCGTCCTTCGGAGGTGGTTGTTGTTTAGAGGTTTAATATTTAAAAAATCAAAATCAGCTAAGTTAATAATAGGGACACAAATGTGTTATTTTACCTTCAGTAATTCTCATTCATTTTAATTTACATTTGAAAAGTCAGTTATTCACAGTTACTTTTTTTTTTAGGTAAGTATCTTTACAAAGAAATAATATTATTCGTTGATTTTCCGTACAACTCATCATCATTTTTGAATGAAGTAAAATTCTGTATCGCCTTAAAGTTTGTAAGAGCATTGGAATGTGTTTCAGTATTAGCAGGGCCGGCCGGCAGCTATCGCGGGGCAAGCAGGGCACGTGCTCCGGGTGTCATGAGGGTTCCAAAGTAAGAGGCTTTAAAATTAAGGTTTGCGCCGAGTGTCGTACTGAGGGGGACGCCAAAATTAAGTTTTGTCCCGGGTGACATAAACTCTAGTTTTGGAATTAGATATTAGTAGTATGTTTATTTTGAGCTGTGGCAAATAAACTTTTTATTTTTCACACTTCGGGTTAAATAAATGAAAAGCGCACTTGAGTGGCTGTTAAGACTTTTTCGTGATGCTGGCAGCTGGCCGTTGCTTGAAAATAGCTGTTCAGAGATTAGCTCTAATGTTAATCCTATGTAGCGTGTTTAGTACCACTGATATCTGGCCTGTATTCGGAGGTTTCTGTTGTTCAGAGTTATCCATTATTGAAGGTTTCACTGTATATTTCGATGATAAAGCTATCTATGATTTCTATACCAACTTTCTCGTAAAAAAATACGTAATATCTCTAAAGATATCGTAGTTCCTTAACAAATAACTGAAGTTCCCATTAAATCCAAAGGTAGAGGAAAAATTACATTTGAAGCTTGGGGACACAGTCGTTTGACGTACAGAACTTCGCATTCCATTTAAGTTTGTTATTTCCCCAACAGAAGACACTTCTTTACGTTTAAATTCACCTTCCTTGGTTAAAACATAATCACTTAAAGCGATATTGCTTATCTATATGTGAGGATAGCTCACAATCTGTATTGTGTACAGCTGCGGAAAAAAAAAGTCCCACTTGTACTTTTTTCGGCCGTCGTTCGTCGTACAGCAAAGTTACAGATACCAATCGTTTACGATTGACGTACACTTTAATTCGCTTTGCCTAAAAATTGCATAAGGGACCATCTACATATTAAAATTCGCACCAACTTTTTTTTCTCAATAGCAACCCCTAGATTTCACTTCATATTTCAAAAATTTAGCTCATTTTAACCCCGGACACCAATTTTCAATAAATTTGGACAGAAAATGAGTGAGTTAAGAGCACCCAAAATCCCCCTCCCCCTATGTTAAAATATTTTTTCATACTTCAATTCATATCTCATATAATATTGGTAGTAAGAAGCTGATTTTTATTCGTACTATTAGAACTAAACGACCCAAACATAATTTAACGTTATTATGATTTTTAATAAATTATTAATATGAATTATGAATTATTAAATTAATATTCAAAAAAATTATGAATAGCCACCTAGCCAAATTTCGATGGAAATAGATGCAGAAATTAATATTACATGGCTGTGCAAAATTTCAAATTTTTACGTTCAGTAGTTTATTTATATTAAATAAAATGTGTTATTTTCATGAGTTAAGGGACCATATATAAATTTATTAAGTGAAAATTTTGTTTGAAAATTGCATAAAATAAACGTAAATTAAATTTATTTTGTGCAAAAAAGATACCAGTATTAAAAATATCAAATTTTGAAGCAAATAAATTAGAGGTTTTTACAGTTTAATAGGGATTCTATAAAGCGTGTATTGTTGCGTCCGCTACCATATTCCCCCAAATAAAATATTTTCCAGCTATAGAATTAGATGCAGTAGATGTATGTCTTCTAATACAACGTCCTATTTCTGCAAAACTAACATCCTCAACTTTCCAGGCGTGAATGTGACCTTTTTTAATATCGGAAACATTAGGTCTTTGGACTTCCCCATACTTTATCAAACATTCAAAATCACGTTTTTCTGTAAAAAAAATTTCATCTAACTATAAATTAAAATACCGCCAAAAGTCTTAAGAATATTGCGCATTGCAGACGATAGTATTAAATGAAGAAAGTGAAATAACAAATACAGTGATAATATTGGGTCGGCAAAAAAGTAATTGCGTTTTTTAAATGAAATTCAAACAAATAAATTTTCTATCAGGAAATCATTCTTCAAGTTCGACCATAGCTGAGTAATATTCAAGCTTGTAGTCAGAAGAGCAGAGAGCAGCCTCTAACTCCTGCCAACATTTCACCTAAGAGAACCATCAACGGAAATACTCAATAACAATTTCAAAATTCCAAAGATTTTCAAAATCGTGAGCAGTCATTTTGCATTTTTCCTTAAATCATGTGTACGAACCAAGGAAGTTATGAACTCACGGGTCATTTGGACCACAGACTAAATATTCTATTCTACCCTTGATATTCTCAGTACAAAAAACTTAAGAGAGATGGAAACAATGTTTTCCTTGAAAATAATGTTAACTTCTTTTAACTCTCGCGAGCGAAATTAATGAAAGGCGAAAAGTTAGGAACCTACAAAGAGCGTTTTTCAATTTGCAGAAAGTCCCTTAAAAACGCGCAAAAATGAATTCGCAATATCTCCGGAAATTATCGTAGAAAATTGGTGAAAATTTAAATTTAGGGTAATTTGAAGGTTTTCTTTCGTTTAATAAAGTCAAAATATGGGGTTGCCATTGAGAAAAACGAAGTTGATGCAGAATTAAATATGAAGACGGCCCCTGATGCAAATTAAATTAATAGTAATTAAAGTACGCGTTATTTGCAAACGAATGGTATATATAACTTTACTGTACGACGAACGACACGGCGAAATAAAGAGCAAGTGGGACTTTTTTTCCCGCAGCTGTACATTGTTAGTTGAAAGGCAGTACGGATTGTCACCATCTTCGAGTCTGAAGAAGATGATGCACAATTTAAAAACAATTCTTTAACCGTTCTGTCTATTTAAATATTTAATAGTAACATTTTTATTTTAAGCGAATGCAATCCCGCAGAAGTAACGGGGTACAATACAACATGCTTCATTGTACCCCGCATTGAGGATACAAAATAAATTTTTACTAATTCCTAATATTTATTTTTTTAATTCCCGGCTTTGAGAGTATGACGACCATAACATCGTGATCACAATATATGAAAAATAATTATACCTATGCGAACAAAGAGGTAAAACAAAATTACTTTTAATAATGAAACTTACTTTCAATGGTGAAAATCCAATAATTGCGTTTCGCGCTTGTTGTAAAAATGAGATTGCCTCCAAATCACATAAGTAACTGGAACATTTATTTTTATAATACGTTTGCGAGATTTTTTTATGAAAAATCTTACCGATTTTAGATAGTATGTGTCATTGCACCCCATGTTCCCCTATTACCCTCCCCAACTCCAAAAAAGATCATTATTAATTAATTAAAAATTAAATTTATTTCATTTTCTTTATTCATTTTTGGTTAAATGACCGAAAACTGACCAAAAAAAAAGGCCGACGGTATTCTGTCAAATCCTATTCGTTACATCTCTAATGGGTGGACGCGATCGAGATATGAATACAAGGAGTTTGCAACAGCTATCTTCAGCATTGGAAGAAATGAAATAACTGTGTTGGTCTAAGTACGATGGGACATTTTCTTGGTTCCTTTTTTAGTAACAGTGAAAGATGCAAGGTTTTAGGGATTAAAAAATAAAAATGCATGGTTTTAGGGATTAAAAAATAAAGATGCACAATTATATGCTACGATAGTTCTAAATACAAAATCTCAGCATTCTGCAGTTAAAAGTTTTGCAGTTATGCCAAATACGTAATTATTCTTGGCGCCAACTTTGGATTCCCGTTACGAGTAGTCAGCTTATGAGAAAATTGAAAGCATCACATGGACACTTTCAAAGCTGCCAAATTATTAACTAGGAACTTGAGGATTATCTCCTGTCGCAAGCATAAGAGAGTAGTTCTCTGTATAGTACTGAAATATTATTGATTACGTTCTCTTAAACGGTCCCAATCTCTAAAATTTATAATAGAAATATGCATTTTAAGTTTGTATTATATCTATAGTATGAGGTGTAATAAATATTAGCAATGGATACATTAAACTGCTCCTTTTAATTATTTTGAAAATCAAGTTCGTGTCTTTGCTTATTTTTCATTTGAACATTTTTTCTCTTCAGGAGAAATTGATGTTACGGGTTCTAAGATGAAAAAAGAAGAATTACTAGATGCCAAAATTAAAAAGTTCCTTGAGGTAAGTTTTTATATATATATTTATGTATTTCTGTACACAACATTACTGAAATTAATCATAAACAGATTATTTGAAATTGTTTCGGATCCCGTAACTCCCTATACCACTTTAAAAATTTATTTTGGACTGTCTCTGGTAAGAGGGCATCCCAGTAAACCTTTATCGCTCAAATCTCCTGCAGCAATAACTTTGCTTGTAGTAAGACAGGTGTTAAATAACCGAGTGGGTCAAAAATTGTCTGAGTTAGTGACATAATATCTGTTTTTCATAAGTTTTCAGAAACTGCCGCTGACTCTACGCCAATCGAAAGACGTCGTCTACCAACGTTACACGATTATCGATATAAAATGATTCAGCTAATTTTTTAGCAACAAAACTCTCCTTCAGCGTCACCCGAGGTAAATAATACCCGATGATTGCTCCCAATAAAAACGGACTGGGTGCAACTCCAAAAACTAGTCTTGTATGGCGGAGTACTCTTTTAACAATATGGAGTTTTTGAGCAGCGGTTTTACTCATGGTAATGCTAACGTTAATTGAATTTGAACAGTACAGCGCATGCCCACGTATAAATTGTATAGTATGTGGACTACTTCCGAAGGAGAATTTTTGCTAACGTGCCTCCCTTGCTCCCGTAAGCGTTCGTCAGATATAAACAAACATGGAAGGTTTATATAAAAATTGCTGCATTACGAGGTATGAGTTCCGAAGAATTTGATGATAGTATTTTATACGAATTATCATTTTCTCGTGAAGATAGTTCTAAATAATTAGAACCTAATAAAATATTTATAAATAAATTAAACCCATTGCCAACATTACATGCAAACCTGGATTTTTAATTCGTCTATAATTATTGTATTAAAACCTGAATTTTTAATTCATCGGTAATGAAGGTCTTATGTACTGTATGTATGCCAAAGGATTTGTGTCCAGTGGTTCTTACTGCATTTGAAATAAAAATTAGTTTATGGGGATTTTATATATTCTAAAAATTAATTTCGTTAAAAATTTAACCGTATTTTCCTAAAGTTATCCAAATACAGAAAAAATCAAATAGAAAAAAATGTAAAAATAAAAATAAACAAATATAATAATAAATTTGTATTTTGATTATTAATTTCTTTGAAAATAAGAATTATGTTTGCAAACTATTTTCTAGGGATTTTAATAATTCTACAAATTTATTTTAAAAGCAGTAACATTTCGAGATTGTTTTAGGAATGTAGCAACATCTTTTATTGAAAATGCTAAACGTTGCACTTTAAATTGTGTATACGCGGCTTCCGTCCTTTGCTGTAAAATGATTCTCATCGCGTGTACGTGTTCGTCCTTTAAGGCATCCTTTGTGATACGATGCTTCGTCCTTTGCGGCAATATCCGGGGACCGCGTATACGCGTCTCCGGTCCGTAAAATGTTAAATAAACAATCATTAAGGGAGGAAGGTCTGCCCTTTATGATTGTTACATTAGTAAACAATATTTGATTCTGAAAGCTCCTAAAATGACATAATATTCAAAACTGTTTGATTAGACTTGTAGGTATTTTAATTAAATATAATGAAACACTATAGAAGAGCTAAAGAACTAGTATACTTCTTCTGTGTCACTTTCATTAATTTAAAATCCGTATTTAGTAAAAGACAATATTACAAAATCTTCATTTTTTAAACATTAATTTACTTGAACCGAATATAAATTTAAGTACAGTAATGGCTGATTCAATAAACACGATATAGATATATGATTGTATATACTTCATACACAGCATGATAAACAATATTAGATTCACTTAAAAAATATAAATTACAAATTTTTGTTAATTTTTGGCTGGATTAATTTATTTAGATAATTGTTATCATTATTTACAAGACATAAAAATGATCCAACCACAGAAGTGTTTATTCAACGATTCGATGAACAATATTCCAAGATGCTAATGTAATAGCTAAATCTAAACTAAGAGAAAAATCAATTCCAACAAAACACCAGTTTTGTTTTTGTTTTTTCTGCTTCAGCACTACTACAGCAGACCGCCGAAGCTGACAATCTGCGATGAATTCCCCCCCCCCTTTCCTAGTCTTATTCCCAGTCCACACCATAAATTTCATGATAAAGCGAACGGAAAATGCAATTTTCAACACCCCCACTTTGGAATACATTCCGGAAAGCTTCGACCCTATAGTCAAAGTCGTAACTCTTGGAGGAGCGGGAGGGGGGAGGGGGTTGTAGGACCGCTGGAGAGGGAGTACCCCCTTCAAGGCCGTACCCAGGGGTCTGGTCCACCACACCCCCGAAATTTAAACTTTAGTTAACGAACTAATAAAGATGAAGTCTTTGTGAAAAATTCAACCTTTCTTTCGTTTGGTCCCCCTCCGAAATTTTTGTCCGGATAAATTTTTTTCTGGATACGGCTCTGACCCCTTGTATCCGAGGAAGTGAATCAGGAAGTCTGCTTCCCCCCCCCCCCCCAATTTAAAATGTTTTTAACAAAATAATAATGATGAAATCGTTTTATGAAAAATTTACCCTTTTACGCCGTTCGGTCCGCCTCTTTACCTTAAAAAAATTTTTATTGTTCCAGGTCTATCTCCAAAAGGTTATGGATCCGGCTCGAATAATAATAATAAAAAAGGAAACATTCATTCTTTGGCTGCGACTACAAATAAAAATATATGTCTCGGGCTCCAGCTTAAAATATATGGCTTTGGTTCCAACGACAAACATTTTTAGCTCTAAAGTTTAGACTCTAACGCAAAATATTAAATAAATCCATCTCAAGTTAAAAAAAATCATTGTGTAGCCTTCAGGGTAAAAATATATGGCATAGACCTGCACATTTCCAATGGGGGAGCCCACAAAAGAGTCGATACACTCTTAGAGCTTAAAAAGAAAAAAAGAGTAAAGTTTCAGCTTGAAAAGTACATGCTCCAGCTTAAAAATTAAAGACTCCGTTTAAAAAGCTGTAAGTATCAAGTTCCAGATTAAAAAGAATACGCTTGTATAAATATGTCGATTGCTTCGACTACGATTTAAGAAAATGAATACGACTTTGGCATATAAAATTACATGGCTCCGAAAATCCAGATTAAATGGCTTCCGACCAGGGCCATACCTAGAAAATAATTTCGGATTCGGGGAGCATGGTATATCGGGATAAAATTTTCAGGATATATCCCCCACACCCAATTTCTGTCTAATTTAGCAAGATTAATTTTTTTTAATTATTGCGCAAACATTTCGTTCATTTATAAATCACTGCATTTCATACCCCTCACCATGGGCGCCGGCAGAATATTTCCCCAGGGGGGGGGCAAAAAACTACTCAAGGGGGGGGCAAAGACTACTTCAACGTATGGTTACCATGTTGGAAAGAGCAAAAAAGCAAGGGATAACTCTGCATACAAAAATCCAGGGGTGGGGACCCCCCCTTGCCCTATGCTGCCAGCGCCCATGCCCCTCACCATCCCCACACAGAAAAAAATTTCTGGCTACGTCCCTGTATAAATACACCATGTACATAAAATGTAATAACTTCGGGGGGCGGCGTCCGAACTCATAGGACCCCCCCCCCGTCTAAGTACGGCCTGAAACGGGTGCGACGTTGCCTCTTGCTCCGTCTGCTTCCCTAAATCACTTAATTAAAATCACAAGGGGTTCGTGATGGACGCAGGCTGGACTCTCGTGGCATGAACACACATTTTATTTCTAGGTTAAGATAATGTTTACATTGATATTTACAAAAATCAGAGTATTTCTCATGCGGTTAGTTCTGCAGCATCTCTCTCAGAGGTCTTGCCTCTTTCAGTTCTCTGGCGTTCTCTTTTTCTCCCCGGAAGCCACGCGCTCCCCTGGTCGCCTCATACCTACGTCGCGGCGTTGATGGGTAGCGGCTGGGCCGCAACAACCTCCGGCCCCGGAAAGATGGCGTCGATGTCTCGTCCGGTTGGATCTCCAATGATAGAGATGCTGGACTGCTCTCTTGATGACAGCCCCATTGGGAAGCTTTAACGAGCAGGCTCTCACCTTCCCGTCTCGTCCTTCATGCAACTGCTCCACCTTGGCCATTTTCCACAGCAGTCTCGGCTGCTTGTCTTCGTGTACCAGGACTATAGAACCCTCCTGCACAGTTGAAGATCTGTCAGGTTTTTTGACCGTGTGTGCAGATCGCAATTCCATAAGGTAAATACGTAGCCACGCTCGCCAAAGTCTTTCAACCATCAGTTTTCTACTTTTGTATCGTCAAATTAAGTTTTCCCTAGTCAATGGATCTGAAATATTTTTTGTTGGTGGTATAGTCAGCATCTTTCTGCCTATTAAAAATGGGCGGGAGTAAGTGCACTAGGCTCTTGGTGGTCTTCATAAACATATGTAAGTGGTCGGGAATTAACAATTGCTTCGGTTTCTAATAAAATAGCCTCTAGTTCTTCAAAAGAAAGAGAAGCTCTTCCTAACATTTTCTTCAAGCAGGATTTCACTGAGCGGACAAGGCGCTCCCAGAAGCCGCCCCACCATGCCGCTCTTTCAATTATGTATTTCCAAGTTATGCCTTTTCTCCCGAAATATTCTAAGACTTGTGTATCCTTTATTGAACTCCATATTTTTTTCAAATCTGTGTCGGCTCTTTTGAATGTCTTTGCGTTATCCCTGTGCGCGTCCTAAATGGACTGTGGAACATAATCCACGACGGGATAAGAATTTTCTGAATGCCAAAAGAAAGCTCTTTGTGGATAAATCATGTAATAATTCAAAATGAATTGCACGTGTTACGGCGCAAGTAAATAAGGCAATGTATGCTTTTTCTTTGTTCTTCGTATACAAAGGTCCGGCGAAATCAATCCCGAACTTTTCAAAGGGAAAAGTTTTAGTAACTCTATCTGGAGGTAAAGGTGCAGTCTCTTGACATAAAGGTTTTGATTTGTACCTTTGACAAACAGTACAGCGTCTGAGAACATTTTTTAATATTTGTCTGCCCTTTAACAACCAATATTGTTCTCTGATCTGCGAAAGAGTTCCAGCAATCCCTGCATGTCCTGTTTTTTCGTGGTTCTGTTTGGTAATTAGTGGTGCCAAATTAGTATTTTTCGGAATCAAACTTGGATGTTTTTCGGCAAAACTTAAATCAGCATGGTGCAGTCTTCCACCAACTCTCAAGATCTCTTCTTCATCTATAAATGGATTGAAAGGGTGAATTGTTGAATCTTTGAGCAGAGGTCTCTTTTCTCGCAGAGCTTCCAATTCTTCATTAAAATGTTCTTTTTGAATTGCTTTAATCCAATAAATTTCTGCACGTTTCAACTCTTCGTATGTTAATGGTCCGGTTTGTTTTTCTCTATTTTTAACGTTGTTCAGAAATCTTCTAATCCACGCAGTAACTCTAACAAGCCTATCTAACGTACTAAATTTCTCTGGGGAAAACAATGTTTTCAATTTATTTTTCTCAATGCAGCTAGCTTGTAGTACCTTTTCCCCTCGTTTCATCTCGGTTAAAACTTCTGGTTCTTTATGCCTTTAAGGCATTTTAGGCCAATTCTTCTCCGTTTCTGTCAACCATCTTGGTCCATACCACCATTCGTTCTTCTCCTTTAAGGCTTTAACACTCAGACCTCTGGTTTGGTAGTCTGCTGGGTTTTCTTTTGTTGGGCAATACTTCCAGGATGCTGGATCCGATATTGTTCTTATTTCTCTTACTCTATTTTGGACAAACAGTTTCCACTTCTCTGGTGGTGCTTTCACCCAATGCAACACTATGTTAGAGTCTGACCAGAAATACGATGTAGTACGAATTTGTCGGCTAAGATGGTTTTGAACTTTTCTTGATAACCTTGCACCAATGAGTGCAGCCATAAGCTCTAATCTTGGTAGAGTCAAACGTTTCAGCGGTGCGACCCGAGATTTTGAACACACTAATCTGATTTGCACCTCAGCTTTTCTTTCATACCTGATGTACAATACCACGCTGTACGCTTTTTCACAGGCATCAACGAAACAATGGAGCTGGCAGTCGACGATTTCTCTTTTTTCACTCATTCCAAAATAATACCTGGGAATATCGATTTTCTGTATTTCTGTAGCTTCTTTTTTCCAATTATTCCATTCTGTGAGAAATTCAGCTAGTAAGTTCTCATGCCACTGAAGACCTTCTTTCCAAATCTTTTGCAATAGGATTCTTGCTCTAATTGTAAATGGACTCACTAATCCTAAAGGATCGTATAATTGACTCATCACTTTCAGGACTTCTCTTTTCGTGGCTTCGTTATTGATTATTTCATGTTCAAACTTCGATGCTTCAATTTGTAAAACATCATCTTCTTTATTCCAAATATAGCCTAATACATTAACTACAGGATTCGATGGTTTTACTTCTGTCCCAGATTTCTTGCCACGATCATTTGTTGACCATTTTTCTCATGTTGAAGCTCCCTTCATTTAGTATTTTCCTGATATTCTCAGCTTTCTCAATAATTTCGTCTTTTGTGTCATCACCGGCAATGAGGTCGTCCACGTACAAGCAGTTCTTCAAAACAAAACATTCTTCTGGATAACGCGATTCATACTTTTCAATATGAAATTTTATGGTTGCGTTTAGCAAAAACGGACTTGCTGTTGCTCCAAAAATCACCCGTGTCATTCTCAACGTTTTTAATTCCTCGGAATGTTTATCCTTCCAGAGAAACTTTACAACTTCTCTATCTGCCTCGCAAAGAGAGATTTGGAGAAACGCGGCTTCTATATCTGCTGTGATTCCAATTTTGTTATGTCGGAAATTCAATAACAGTTCCAAAATATCCGGGCATAAATTAGGGCCTGGTTCTAAACAGTCATTCAATGACAAACACCCTTCCGCACGTGAGGAGGCATCAAAAACGACGCGGACTTTAGTGGTGTCTTTATTTTCGCGAATTACGGCCTGATGAGGCAAAAAATATTCTTTTCCTCCTTCCTTGTATTCGGTTTCCTCTGATATCCCTTCCTTCAGATGTTTTTCTATCACTTCTTCATAGCGATCGTGAAGTTGGAGGTTCCTTTTAAATCTACGCCAAAGCAACTGAAAAGGATTTTTTGCAACTTCGTAATTATTACTTAATTCGTTTGCGTTTTCTTTCCAGGGTAGACTAACTGTATATCTATTATTTTCAAATCTTATAGACTCCCTAAATTTCTTATAAACCTCATCTTCGCACTCGTGTTTCTTATCTGATTCATTTTCGATTCCCAAGACATCCAATTCCCACAACTTTTTTAGAGATTCGGATATTGACTCATCTTCGGGTTTGTCTTTGATTTGTACTGCATTTTGCATAATACTAAGAGCCACTGAAGAAATTTCAGCGCTTTCCGTTCCACTTATTGTCCAACCCAATCTTGTTTCTACTGCTACCAAAGATTCTGATATTCTATTTACAGTCCCTATTACGATTTTCCAGTAATTGTCTAATCCTATTAAAAGCAAAAACTCTTCTCCTCTATTCTTAACGTACCCAGTATCCGATAATTTAATTCACTTTTCATCACATAATTTAGCAATATTTATTCCTGGTATGTCAGTAGCCGTGCCACTAATCAGCTCTGTTTCAAAAGCCCCCATGTCTATCTTTATTCCACGATCAGATGTATTAATCAAAGTAAACCCCACCTTATTGCTAATTTCAGTCTGCGGTTTGTCGTTACCAAAAGTGGAAATACTAATCATTTGCGAGTCTATAACTGGGAGATTCATTTCTCGAGAAATACTTCTTTTAATGAATGTGCGTTCTGCGCCTGTATCAAATAAAATCCTTATCTCGCGCCTCTCTTCATTGTTTTTTATTTCTGCTCTGGCAGTCTGCAAAACCACATGGTTTTCAGTGTTTACATAATTCACTGACGCTTCTGTTTCAGAGGCCTCACTAGGCGAAGAGCTCTTACTTCCCTTCATGTTACCCTCCCCTTTTGTAGCATTACAGTCTCTGTAGCAGATTAATTTGTTATGACGGCGTTTGCAGTTTGAGCAATTAATAATATCTTTTTTATCACATTGACTCCCCAGGTGCCCTCTTTCCAAACACACGAAACAACGCCCACTCTTTTTTAATGATTGAATCTTTCCTGCTACACTCATTCCACAACTGCTGGAACTGTGTTTACCAGTACTGCAAAATAAACACTTCTCTCTCAATACACTCAAGTGACTCATTCTTTTTTCCGTTATGTTTTTGAAATCTCTCTCTCTGATAAGCGCTACGAGCCACCTGTAGATTCTCCTTAGCAGACCTCATAACTGCATCCGTTTGAATTTCGTTTTCCCCTACTTGCCGAAATAAGAACGTTCTTTCCCGTGTTTCAATTTCTTTTTTGAGGAATTTTATTAATTTTGCGACATCCCAAGAATCATCTATTTTGTAATGAGATCTGTTAAAATCTAATGATATGGAATCGGGAATTAATTTCAAAAGTAAAGGGAAAAGTAAACTGCCGTAGGAATTTAATTTTATGTCTAAGTTTTCGAGACCGCGTACTTCTATTTCTATTTGGTCGCATAGCTCACGTAGGGGTATTAATTGAAAGGCGGATTTAACGGGTTTTAAATTTAGCAACCGGTTAACGTGGGCTCTAACGAGAATTTCTTCTTTACCATATCTATCTTTAAGTATATTAACTGCTTCGGTATAATTCTTATCAGACACCACCAAACCTTCGATGCTTTTTAAAGCACGGCCCGTAAGAAATGCCTTCAGGTAATTATATTTGTCTACATTTGATAAACTCGCGTTGTTATGTATCGCGCTCTCAAATTGTGCCCAGAATTCCTGAAAACGCTCCAAATCTCCGTCAAAGGGTTCAATTCTTAGCTTAGGTAGCAACACTCTAGGGCCTTCACTGGTATCTGACCTCATTGCCAAAACAGAATCATGACTATTAAGGCTCCCATTTTCGTTAGATGGAGCAACTGTTTTGCTGAATAATTTTTCTTTGTGTTCTCTGAAATATTTTTTTACTTTCGTTTTTACACTTGTTATGCGATCTCGATATTCTTGATTTGTTTCTACTTCTATTTCTAAATCTTTAATTTCATGCGTTAATTTTTCAATTTCCAAATCTAATTGAAAGATTAATTCAGCTTTCTCTTCTAGTTTATCTTTATATTCTTCTAATTCTCCCTCATTAACCGGATCGTTTTGCAAAAGTTCTATAATTTTGTTCATCGATTTTGTTGCAGATTGTTTTAATGTTTTACGTTTTGTTTTTGCTCTTTCAAGAGCTTCTTTCGTTTTTGCATCCATTTTAATATGTCAATAATAACAATTTAATCACTGAATATTCAAATCAATACACTTCAATAAAACTTCTCAAATCAGTATTCAAATTATCATAATAAACATGTCAATATTTATTTCCTACCTGCGTCCCGCCGAAGGTACCATTGAAACGGGTGCGACGTTGCCTCTTGCTCCGTCTGCTTCCCTAAATCACTTAATTAAAATCACAAGGGGTTCGTGATGGACGCAGGCTGGACTCTCGTGGCATGAACACACATTTTATTTCTAGGTTAACCCGTTTTATCCCAATTTATTTATTTTGTTCAAATTTGAGAATAATCACATTTTCTGAGGTATATTAAACCTAAATAGACTAAATATAACAAAATTTGAAAATTTTTATTGTTTTATATTGGAATTCTGACCCGTCCTCTACATAGGACACTGGGATAAAGGGGATAAAATTTCCACTTAGCGATCTCAGTGCTTTCTTCATTAGTAAAACGCAATTTATGCCTAAAAACTTTCACAATGTTTTAATAATACTTCATTATTGACTTTAAGAGTTCAATTTTTCAAAACTTGGTGGAAAGTTCCAAAGCAAGCCTGACAAAGGTTTTTATCGCATTTCCCGAAGTATGTTTTCGGTTTTCCTTTGCAGCCCTCTCTTTGTCAACGGCGCTGTTTCTCTCTCTTCAGTAAAAAATGGCCAACACCATCTTTGGAGATGTTTTCTTTTGCACTATGAGGTACGGAAGAGATCCTGGGTCTACCTTTTGTTCTGTTCACAGTCTTTTTTAGATAAACAATTGTTATTGATCTTCGGAACTCTTTCAAGGTTAGGGCATCACTTTTGTTGTCAGCTTTGTGGATTATCCATGTATTTACCACTGCCATATCCAGCGTACGAATGAAAAGTGGCGAGTACCACCTTTTTCCAGGAATCGGCGTATAGTCCAGCCAACCGGTCGTGGTGATCCACCCCGCCCATATGGTTGTTGTAAGAGTTTATCAAATTAGGCATCTTCACATTTACTTTATCTTTGTATCCTTTTGATCGCCTCTTCACATCAAAGAACGGTTCTAGAGTGATGAAATTTAAAGTAACAGTGACAGTACTATTGTAATTCCATCGTAACAAGAAAATCTCAGAACTTTTGTCAAATGCAAAATCACATGCGCCTCTTTCTTTCTTCCGCATAGACTTAGATTCTTCTAAAGGACACTCATGGTTTATCCGATTTTCTCGTATGGTTTGTGGGGCTCGATAACCCTGTTCACCAAGACTTCTCAAAAGATCAATGCCGGTAAAAAAGTTATCAAAATATAAACTATAGCCTGAAGGATTCACAATGTTGTCTGTCAGTTTCAGCACAACATGTGTATCAAGAGGATTATTCTTTGTTGAATCAGATTCTTTGATGCAGTAGAGGGAAAAGTTGTAACATTCTTCATAAAATTATTATTCAGCATGGCAAACAAAGGTTATACCTTGAAAGATCGATCCTCGGGATACTGACTTACTTTCCATTCTCCACGAAATGTAAATAAAATTTCAACTTTTCGTGACATGGCATTTTTTTACCAGAGTAATGCCAAGGTCTTCAGCATCTGACCAGTAATCGCGTTCACAGATATTTGAATGATAACCAGTTGGAAGCAAAATTCCTAGAAACATGCGTATTTCATCAGCACTTGTCCAGAAATCGTGTTCGTTTTTTATATTTGTCGCATACCGCGCAGTTTCTTTTACTATGTGATCTTAAACTTTATTGGAATAAAACTCCTCAAAAAGATCTGCAGGAGATTTTTCTTTCAGTGTAGTTTCCATCTGCTTGAGCAAGTCATTTGCAATTGAATCAGCCGGTGTTTTCCATCTTGTATACTGTGGTGACTTCGTCTTTATCCAAGATGACTCGTGTTTTTCGCTTTTCCAACGTTGCATTCCAACATTTTCCGCATTGTTGTCGAATGACTAGAACTTGTGGACGCTTCAGGCTCGCAAGCATCCCCAACTCCAACTCTAACCTCCACAGTCTCAGGAACATCGTTTACAATAATATCACCAGTATTTACTTCGTTGTCATCCCCTTCATCTTCATCAGTTAATTCACTAGCAGGGTACACACTAGGTAGGATTTTGTTTTTTTTTTACTCTTACTTATAAAGTTAGAAACAACGCATCAATTGCATGCGTATCGTCCCACCGTCCTATTGGGAGGACAGTTAAAAAATAATGCACTACAACTTACCTATTACAAATAAAGCTTTAACTAACCACCAGGATGATAAATAAAGAGTACTCTCACATACAAAGGGCCCAGCCAAGTGTCTGAAGTAAGCTGAAAAGGAATTCTGCAACCCCAAAAAGAAAATGCAAACTATGCCCACCAACGCGGGAAATAAGTAGTGTTTCCAGACTGTCGCGACAGACATGCGAGACATAACTATTGCTAGCAGAAGCTTAGACATACCTCTAGATGTTCCAGCAGATAAAATAATCGCAACAAATAAATACTGATTTCACATGCTATTTTTCAGCTGTCCTCTCGATAGGACAGTGGGATAAAATGGGTTAAGATAATGTTTACATTGATATTTATAAAAATCAGAGTATTTCTCATGCGGTTAGTTCTGCAGCATCTCTCTCAGAGGTCTTGCCTCTTTCAGTTCTCTGGCGTTCTCTTTTTCTCCCCAGCAGCCACGCGCTCCCCTAGTCGCCTCATACCTACGTCACGGCGTTGATGGGTAGCGGCTGGGCCGCAACACGGCCTTGCTTCTGACTCCAAGTCTACAACTTTGACCCTAGCTCAGAACTTAATTAAAGGAAAAGAACAGGGAACAGATCAATAAAAGAACACCTTTCACCGTTCACCAAAGAACACTTCGTTTAACCTGTTCAGCAAAAAAAGAACGCCTTTTACTCCGTTCCCGGAAAGAACACCTTAGCTCTCCGTTCCCCGAAAGAACACCTTAGCTCTCCGTTCCGAAAAGAACACTAGTTCAGGAAGAGAACGCATAACTAGGTGTTCCGGCTCACTGATCGCTGAACTCCTCCAGCCGTGATCAAAGAACTTGTTCTTTTTCAGCCAATAGGAGAGGGCTGCTCCGGAACAGGTTCTTTTTCAGCCAATAAGAGATGGCTAAGAGCGTATGAAGCGAAGGCGCGTTTTATATGGAGATAGTTTAATGCTTATATTATTGTTTGACGTTGATAAAATATTTTTTTCGATTTGTTTGTGTTTCAGACTATCATTTTCTTTATTATTAAATTTTTTACTTTGATTGAAATTGAGTAGTTTGGCTGGAATAATAAAAATTGACATTTTTTTTTCCTGTAAGTGCATTCCGTATTGAACATATAAGAAAGCTTCTTATTCTTAGCCCGGGTCCACTCTAAAATTATGGTAGGTTGGGTTAAAAGTTCTACCCCCCCCCCCAGATAATCATCTTCGTTGTCATTATTTCTCAAAATAACTAAGATTCCACAATTAGAATTTGATAAAGCTAAAATTGTGAACTTCTGTCCCAACCATCAGATACGTAGCCAATGTGTGGGAGGGGTCTGGCCCCCCAGAATTTAAATTTTTCTTAGCAAAAAAAATATTAATCATGCCCTTCAATTAGAAATTTCACCTTTAAGGCATTTTCCAAAATTTCTCTTTTCAACACGCTTGCCTGCCATACAATTTTGAAGCGTCAGACCTTAATGAACTGAGAACATGTTTTTGCCGTGATCACTGAACAGGGTGTTCCCGTTCTTTCTTGAGAACAGGTTCAAAAGAACAGGGTGTTCATTCTTTCCCCATATCTAGTCTGCCAACTATAAAAGACGCGTCAAAAACAGGTCTCACTTTAGTTGCGACACTGTCGAATTTTAAACACAGGATGATAGGGAAAATAATATCCCTCATAAGTTAATTCATCATCTGACGCTATTTCAATTACACTTTCATCCATCCATTCCTTAAAAGCCTTATCGAATTCAACATATTTGCCTAAGTTTTCGTGTGACACTGCGCAGTATTTTTTCTGTTACCTGGATATTTGATAGCAAATAGTAAAAGACAGACACCAACCAAGGTAAATAGATTTTAAAATCTTTAACATCTAGACTTGCGCACAAAACTGATGAACTCTCGGCTACCGAAGTAGGAAAATTATCAAATGCTTCAATAATGGCCCAGTCAAATTTTATAAAAACTGCTTCCAATCCACCTTTTGGTTGCGTTACTACACCCGTAAGAATTTTACCATAAATATCGCTTCCAATCAGCTTTTCAATCTGAGGACAACCTGGTCCCATATCTGACAACCAAATATTGTAACGTTTCAATTCCTTTAGTATTGGACCTTTAGATATGCACGGTATGTCTCACAAATTACCACTTGATCCAGAAGGTCTAATTTTGATTCGGGATATCTATACCGACTCGAAACAGGCAGCTTCACACGATATTAATCATGCAGTTTGGTTCAGTCTTAGCTCCTTCAAACAGGGTATGGGCTAAAATTTCTTTGAAAATTATGGGTAGATCGTAGGTCGTAGGCCAAAGCCAACTCCAAAATATAAGATCTCCGAGAACCACAATCTAGAAGAACCCAAACATTAGAAATGTTTGGGTTCTTTTGGATGTTCATGGATCATGGGTGTTAATGGGACTAGAGTCCCATTAACACCCATTATTTGTACTCTCAACGTAATTAACGCTATTTCAGTTGTGCACGTCTGTTTGTTTAGCAGTTATAGTCTGCACATTCTCAGCTACTGGGTTTTCCATCGCATGCTCCTTTTTGCCCTGCATGCCTGGACAGAGACAGATCAAATGAGCACACGAGCACATCTACAAACTGCTTACAAATCTGTGCCACATGACTTGGTTCTAAACATTTCCAGAAACACTTTTTCATTTTTATTTTAGAAACCTTTTCATCAAGAGTCATTAAACTTGCAGCACTACAAGTAGTCCTACTCTCATGAGATTTATTAAAAAAAATACAGGAACGATCTCTTGTCTCTAAAAAATCTGCTGCAGTTACAATGTTTCCCGATTTATTAAACTTATTTTTTTATTCACTCCTTGCTTAAGTACGATATTCCTTCTTTCCATCAATACTTTAAAATCCCATGTGCGCGAGTTTCAATCTTTCCGTCCAATTCAGACTTCGAAAACTTCATCAAACTAGTACCGCGTAAGAGATTTAATACCTTCAGGTACATTCAAAAACGAACTCCTTTACTACGCTTTCAGATTATCCTCATATATGCTCAGTTTCACCATTCGGTAACCATGAGCTGTTTTTTTTTTCCGTTTAAGACCCAAAGATTTTAAAGCCCCTAATTGAGCTTCATTTCTGTCATAAAGTTGATCAAGGGGCAAACGCCCTTCCCGTCTGCTTTAACATTATAAATAATTGTTTTGTGTTATAGCAAGCTTACACGCGGAGCATCGGATTGTGGGTGCTGTCAGCCTACGGATTGTGGGTGCCCTAGTCGGATGATCTTTTAAGGGGTTCTAACGAGTAATCACGTTACATCTGGCGAAAAATACCCAAATCTCCAGGCCGTTAGAATGATGGCCGTGCGACAGGTCCGCACTCGGGACCTTGCCACCTCGGCCATCTACCATGTTCAGTGTCTTATCCACTCGGCCATGGTGTAGCCTAACATTAGAAATAATCAGTTTAATAAATTCTCTAACATAAACTTTATTGTTCAGAAATTCGAAAGCGTTCTCTAAATGCCGTAACAGCATTAGTATAATTAACTGAAGTCACTGGATAACTGTCAATAAAATCCTTTTCACGCTATACATGTTTCATATTCATTGAATTTGTCACTTTCATGCAAATCACGATCCTCGTGAATTTTATGAAACTGGGACCAAAAGGGAAGCCAGTTGATTAATTCACCATCGAATTTGTTTTATTCAATTTATGGGAGAAGACAAGACTTCGGTTTATTACCAGATAAAGAGCATCCTTCTTTGACCTCTCCTCAACACTTATACATCTTAAAGTTCCAATTTCTCATTAACTTGACGGGTTTTGCTCTGAATTCCTCCCTCTATAGCCAACAAATCCAATATCTGCTTTTCCAATTCGTTTAACGTTGACTGCAAACCCTGCAATTTGCAAAACTTGCCTTTAATTGGACTTGAATCAACTTTCACCAATCCATGCTTCAGTGCACTCGATGTCTTTGCAGAAAACGTACGTAAAATAGCAAGCTTTCATTTAAGTGCTTACATAATGACGCTTACACACACTAGTATAACGCAATTGTATAGACGTGACTTTTAAATGAAATCATGTGAGTGATAGCCAACTGCACATTCTAGCTGCGCAAATTCTCCTATTGTCTTCGTATTGTATTCAACCCAGAAAAGGGTATCAGAAACATCAGTTTTAACTACATTTATCACGTCAAAACATGGAAATGCCACTGAAAACTGGGTCTGGAACTGGAAGGTTTGTTTAACCAATCAATCCATTATAATCACTCAGAAACTTGTTTTAATACTTCTTTTGAATGTTAAAAATCGGGTGGTTTTTCCCAATGAAATACATTACGAAAGTTGTTAGCTGTCACGGAGAGAGAAGACCCGTCGCAGAGAGGCTACTATCATCGTAATGCTCTATGCATTATACAATGTGTCCGTTGTCACCGCAATAATTTCTGAACGGCAAGAGCTATAGCCATTAAAGTGGGATCTAATTGCCATGCTCTACGAAAGAAAACCACTTACAACCCCACCAGTTGGCTAAATTTTGAGTTAGCGTTCTTATCCCGAAAACAGTACAAGATTCGGGAAAAAGTCAAATACAAACTTGTTCAGCATCATCGATTTAGTAAAAGACGCCTGCCGTAAAGTAATGTTAAAAACGGAAGGCATACTGCCAAAATTGTAACGCGACTAAACGCGGAAAAAAAGAGACGAGGTAAAAGTCCAAAGCTTCCCTTATCGTGGCTAAGAGGTAGCGTGCTTGATTACAATACGAGAAACCCCAGTTCATGTTTCGGTTGCTGCAAGCTGTCAATACAACTTTCATAACAAAATTAGTAAACGATGCGGATTGTGCAATATTGTTTAGCGCATCAACCCAAATCAATGCTCATTTGGTAAGCGAATCTCATAAATTTTGGTATTATGCAAATAAATATGACACATCATACCTGTGCACCAGAAAGAAGTATAAAAGAAAGAGTTCCGTGGGTGTTGTATGCTGTAACTCGAATATTGACGTTTTCTACCAACATTGTTAGATGGTCTTGATTTATGGTGAATGTGGGCGCCAGGAGTTTGAGGTCCAGGCTTGGTTTGTTTGCTCGTTATGGCAAGTCTACCAAGGGGCATCTGCCCACGGGAGGTATACCTTGGTCGGAGAACTTTTTAAGGTACACTAATACGTTGAAAAGACGAATTTCGGCCAAAGTTGACAATTTTTTTTCATTATTTCATTGGATAGATTGGATTTCCAAAACATGTTTATTTTTCAACTCTACGTTAATTTGTAGCCGAGTTATTAATTCGGAACGGAATTTGAAGAATTGGCAAGGGTCTACTGCTTTCGATTGTTGAGGGAAAGGGGGAAGGAGGGCAGATTATGCTATTTCTCCCTGTATATCTAAGAATAAATTTTGAATACTGAAAATCAAAAATTACTGATTCGATATGCAGGGAAGTTTTACTCTCAGGTCGGATGGCTTTCTGTATGCCTTATTTATTCATGCACGTAAGAATTTTAATATTAAGGAGCTGAGAAGGACAACATATAGGGCCACGGTAGCCCAGTTGGGAGAGTCGTCGATCTCGCAGCCGAAAGATTGTGAGTTTGATCCTGGGTCCAACCAAAGACCGCCTTACCATAGGTAGTGCTGCTATCTATCGGCTCCTGAATGAGGTAGAAATGAACTGTTCGGGAGTCTGTGGTAGAAATGAACACACTTGGCAGGTAATGCCGCTATCGATCTAATCTGGATTTGGAGTTGGTACAGAATGCTATAAAGCACGGGTGCCGAAGACCCCATAATCCATGAAAACAAGACAGAACAGAAGACAGGACAACATATATATATAAATTATCTATAAAATCATATATTATATATGATTTATATAAAATTATATGAAAATCCACATCTTAATTATTCCAAAACATAACATACCTATCATTTTAAAGCATTTAATAATGCAAAATATAATTCAAAAGACTACTGCTTTTTTAAGCCATATTAAGTAGTCAGCTAAAGCTTCCCTAAACGCATGTTAAACCGAAGCATGTCGGACAAGATCTTGTAGTTTTGTAATTTTAAAGTGATTCCCATGATCGTCAACTCCTCACCTTTTGGCGAGTTTTCATTATTTTATTTTGAGGAGATAGCGTAATTAATAATCATGCAATATGAATTGTATGGATAAAAGGTGATGACTACACGATTTTAATTATATGCTTTTTTTTCATTCCTCTGTATTTCAATGTTATAAATGAGAAAAAATATTTTATAACAAAATAGTTCATTTCATGGTATTATTTTCTCCTCAAGCTTTTCCGGTAAGCATACAGTATTCAATTAAACTACAAAATCTTTTTTTTTTTTTTTTTTCACAGCACCCAGTATCTTGGCGGCCTTCAAAAGACGGCTTACGGCTGATAGGCCATATGATTTTGAAGAAGCCTTTTAAAGAGGGAATGGAGTTTTCGTCAGGGGCAGCTATGATAGGCCTGAAGGTTACTGGGGGCAAGGTTACAGAAAATGGTCAGACCATTGCTGTAGTAGAAAAAGTTGCTAGAGGAAGCATCGCTGAAACGATAGGAAGGATAAAGCCAGGTAAGAATCCTTAATTTCGTTTATTAATTAATTCGCTCTCATATGTGTGTTGCAGAATCAGAGATCCCCCTTTTGTGCCCTTCTCCCAGTAGCCCATGAATGCTTTTCAAGACCAACCTTAGCCTTTAAATTTGCTATTTAACTTTCATTGTTTTCTCTTTAATTAATATTTTTTAGTTCAAAAAAGTGATTGTGAATACTTAACATCAAAAGTCTAGATTTCTATATTTACTGTTGTTACAAATTTAAAAAAAAATCCTTCGAAATGATTTCTTGGCTGTCTTGCGTAAGATATAGTTCAGTTATCGAACTGTGGTCATGTGTTTGCTGGCGAAGCTGAGACGCTGGGTCATCGATTTTGATGAAATGGTAATGCGTTATAGGGGACCCATAGTAAAGTAAAATGGCAAAGAATTTACCGCCAACTCTTACTTATTTTTTCAGAAAATTCCACTTAAATATTTGATACATTGTTACATACCAATTAATTAGCGAGCCGTTTGTGTTCGCGGTAGCCCCGTGGATTCGCATTAAGCCAAAAGGTCCCAGGTTCGTTTCCGACTCAATCCGCTCTGTTTTATAATTTTTTACTCTCCTTTAAAAATTCATTAAACAGTTTAAAATGATCATGTAAGAAATATAGTGCGACTTAAACAACTTAAACTTTTTGTAAAACTGGAGTTATAAAGTTGTTTTTTGTGTATATATTTGATAATTTATTTATACTTTTAGGTCTAGCAATGAATGATAAACATGGGTTCGCTTCTTTCTTCATTTTGTATGATGCAATTATTGTTTTAAGTTTCCCCATTCACCTAAAATGTCTTTCATACATGTAATTACAATTAGAGATTCAATATTCAGTATAAACGATAAGTGAAACCTTTCAATATGTTTGAAAAACATTTATGATTTGATTTAGAATGCAAAATGCATTTAATTTTAAGTTTATCAAACTTCGCGAGTAGTAGATAACGAAAATAATAATAATAACAAAATATCAGGAACTTCTGGCTCCCAAGCGGAGAAAACTATAGAGAATTTAATGAAAGAATATTCCAATGGGAATGTAACATGTTCAGGGAAACTTTCAACAAGCCACCACTATGCTTCATTCCTTGACCGAATTCTGAAACTATGTGCAAGGAGCGAGAAGTTTTGCTACTAAAGTAGTCTCATGAAAGGCGAAACGAATCCAGAATATTATGACGAAATATTTTTATGACGATGAATGTAATTCATCTTGTTTCCTAAAAGTAATCCCACCTAAATGTACATCGCTTTGTCAACCCTATGATGTGTAATTATATTGACCAAAAAAGTCCCTATACCTTATGCAAAATAAACGGGAAATAGGAACCTGGGAAGATGCAATAAAAATTCATTAATTCATGCATTTTCTTCTATCACTACGATTCTTTTCTGACATCTTAAAACATGCACGTAAATACGAGTTAGGACCCCTTAGAAAGATCTCCACGTAGGGCACCCCACCCCTCGGCATAGATCAACGAGTAACTAATCGGACGTAATCCCTCAAACAAATAAACAAGCATCTTAAAACATGCATGGTTTGCAACAAAAATTTCTGTCAAAAGCAGATATTTCTAAATGTAAATGAAATTTTCCCTCCACAAACAGAAATGAAAAGACAACGTGAATGCAAAAATATTTCTTTCATATGTTGTAGCAGATGTCCAACAATTTGTTTCGTATGTTTTTAGAACAAATATCAGATCACCCTTCCCCAAGTGCGCTTTTGTAAAATAATAACGAAATATTTTTTTCAAAATGTGATTGATAAATAATGTTTATCATTTCCGTCACTTTCATTTGCAGTTGTTCAATTTTATTTCATATAGTGTTTATCAATAAATCGCGTCAATTTACTGATGCGTGTTATTTTAAACTGTTTTATGAATTTTTAAGGGGAAAAAAACAGAGCGAACACGAACCTGGGACTTTTTAGCCTCCGCCTGAATGTGAAACCATCTCGCTACCGAGTAGGCGATAGACTTGTCAAATAATTGGTGTATGACAATGTATCAAATGTTTAAATGGAATTTTCTCAAAAATAAGCAAGAATTGGCGACTAATTCTTTTCCATTTTACTTTACTATGGGTCCCCTATAACCCATCAACATTTTATCAAAATCGGTGATCCCAACGTCTGAGCTTCCCCTTGTAAGTATGGAACAGAAGTATATTGTTGGTTCTCTTAACTATCCTACAATAACATGGATTTATTTTTTCTTTTTTTATAGCAGTTTTAAGAATTTATATCCAAGTAAAATGTTCAGCAGCATAGCGTGTAGTCAATTAAAAGTGTAAAAAGTAAACTATTCATTTATAATAATTTCTAGGGATCGACCGATAGTATCGGCAACCGATAGTATCGGCGCCGATACCTCCAATTTTTTTAGGTATCGGTATCGGTTCTTTCGATTCTAAAAGTATCGGGAAAGTATCGGTTTCTGTTGCTTTCATCCATTTTCACCGATACTTTTCAACCGATACTTCGCTTTTCAGAAGAAAACCACGCAGGCGCAAAACCATTCGAGAATATTTATTTTGGTAATGAGATGAGAGGCGTCGTTTCATTGGCACATTTGTTTGCACGAGTCCTTTCGAACTGTGTTTTTTTTTTTAAATTCTAACCATGGCTAAATAGATGTCATATCACCAAGTGTGGTCGAAATTGTGGACGAAGAATCGTTAGATGACAGTTTAACAGGACAATCGTCTATTCTTCTAAATTATTTTGAATTGGTGCCCAACACTATACGCTCTCTGCAAGGATTGCAAAAAACAAATGTCGAGTGGTAGGCTATAATTTTACTTCAGTTTTATAAACGTTTATTTTCTCACTGTGTGGACTCGAAAAAGAGTTCATTCATATCTGTATTATATACACACAATTGAATCTCCCTATAACGAACTCGCTCGGTTCCAGTTAAAAAATTCGCTACAGAGAAAATTTCGTTGTACAAAGATTAGAGATTTTTGCAGTTATTTCAACAAATATTACAAACTTTTTAGTTAATTCGATGCTTAAAAGTATTAAATTATGATTGCGGATTGTTAAAAAAAAATTGGTATTTATTATAAATTTGTTAAACTTACGGTTTCTTACTTTTCATTGTATAAATGAAATGTTCAAAAGTAAAGAAAATCCACGAATTTAGAGAATAAAATATGTAATGCACTTACGTTTATTTTACTTTAAAATTCCGTTATTTTACATTGTTTTGCATTCTGTGATTTTAAATTTTCATAAAAATATTCACATCTTAAAAATCCGCTGAAAATAGAGTGAGACACATTCTCTTCCATTTGGAAACCTTTTTAATGGTTTTGAAAGGTTGAAGCATTAAAGTTTGATGTGGTTTTGGTCGTGAAAGGCAGGGCCTTATTATTATATGGGGAAATCGGGACTTTGACCAGGAACCCAAATTTTAAATGGTTTTTCTGAAATATTCTTTTTTATATCAAAATTTTATGAAAAATATAACAAATTTCATAGATTGGGGCCCCCAAATCTATCAATGCCCGGTGCCCCTGTTGGTCGTAATCGGGGGCTGGTGAAGTCTTCATTATCGGAGTCAGTTTCACATTCCTGGCCTCCATTTTTATCATCTCTTACTCCTCCACTAAGTGGTCTGTTCAAAAAATAAAATTTTCTTCAAAGCTATTAAAAAAAAAAAAAAAAAAAATCAAAGTTAAATCTGAAGTATTCGCTATGGGAAGATAAACTCTTCGTTATAGGGAGAAATTCGTGATAAGGAGACTTCATTATAGGGATATTCCATTGTATATATAGGTTTTTGATACCGTTGGAGAAAGTCTAGCTCTTGATATAGATTTCACGCTTAAGAGACATGCTTTAAATTTTTATTTAAAAAGATTGGCGCAAGGACATCAGATTCGGCTTGGGTATGGTATAGATATCAAAATTAATGGGGGAGACGGTCCTTGACGTCGTTTGATATTTCAGAGGATGACGACCTTTAAAGTGTTAAAGCAAGTATGGGCAACCTTTGAAAAGTTGTGGGCCAAACTTTAGGATGTTCGCGAAGTCGCGGGCCAAACTTGCGGATTTTAGGGAAGTGGCGGGCTGTATAATTGGGTTTTATATGGGATATTGAATGGTTATACGGAGTTTTTAAATGTTCTGCGGGCCACATCCGGCCCGAGGGCCGGAGGTTGCCCAGATGTGTGTTAAAGTGTAATATTTCAGCCTTCGAAATACGTTTGAGGAATTTGTCTGTATCTGAAGTTCTAGAAGCTAAATAGAAACATTTTAATATTATACAGCCGGGAATATTTGAAACCGAAAGTAGCATTCTGCTATCGGATGTGAATCGTATTTCTGAGCATGCAAACGGGTATAAGGTTTGAACCGAATGACGTTTGTCGGATATACCCCCACCCCCATGGTGCCCCTCTGCAAACGTAAAAAAAGGCGCCCCTTTTGTGCTCTAGATCAGTGGTTCTCAAACTATGGGCCGCGACCCATCGTTGGGTCACGGGAGCAATTTCGGTGGGTCGAAGAGGGTGGGAAAAATTAAACTTTAGTATTTTATATACATAGTAAACAGAGGCGTAGCCAGAAATTTTTCATGGGGGGGGGTTACGACTACTTCAACTCATTTATGTGTATACGCGTGTGGGATAATGTAGTGAAGAATATACATTTTGTATGGCAAAAAATTCTCATGGGGGGCCGGTTATGACCCCCCTAACCCCCCTCTTGGCTACGCCCCTGATAGTAAACTATCCTATTTTATATAGCCTATATTGGTTACCGTTATGAAGTAGTGGGTCACGAAAAAAAAATCTACTTGAAGATTTTTTGAAGAGAAGGACAAAAAAGTTTGAGAACCACTGCTCTAGATCAAGATTTTCTCAGTTTTAGTTCAAAAGGGCCCCCAGACCTTGCTTACCGTGCCACGCCGCCCTGCTCAGAGCTTAGAACTAAAACAGATAAAATTCGTTCATATCAGTCACAGAAAAACATGTTAAAAATGATCATAAAAACAAAAACACTGAAGATCAATTTCATTAAATATGAATACTTTAAGTAGCAACTTTTTTTAAGACTTGAAAATTGAATTTTGTTTATCATTTTTGGATTTTTCTTTAACCTTCATTTAATCTCGTCATTTTTTAAGCATCTTTTATTTAGACCCTCCAAGGCGTAGCTTGAAAACGAGCAAAAATATTTTTCTTCATATTGTAGCTGTTTCAATGACAAAATTAATTATACTAAAATTATAAACGAAACCTATTTGTAAAAAAATTTATTCCTTTTTTGTGTCGCAAAGAAGTTAACTTTTTGGCAGTGACTTGAAAACTGGCGACTCCCGTGAACTTTAATTTATGTTGGTCCAGAAGTTAAATGATTCATATTTATCATCGGGGATAATGTAGTGTTGATCATATTTGATCAACATTACACACTATCAAAAGTACGAATTATCAAACATTTAATGATTTTATTATCTATCAGATTAATGAGAGAACGTTAGATTTGTGTATCATTCTGTTTTGAGAAGTGTAATAGTTATCAATATCTAATAATTATTTATATTGTTCATTTAAAAAGTTGAAGCTGTATTAGTATAATTAGTAATACTAATTATTATTTAGTTTATTTCAAATTTTGGGGTAAAAAAACATATTTCTTGTGAATAGTATTTGGTTTATATATAAGGAAAACACAGGAATAATCGATGTGTACCTGTTCTTCGTACGTGATCAAATACAGGGATCATCCGGATTAATTGTGACTTAACCCTGTCCGGAGAATCAAAATATTCGGATTTTAAAAAAGAACTTAAAATGATGATATGAGTTCATATTAAAAAGAAATCTTGCTAAAACATTTAATAATTCACTTAGTGGTTAAATAATTGGAGCAGATAAATAGAACCATTAATTAATGTGAACTTATTATGCATTTTAAGGGAAGAATTTACATACGTATTTAATGAACAATATCTAAATACATGTACTTACATAATAGTGTACAGTTTATACATTATCACAATTTAATGCAGTTTCAGTAATCTAATAAATATTTTCATATGTGAAAGATTTATAATTAAAGAAAATCTAAATGAAACTTGCAATTTGAATAAATTTCATGTGTTTACTTTTGTAAGCACAAAATCGAGGCATGAACGAAAAACAAAGACACATATAGTAAGAGCAAGCAGGAATCTGTTTTGGGTCTAATATGGAAACCTTTTATCTGGCTCATAGCAACAATTAGGCGACAAAATAGAGGTTGAGAAAAATTGATTTAAATATTTGCACCAGTCGGCACTGGAAATGGATTCTCTTATTAATATATCCCACAGTGTTTGTGATCTGTCAAGCCTAAATGAGGGTCATCTACCTATGGGGGGGGCTTGGGCGGAGGACTTTTTAAGGGAGTCTAACGCATATTCACGTAACATCTGGAGAAAATCGCCCAAAACTCTAGACCACTAGGTCGACAGATAGAGCGAGGAGAAAGAATTCCGAACCTGCACACTAAGACGTTTCCCAGTGCACAGCTTTTTAATAATTCGGCCATTCCTTGGCATGATTGAATAGAAAAGAAAGACTAGAACTACTGTAAATTCACACTTCAATGTGTCCACTGCTTTTTCTTTTTAATGCTTTCTACCGGGATCACATTTCATCATGCTGTTATTCAATTTAACGAGAACTACACTCTCGTTACAAAAACTGCCCAGAATACAGATGTAGGTTTAAATGACGTTAAATTATATAAAGTATCGGTATCGGTTAAGTATCGGTATCGGCCGATACCATAACTTAAAAGTATCGATATCGGCTATTTCTGAAAATAAATTTATAGGTAAAGTATCGGTATCGGTCATCGGCGAAAATGTGGTATCGGTCGATCCCTAATAATTTCATATAAAATTAATTTAAAAAAAATTATATTTTCAAACTTTCAACTGTTTTGTACATTAACCGCTTATGAATAACCCATACTTTTTTTACATCCTTGTGAATTTAAACCACAATCAAATTATTAACTGAAATATAACTCTACAAGGAAACAGCCTAAAAATGTACTAATCGACATATCTTCTTGAAATTGATTTTTATGAAGCTATACTATTTTTATTGTAGCTTGTTACATTTACTTATAACGAATATTTTAGTAGTTTGGATATCCTACAAAATATCCTAATATTGGCTTGAGTCCAATGAGAGCTTCAGATGATATTTCTCTGGCTTACACGGCAGTTGTTTCACGTAATTTTTCGAATGCAGCAGCGGTATCTCTAAAATGTACAAAACAGAGAAGTGATCTGTTCATTCATCGTGAGAGATGATATTTTCATGTTTCTATTTCAGGGGATGAAGTGGTCGAGTGGAATGGACGACTTCTACAAAATAAGTCCTATGAAGAGGTGTATGAGATAATTGCTGATTCAAGGCATGAGTCTCAAGTTGAAATTATCGTTACGCGCCCTATCAGGTAATGAAAAACGTTGTTTTCATTAGGAGCGCGAGCGTTTTTCCTCCCACTTGCAAAATATAGAAACGCTATAATATTTAACTTGAATTTTTACCAGGGACGTCAGTAGAATCGACAGGGACCAGCCTTTAAGACGCCACACTCACATTGGAACGCCTGCCATGACTGATAGGGGTAAGTGCAGTTTATATTTTTTTAACTGATTTTTTAAAAAATGCTTAAATGTCCAACTTACAATATTTTCCAACAATTTTTTCTACAACCTGTGTGGCGAAGTAAATCGACCTTTAACGCATGGCCTGGATGTTCCGGGTTTGATTCTCTATGGAAGAAGAAGCACAAAAGTAATATATATTTACTGCCACCCTGGTGGTGTTGTGGCTAAAAAAGCATTTTATCACGTCTTGGGTCCGGGTTTGATTCCCGGATTAGGTGTTTTTTGCCTGTCCCTTCATAAGGGGTAACGTTGGCCGCCCAGTGAGTAGCTCTATAATAAAATGGTCAATACTCCGTATAGTAATAGAGGTGAATTCTTGTCAGCAAGTACCTGCCTTCAAAAAAAGAAAGAAAAAAGTCTACTGACTTGAGATGGCTTCGGTTTTCTCCGTAACATTTTTTATACGTATTCCGTAATACGATACGATAGTTTTTTTTCCGGATGTTTTATTAGACCATAATAGTGTGATGATTTACTTTGGGATTGTTTTCCACTTACACACGGTTGGTCGGATCGAAGATTAATATTAACCATTAATTTCAGAAATAACAAATAAGAGAAGAGAAATAATAAATAATGTTACAAATACGATAAGATTGCGAATTGCACTTTGGAATTTTCAAAATGAAAAATGAATCAAAAAGTGAGAGAACTGCTCTCTTCTATTGTGAGAATTTGGATTTACAAAAATTTTCTTTTTAATACCACTGGGTATTCGTTAGGATATTTTACGTAAAAATGTCTACTATGGGGTTTCTCCTCCTGTGGAGAAACCGGGCTACAGCTCCAGTTGCCTTTCCCTAAATCCGGTCCTATATATATATATATATATATATAGAAAAAGTACTGTGAACAGTACTGTACATGTACTGTGTTATATGCTCTGCTCAAATTTTTATAAATATAATGTTTGTATGTAATTCACAAATAAAACGTAATCCCATACATGGGCGCCGGCAGAATATTTCCCAATGTGGGGGCGGGACAAAGACTACTTCAACGTATGGTTACCATGTTGGAAAGAGCAAAAAAGCAAGAAAAAACACTCCATACAAAAATCCAGGGGGGCCATTGCCCCCCCCCTTGCCCTATGATCACATATAATGTATTCCCCATATAAAGTTTCCGGCGCCCATATAATGTATTCCCCTAGTAAAACGCAACCATCGTACTGAACCTGGTACACAGTTGTCCATTGTCCATGTTTCGTTTTCCTGGGTTGCGTTTTGCTTGAGACATTCTGTACTGCAACAAAATATCATTCAATTAAAGTACTCATTTTTCTTATATATATATATATATATATAATTTTCTTGTGTGATTTGGATGAAAGTTATTTTATAAAAAAGTTATGCTATAAGATTCAACTTTCAACTGTACATGTACTGTGTTATATGCTCTGCTCAAATTTTTATAAATATAATGTTTGTATGTAATTCACAAATAAAACGTAATCCCATACATGGGCGCCGGCAGAATATTTCCCAATGTGGGGGCGGGACAAAGACTACTTCAACGTATGGTTACCATGTTGGAAAGAGCAAAAAAGCAAGAAAAAACACTCCATACAAAAATCCAGGGGGGCCATTGCCCCCCCTTGCCCTATGATCACATATAATGTATTCCCCATATAAAGTTTCCGGCGCCCATATAATGTATTCCCCTAGTAAAACGCAACCATCGTACTGAACCTGGTACACAGTTGTCCATTGTCCATGTTTCGTTTTCCTGGGTTGCGTTTTGCTTGAGACATTCTGTACTGCAACAAAATATCATTCAATTAAAGTACTCATTTTTCTTATATATATATATATATATATATATATATATATATATATATATATATATATATGCAATTTAAAAGATCACCAGGAGTTTACTAGTTTATGTGTTGTGAGATTTTTTTTATTTAATTTCAGACTGTAAAATTTGAAACTACTTGGATATCCAAAAATAATTTTCTTGTGTGATTTGGATGAAAGTTATTTTATAAAAAAGTTATGCTATAAGATTCAACTTTCAACTGTACATGTACTGTGTTATATGCTCTGCTCAAATTTTTATAAATATAATGTTTGTATGTAATTCACAAATAAAACGTAATCCCATACATGGGCGCCGGCAGAATATTTCCCAATGTGGGGGCGGGACAAAGACTACTTCAACGTATGGTTACCATGTTGGAAAGAGCAAAAAAGCAAGAAAAAACACTCCATACAAAAATCCAGGGGGGCCATTGCCCCCCCCTTGCCCTATGATCACATATAATGTATTCCCCATATAAAGTTTCCGGCGCCCATATAATGTATTCCCCTAGTAAAACGCAACCATCGTACTGAACCTGGTACACAGTTGTCCATTGTCCATGTTTCGTTTTCCTGGGTTGCGTTTTGCTTGAGACATTCTGTACTGCAACAAAATATCATTCAATTAAAGTACTCATTTTTCTTATAGAGGGTGTATTCTAATATGCTTCTTTTGAAACGCACGGAATGCATGTAATTGCATTATTACTTGAATATGGGTAAGATTTGTGTATCTCTCGGATTGCAAAAACTCGTTGGTTTTGCTGAACAGTTGGATGTTGTGTGTATTAAGGTAAACCTGCAAGAGGGGTATCTGACTAGAATAGGGAGTGCCTTCGTCGAGGACTTTCTAATGGGGTCTAACACGTATCCATGCTACAGCTGCAAAAAACCGACCAAAACTCCAGACGTTAGATCGACAGCCGCGCCACGGGAGCGGAACACTGGACCTTCATACTACAGCCGTCTACCATTTTGAGTGACTTATACACTCAGCCATGGTGGGGCTTGAACATTTGGATGAAGTTAGAAAAGTTAAAACGAACCGAAATCTTCAAGGCCGTCCTTTTACCACTTAATTTTGAAAAACTCTTTTTCAATGAGGACTTAAAGGGTACTGTCATGCTAATTCTCCATCTTTTACTTGTAACCACTAAGTTATACTGAAAACGAATCCCGAAATTTTAACTATTCATTATGAGATAAATTTCAAAAATTTCTTACTCTTATACAAGTCGCAGATTAAAATAACCACGCTAAATCCCTATTTCAAATCCCTGCTGAAATATACAGGGTGTCTTAAAAAGGTGGTTATGGGCTTTAATTCATTATCTATTTGAGATACGTGGGTGATGTAAATTGGAAAAATGTTCAAAATAAGATCTGAAACGAAGAATTCGTTAAGAAAAAGTTATATCTTTTATTTAAAAAAGTTACACTTTTTAAATTTTTATACAAAACAATTCCCAATTAGAAAGTTTTTATTTACCATCCAACAAGACTAATAAAAAAAACCGCATAACTGTAAATTTAAACTGAGTGAGTTATGCCGGGGCCTTCGCTATTTGTAACGGGCCTGCGCGTGTATTTCGATGAGTCATCCAAAGAGGCCTACGTATGCTCGCGTCTTCACATATACATCAAGCATTTTTTAAGCTTTCCAAGGCTTTGAAGCGTTATTTAATGTAGCTTTATGCCATAATTGTGATACTAATTTTATCAGTTTCTTTACTATGATACATGTGGACATTAAAGCAAGTAGATGTGTTAATTTGAAGGAAAAACAAAGCAGTGCTTACTCTCATGATTAATTATTTTGGCTTGATTTTTAATATACATTAAACAAATTAAGCTGATTTTTATTATACATTAAGGTAAACATATTCATAAATGATAAACAGTTTATTTATACAGATATTTTTATGAATTTCTGTATGCTGAATATTTAAGTTTCACATTTCAAAAGCAGTTACAACCATAACCACTTTTTAAATAAAATTAACTAACAGTTATTAAATTTGCGTTCATTAAATTTTGTCCAGTTAATATATTAACAGAATATATGACGAGGTGCTGGAATAGAAATGAAGATATTTGATATTTACAATTCGCATATACATCATTTAAGTACTACTACAATATTTAATTTTTAATCTTTTGTAAGACGTGGATATTTGGCGAATGTTTACTATAGTTAGAAGTATAACCTGATGTACTGCATTCCTTTGGCAACTAACTTAAAAATAATGTAAATTAACTTAACGATAAACATTTAGAATAAATTACTCAATAAAATGTGTCCCATAAATAGTAGTACGAACTTTAAGGGAAGATGAAAGAAATCAAAAGGATTAAGAATCACGTAACATAGCACGGCCAAACACGTTGTTTTCATGCTCAGCTTATGTATTGAAAATTTTACCATTCCCGATATTAAAAGGATTTATAATTTTCGTTTATAATTCCATATATTTTTTTTTCTTCCAAGAAAAAGTATTAAATTTTAGAAAACCATAGTAGGAAATACCACGAATATTCTAATATCTTTTTTTTTAAGCGATTACTAACTGGTGCTTGAAGACAATGTTTTCGTCCTTGCATTGCTGTATACAGTGAAACTTCTATGAGCGACCACTTCTATTTAGTGACCCCCTACTGCAACGACACATTTTTTAAGGCACCGATTTTTTACCCTATCTAGTTAATGTTAAAAGAGCCTCTAGAAGACACCACAGAACCCTCTATAAGTGACCGGTCCCAGTTCCCAGTCCGAAAATTTTCTTGTATTTTACCGGAAGTAAAGTAAATAAAAACCACATTCTAAACCAGTCGCTCTACTGCAAATCGACAGCAGTGCAAGTACAGGTACACATTACGTACAAATCTTGTACGTTAGAGAAGAGACATGTCTAAGAAACGAGTGATTTTACTACTGGAAGCGCACTGATGTGATCGAATCACACGAAAAAAGAAATTTGGAGGTTACTTTTGGTTGTAGGAAAAATTAAGAAGCAAATAGATTTTATTATGACAAATTGAGAATGCATGAAGATATCGGAATAAATGCTCTTTTGGCAAATGTAAAAAAAAATATATACACGTATATATATATATATGCAGCAGAGAGTGAAGTACACTCGGAGCGAGAATAAAGAATGAAACAATCTGAAATTCCTAAATATTTGATCAAAATTTAAAATTTGTTTACATAATTACTCATGCAATTTATTATGAAACTACATAAATAACAAAACAAACAATATATTTTAGCACTTTGAATACAAAGTGAGATAAACCAACAGCTCAAAGACTCGAAAAATTTCAGGATACCTCTTCAAAAGCTGCACTAAACACAGTAGCAAACCAAAAATAAACGCTTTCTTATTTAATTATTCTTTATTATAGCAATTCCAAGTATTATATAAAAGTTATTCTTTTGTCGCTATCTCAATCGAACTTTGGAATTGAACATAATGAACTCTTGTACAAAATATTAATTGCATTTGAAGTTTCTACGTATACATATACAAAATTAATAATTAATAATTTACTGTATTTCTGCACTGAAAGCTGGCTACACATGTCTAAATCATACAATCAATGCACATATCTAACTGATAAATAACATTTTCGACTGAAAAATTAAATAGACAACATCGTCTAACTAGTATTACAAAGACACGCTTATTTACTGTATAATAAACTACTCAAGTAGTACGATTTCACATGAAAATGATTTAAAAACAGCACATGAATATTAATTCACTAAATTTGATTTACATACCTATTTTTAGAACTTCTAAATAAATTATACAAGTTTACACTTCCTTTACATTCAGAGCAAAATGTTCGAATTTTATGATAAATTACCATAAAAAAAATGGCTCAATCTTCACAAAATGATTATCTACATCTAAAGTTCTTTAGTACGACAAAACTGCAAAAAAAAATGTTTTAAAATAATAAAATAATATAACATTTATAATACTTATAATAATAAAATAGAACAGTGCTAATTGCAAAAACAGGCCTCAATGATAAACTCAATTTTCGTGCTGGCATCGAACCAGCAGGCCCGGTTGCTAATAGCGACGGCCCCGGTTATGCTTCATTGAAAATGGAAGGCTGTGCAAAGGGACCATACACAAAAATAGAAATGTAAATTTGTGGCATGTTATAAAAGATAGAATGTATGAAAACATTTACATTAGAGACATTTTTGCGTTTTTAGTGTCGATTCATGGCTCCGTTGAAAATTATCATAGTTTCAAAACAACGTTCTAACAGACGATCTCAGACGATTTTTTATTTCCTAACCATTTCAAATGTTTATGGTAAAACAATTTTTAACAACTGCGTAATGAAATGCAGACGATTTCTTTTGAGTTTACTCATTTGTTTCCAGTAGTAACTCTTATCAGAACAACTCAACCAAACTTTTCTTGTACATATCAGAATAAATAGTGTATTAAAAATTATGCAGCGATATTTAATTTCATATTTTCGATATAAAAACATATAACTGGTACTGCATAATGGTTTTTTAACAAATGACGAGCTGTCTGAATTAACAATGATTTATTCTAAATGTTATAGAAATAATGCAGAAACTGCTCGAGAATTCGGAAGACTATATTCGAATTCACCTGAAATTTCACATGTTTGTTTACCGGAAGATGAGGCGATTGAGAACTACCGGTGCTTTTCATCTAAAACCTGTCCCTGGGAGAAATCGCTTGCACGGTGAGCAAGCGCGATTTTGGGACTACCCAAGAACATCAAATGATAGAATACTTGAAAAACATAATTGGCATCCATTTTGTATACATGGACTGCAAGCACTCCATCCATCTGATTTTTCTCGATGTCTATCATTCTGCAATTGGCTGTTAATTTAAAAAGATAAAAATGTGAATCTTGTTAAAAATATTATGTGGACGGTTGAATGTTTATTTACGGAAAATGGGCCAATAAATACTCATAACGATCACTATTGGAATAATACAAAACCATATTTTGTGCAAGAAATACATCACCAAAGAAAATGTTCTGTCTCCGTGTGGAAGGAACACTTACTGCCTAAAAATATCTGCAGCTTATTTTAGATGGCATAATAAGAGATATTTCGGAGAATACACCATCATCGCATGCAAATTGTATGTATTTTCAACAAGATGGAGCACCTTCATACAAGGCTATAAGTGTAAAAAACTGGCTCAATGTCAACTTTGAGACACTGAACATGGTAGGAGACTGAAGTTTGAAGGTCCAGGGTTCGGGCCGACAGCGTGAATGCACGTAATTGCATCATTACTTAGAGCTGGAGTTGGAACGGTTTTCTCCTCATGTAACGTGAATATCGTTAGAATCCCTTAAAGTCCTCCGCCCAATGCAATCTCCCCTCCGTAGGCAGATGCCTCTTGTGTAGGTTTGCCAACAAAACCACTGCTGAGATAGAAAAGGAAAGTATCCTAAAACGTTGAACACGTCTTTTCATTCCCTTAAAAATGAGTTAAGAAAAAAAAATCCTATTATTGTGATAGTATTAGACACACAATTATGTGTCCCAGTTCAGGTTTCTAATTTAGAAGTTGAAATTTAAGCACATACAAAAATACTTCTGTTTGCTTCCAAAAATCCCCAGAAAAGACAATATTCGAGGACAAATTGTTTCACAAAAGACTATAAAAACACGGGGGGGGGGGGAAATAGTAAATTCAGCATTAAAACCCAAAGTCTGTTGAATTTTACTGAATTTTATTTTTAGTCAAGTGCCTCAACTTGACACATGAATCTTGTAGGGATGTCAAGGTGATTCCTTCTTTTAAAACATATAAAAATGTAACCAATTAAGTTGACTTATTATAAATTTTAAATATATGGAATTCAAAATTTCTTATGCTCCGTTATTTTTCTTAAAACTGGAAGGCCATAATACTAATTCATCTTCATAAATATCTCAGTAGTAAAAGAACAACTTTACTACTGAGATATTCATTTTACATCCCGATTCATTTTACATCCCGATCAAGCCACATAATATTGGGTAGTTGTATACTTGTAGAAAACAATTCATTTACACTCCAAAATATAGCTCTTTCTCATTAAAAAAAATGCTTATTTTGGGAACTAAAGGACTAATTAATCATTTAAATCAGGTATAGACAACCTTTTGAAAGTTGCGGGCCAAACTTTAGGATGTTAGGGAAGTGTTCGGCCTATAATTGGGATTTAGATTGGATTTGGAATGGTGTATATGGGTTTTATATAGGATTTTGATATGTTCCGCGGGACGCATTAAAAAACGAGGCGGGCCACGTCCGGCCTTCGGGCCGGAGGTTTGCCCGTATGTGATTTAAATCATGGATGGGCCAACATGCTGCCCGAAGGCCGTGTGCGGCCCATGTGCGCAGGATGTCATTTTGTGGCGGAGCTGGGTCAGATAAACAAAAATGTTTAGTTTATTTTGGCCAAATGACAGACCAGGAAATAGAAAGGGCTTCTCAAAAATAAATGTGTCTTGTCGAACGATCAAATTATTAGACGAGATTTAAAAGCATTATATTTAAAGTAATTTGCATAGCCGAATATCAGAATTCATATCGTATGACCGAGCTTTGGATGAAAGCACATAGTATATGACTGATACTACTCGAATGATGATTTTTATTAGGGGTGTTGATGTCCACCCTCAAAAAAGCATTCGACCATAATTCAAATTTCCTATAGCAGTTTCATATTTAAAATACTGTTCTCCGTAAAAGTAAATGATGTCACATACATAATAATAACTTCTCATACTTTTCAAACACTAACTAGTTATTTACAAAACTAATTTTGGAAATTTGGCTATTACTCGAATTCTTTTTTGAGTGGTGTCTATTTTAAAGAAACAGTAAAGCAATATCTACTTTACGTCATTACTAATTCACAAAATTCGTTAGAGGTGGATACCCCTAACGAATTGAACTGCTTTTCATTAAAACTTTGCAAGATTTAATAAATCTTATTCAAAATGAGAACTTCAAAATTACAAAGTTATATGGCTAAATTTTCATTAGTTATTCATCAAAAAAATTTATGTTCCAGACCCTCAAATTGGATTAGCTTATGAAAGTACTCGTAAAACAGTAAACTTCACAAATCGTAGCGAGTTCTATTATTTTCTCGAATCTAATTTAGAACGAAATGTAACGATTCACCATAAAATGTAACGATAACGTTACATTTTATGGAGAAATAAGATCTTTTTACCACTGTTTAAATGTTGAAAAATTATTTACATCATCAACAAGAAATCAATTTTTGAAAGCAAGTCAAAAAGCATTGCAGAGTTTGTCGACAAAGTAGGTATGTTACTTTGCTTTTCTGGTCAAAATAACTGTCCGCTCAAATGGCGTTGATACTTATCTAAACAGAAAAAACCAATTAATTAATCTAATTTCTGCATTTCGAATTAACCTTTGGGGAAGAACAGTGAAGGTCAAAACACTCCCTTTCACACCCTTTCTATTGTACTTCATCAATACTCCCTTTCTATTGTAATTTGATCTCAATGTGGTGGAAATACATACTTCTTTAATATCTGATTTGAATTTTGAACTTATAAAAAAAATTCCAGGATGTTAGAAAATATCATGTGTTTTTCTTTGAATCTGAAACGCTTTTTCGATCTAGATTTGAAGTTATTACCAAGAGGATTAGAAATGGAACGTAGTAATATGTCTCTTGATACAATGATAAAGGAGAAATTTCATATGGTTGGCTTGCTAGAGATCTACTATAAAAATGCATTTAGATAAGAATAAATGTCCTGCATTCTGAGAACATGCTTTGTTGATGATTTCGTTATTTTCAAAATCGTATTCATGTGCATAGCCATTTAGAATGAAGTCATGGGCGCCTATAAGGGGGGGGTGGCAAGGTAGGGCACTTGCCCCCCCCCCCTTAGAGTTTTAGGTTAATGTCTTATGATGTATACATATGGCAAAACCAGAACTAAATTTGTTAAAAGTTTGAAATTTGCCCCCTCTAGAAAAATTCCTATGGGTGCCCATGAATAAAGTACATGAAATCACAAATGAAATGACAAGATGAATTACTCATTCTTCTCTGGAAATCTGTGTCGTAATAACACGTGTCAAAATTAGTATTGGTACACTTAGTTTTAAAAAACTAAATCACATGTTTCACTATATACATTTGGTTTGTCTAATAAATGTAGAATCCGAAGTTTCACTCAGAGCGCAGCTGCTTCACCCCTTCCTTTGAGACCCCCCCTGACGTGGGAGGTCACGTGTTGTTTTTCGCGGCTCTCGTATTCGGAAGAGGCGAGCAGTGAGTTAGAGTGAAGTTGACAGAGACGTTCGGAGATATTGAACGGAGATGGAACTTTTCGTGCATGCCTGGGTGGCGTGTATTCTTGTTCTCTTTAAAGAAGTGAATCCTGTGTGGATGATGTTTTGTTTACGTACCTAAGTGGTACCAATTTCAAGCATACCTGTGTAAATAGAAGATTTATTAAATGTGTGTGTGTCCTAATAACTTAGCCTCGTCATTGCGATGTCCTGCTTTTAATTAGATGCACCTAATAGTAATTCATCAATTCATAGGGTCAGTATACGACCCTATATATTATGGGGACTTTCGCCGGGATCGAATTAGAATCAGATGACTTTTGCCGGGATGTGGATGTCGATATCGAAAACCCTCTAGTTTTTCGTAACTTTTCGCCGGGACGGAATTAGAATTAGATTCGATAGAATTGGATAAATGTGAAGAATAATATGGAATATTGAACTGATATTTGTTTAAAGTATTTGTGCTTCAAGGAAAGTTTTGTGTGCTCACGCATCTGTTGTGGATTACCGGGGCGAGTTTGATCGCCGAAGACTGCAAACTGTAAGTACTCAATTTTTTTTTATCAACAAACATGTCTTACATCGGAAAACATCGTAAAGAGGATATTATTAAATTAATGCGTGAACTGGATTTAAAGATCCCCGATAACCCAACTATTGCTAAAATGAAACATATTATTATTAGTGATGCGAAGTACGATGAAGAATTCACAAAATCTGTTCTCAGTAACATTGCGGCAGACCACGAAAGCGAAGAAAAGATTGCGCGGGAAAAATTAGAACAGGAGAAATTAGAACGTGAATTCCAATTGGAACAATTAAAATTAAAAAATTATGAGAAGGGGAACAGTGCAGAACCTTTTGTTATCCAAAACAAAATAGATCTTACAAAAATAATCAAAAGTTTCGATTCGAAGGATTCAAAAGCAGACATTAGCACATATCTCGCTCTCTTTGAGAGGCAAGCCACAAGAGTCGAAATTAAAAAGGATGATTGGTTCACACACTTATTAGGGTTACTACCTCTAGACATCGCACAAATCATAACACGAGAACCTGAAAATGTTTCGAAGGATTATTATCACATAAAAGCAGTATTGCTGAAAAGATTTAAATTAACTGCAGAACAGTTTAGACAAAAGTTATTTTTTCATAAAAAAGAAAGTTCTGGTTCTTGGCGAGAATTCGCTTTCGAACTTAACCATTATTTTGAAGAATGGGTTCATGGTGTAAATGTTAAAGATTTCACTGGTATTTGTGAACTGATAGTTTCTGACCAGATTAAAAGAAGAGTGCCACAAGAGGTTAAAGAACATTTTATAGATAACTGGCATAAGTGGAACACTAGGGAGGAAATTGTAGAAAAGTTAGAAGAATATGAATCAGCTCGTGGTTTATTTAATAAAACATTTCCTAAAAATGTGAATGAAGAAAATGACACGTTTTTTAGCCCCGTGCCAGGGAAAGAAAATAAAAATTTTGGAGCTACCAGGAAAAAATGTTATGCTTGTAATAGTTATTCACACAAAATTGCTGAATGTAAATATAGGTTTAGGAACGATGATTTTGATCGTACAGGTGAAGGTAAACAGAAAATTGTTAATCAAATGGTTGTAGAAGAGCCAGGCAAAACCGATAGCAAAAATAGATTCCGACGTGAAAGATATGATCGAGCAAAGTATAGTTATAGAAATAAAGCTGAATCGGTGATAGAGAACAAAACTGTGAAATCATCTAGTAATAAAATTGAGAAATATGTTAATATTTTTAATTTTGATGTGAAAGCAGTAATTGACACTGGTTCCGAAGTAACTTTGATTGACCAGAATATTTATGAAAAAATTGGATCTCCTATTTTATCCAGTACAGATATTAATTTGTGTGGTATTGATTCTGAAAGAGTTTCACCCATTGGTTTCTTTAATTCTAAAATAGTGATTGACAGTTGTACAGTATATACTAATGTTTATGTTATGAAGCATATGCGCTTTAGTGCAGTCATTGGAATGGATATAATATCGAAACTAGAATTTAATTTTGTGCAAGGGAATGTTAACGTAAAAAATGCAGCCATGATTGATGTAGTCTGTCCTACCAAACGAGTTACTAATTTAGGTAAATACCTTTATTCAACACCTAATTCCGAACCAGATGTACTTCCGGTTACATGTAAACAACAGTCTCTGGGGTTGCGAGAAGATAAACACTGCGAATTGTTAAAGAAAAAAATGCACAATATAAAGGAGAAAACGGAGGTTATTAAAGAAACGGCTGATGAAGCACAGTCACCCCCTCAAGAGAAAGTTTGCCGCAGCGAAAAGGTTGAAAGTAAGGTAGCTGCATTGAATAGAAAAATTCAGTTGCTGGAAGACGATCTAGAAAGATCGGAAGAAAAATTAAAAATTGCTATTCAAAAGTTTGAGGAAATTTCACAGGCTACAGATGAAAATGAACGCATTCGTAAAGCACTTGAAACTCAGTTAAGACAGGTTCGATCAATTGCTGAGGAGTCTGACAAAAAATATGAAGAACTAGCACGTCGAATCGCCATGATGGAAGAAAATTCGAAACGCGCTGAAAAACGAGCAGCCATAGGTGAAAGTAGAACAGTAGAATTAGAAGAATTAAGAGGGGTTGGTAATAAAACGAAATCCCTTGAAGTCAGTGAAGAAAAGGCTCCGCAGAAAGGAGAAACATGTGATATAACTATGTGTCAATTATCACAGAAGCTTCGAGAAGCAGATCCTCGGGCTGAATTTGCTGAAAAATCTGTAGAAAAGCTTCAACCAGAAATGTATAAATTGGAAGATAAAATCCTTGCAAAAAAAGAAAAAAATCATGTACCAGTGCAAGAAGAAAATAAGAAGAGTTACAAGAAAAGAAAGAAAGCAAGAAAAAAGTGAAGGATTCTCGAATCCTATCCCGAAAGATGTACTTTTGAGTGCATATCAAATGGACTTCGTCAGACTGTAGAACTTTTCATATTTTTGAATGACCTGTAAATAATGTATTTTTCTTTTCTTTTTTTTAAGTGTTTTATTTCAGATATCCTATGGTCCTGGGCGGTGAGGACACCGCAGGTCAGATGGCCGAGCTTGTAGAATCCTAAGTTTCACTCAGAGCGCAGCTGCTTCACCCCTTCCTTTGAGACCCCCCCCCCTGACGTGGGAGGTCACGTGTTGTTTTTCGCTGCTCTCGTATTCGGAAGAGGCGAGCAGTGAGTTAGAGTGAAGTTGACAGAGACGTTCGGAGATATTGAACGGAGATGGAACTTTTCGTGCATGCCTGGGTGGCGTGTATTCTTGTTCTTTTTTAAAGAAGTGAATCCTGTGTGGATGATGTTTTGTTTACGTACCTAAGTGGTACCAATTTCAAGCATACCTGTGTAAATAGAAGATTTATTAAATGTGTGTGTGTCCTAATAACTTAGCCTCGTCATTGCGATGTCCTGCTTTTAATTAGAAGCACCTAATAGTAATTCATCAATTCATAGGGTCAGTATACGACCCTATATAAATATGTTGGATTTTCTAATACATTTTAGTCTTTGTTGTTTTGTTGTTGCAACGTTAGACGAGAGAAGGATTTGACGTTGAAATCATCTGCTGGGACGTGATGATGCGATTGAAGCTAAAGCACATTATGTTTGCTTTATTTAATCATCGATATCTAATCATTAGATGTCTGGGACATATTTCTTGATTTCTGAACATGAAAAGGAATTCTAAACATGAAAAGCAATCTTTTAATTTAAACAAAAGCTTCTCTTTATTCATTTTAATTTCATTAGACTTCCTTTTCATAAATAGTACATGTTTAGTCGATATTATTATATAAATGAAATAATTGATTCGTCAAGTAACACAGAATTAATGTACTGACTATAAACACCGAACATATTATTGACTATATTATACACTATTGATTGAATATATTATACACAACCTTGTTCGTGTTGTTTTATTAGTTTAATACCTCGTACGTTTTTTCTCAGAGTGGATGGGTACCTTAGATACTAGAAAACAGATGAGCCTTCAAGAAGACAGAAGGCCCAGCGTTATGGTGACATCACCGAGCTCCCCTGACAGAATGCCACTTAGGTCTCACCATGCTTCCGTCGGTGGAAGGATTAAGGTAATGTATATATGTGCACAACATCCTCACACATATTTTAATATATCTTCTTTGATTTGCTTCGAAAATAAATATTATTTAGAAGAATTAAAGAAATGAAACAAAACAATGTAAATTACATAAATTTACAAGTCGAAAACAAGATTTATAATAGGTCAACAAATTAACTTCCTTCACTTTTTAAGCATTAGTTTAGAAAATAAAATACTCTTCATGTCTGCCTTTTATATGAAAATTTCGTCATAAAATAAATAACCTTTTTGCGAAATTATTTTTTTTAATAACAGTTATAAAAAAGTTTTAAGTCAGACGCACAAGTACGTTTAGTTAGAAATTTGATATTTTTATGAAATAGATATAAAGACTAAGCTATCATTTCTTAATCTTCGTTGAACTTTGCAGCAAGCAGACCGACATGAAGGTGCTAATATTGGTATCATTAACATTTTTCTGTTAACATTTTGACGATTTTAATATTTAATTCAAATTAGTTTTTATAACTGAGAATTGCATGTACTACAGAGTTTATATTTCTAATTTTGTATTTCAAAATAGGTGAAGCTATGGTATGATGCTAGATCTTTGCAACTAGTGGTAACTATTGTAGAGGCAGCTGGACTGCCACCCGGACCACTTAGTCAAAAAAGAAATCCATATGTAAAAATGTTTTTACTTCCAGATCGTAGGTGAGTGTAGTGTATTCCTACTATGATTGCTTTCAGAAATATTTTATTATTATTTTATTTTGAAACAATAAATTTCAATACTTTTAAATAGTACACAAACAACATAGCTGATTTTTTTTCATATACAAGATAGTTATATGCGCTCGGGGAAGATTTTTAAAGCGTTTAGTTTTTACGATTTACATGGTGAATTCAGCTCAAAAAATTAAACAAATTGGTTCAGAAATGCTCAAAAACTATTGAATAAATGCTTCAATTCTTCCTACATTTCAAATTAAGCCATTTCCATTGTTAAAATTTGCTCCTTTTCCTTGCAAAGTGCCACCTAGTGGACATTTTTTTAACTATTTCTTTCGAAATTTCCCTGGAGAGCATCTCCAGTAGTCTACATACCATATTCGGTTGAAGTCCGTTAACCAAGTTTAGCTGTAGAACTTGGTATAGAAGAGAAGTTTAGTTACAACCATCCTGTATTTTAAAACATTGAACTTTATACTTTAAATAGTCTAGAAACAACGCTATTTTATTCAACTGAATCCCGACATTGACAAAATCCTGTGATATCAATCATATTTTATATCATTTGATTGTGAAACTTTGAAATACAATATTTTACGAACTTTTGGGAAAGAAATATTGTCAATGTTTTTGTGTCAACAGTATTATCAATGTTCAGCGAATATTTTACTTGCATCTATTTTCATAAAAATGAGCATTTAAAAAATTAAAAAATATTTCTTATTAAAAATATTACAAATGAGAAACAGTTATTCAATACATTTATGTTGTTTTTCTACAGTTGGAGTTTTCCGAGAATTATATTACCAAGAGGACTGAAGCATAAAGTTAAAACAAACTCTCATGTTTATTGATTATACACATGCATATTTATAGGGTCAGGTGAGGTAATTATGACCTGCGGAATTTTTAAAATATCTATAAATGATACAGTTTCGCAAAAATATTAGGCAAGAAGTATATTAGATGTTAAGGCGATTATTTTTTAAACCGTAAGTGATCGAAACAAGAAAAGTTCGTTAAGTTAAGAGTAGCTTCCAGAAATGGCATTTTTTTACTGGGGATTTGTATACATATTAAAATATGAAATTTAATTTTTATACGGTCCCTCCTTTCCTACCCTTTATATGTGTAAGACTGTTGCTCTTTGCCTAGGAAAATTAATAAAACAAATCCCGTGTCTCTACGTGGAATAGTTTCCAAGATATATCAATTTGAAAATTTTGGCATTTGTAGCCAAGCAGTAAGGGGGTGTCTCCAAAGTGAGAAATATGTAATTACTTTTCAACTGACGCTCATTTATGATAATAGTCACTCGACAGACACAGTTGACTCCTGAAATCCTAATTTAGCTAGAGTATTCCTATAACGCATAATTGGCAGTTTCTAGTGAAAGTTACCACACCATAGTAACTTACACCATTATTTTGTCATTCTCTTTTATACTTTAAAATTTCCTTCTCTATAAGTTTGATGCAATGAGTGGATGACCCCCCCTGAAAGAATAAATTGTCGCTAATTTCATAAAGTAGTCATTTTAGGTAAGTCATTTTAGGTAAAAGTCATTTAAGTCATTTTAGGTAAAACTGCACCTGTTCATTTCACACATTTGAACGGGTTTAATTGCTTTTCCCAACAATAGGATCTTCACTTATCTTTTATCAACTCATAGTTGGTCCCCCAACGTAAGATTTTTTTTTTGCCGGAAAACTGATGCCAACGCATTAGGTAAAATGGTGTAAGTCATCATTTTCAAAATTAATTTTCTTGCTAACTGTTTCACTTAGAGACACGAGATTTGTTTTATTAATTTTCTTAGGAAAAGAGCAACATTCTTCTATATATAAAGGGTAGGAAAGGAGGGACCGTATAAAAATTAAATTTCGTATTTTAATATGTATACAACCCCCAGTAAAAAGAATGTCATATCTGAAAGCTACTCTTAATCGGACGAACTTTTCTAATTGGAAGGATGTTTCGATCACTTACGGTTTAAAAATTAATCGCTTTAATAACTATTTTGAATCACCCGGTATAGTATATACATATTCTTTATGATAGGTATTTCTCATCATTAATTTTAAGTTTTTTTAAGGTAGTAACAACTGTAAAACTAAGAGCATATCAAAATTTTCAATAAGCAACAACAAGCTAGTCCATATCATACAAGCTAGTCCATATGAAAAAGCACGTTTGTAATATATTTAAGAGCTTCTGACATATTTTTGCTTTTTATAACATTGTTAAATAATTCTAAATTTAACAACATAACTACTCCACTATTTTTTAAAAAGTGGGGTAATTATGACCATGTGTAAAAGCATAGTAGAAAGGCCATTCTGAACAGGAAAACACAAGTCTGTATTCTAATATTAAAAAAAATATTAACGGAAAATAGTTATAAATATTTTATTTGTTTGGAGTTTGTAATAAAAATAAATCAGACATATAAACATAAAAAAAATTACTTAGACCATGAATATTTCTTTTAAAACAATAGTTATCTTTTCATAGTTAAATAAGACACATTACATCACAAATCATTCTTACTGAACAGACGTCACATGAAAATCCGGCTTCTATTGGTTTACTCATATTTTTGGTGGGTACATTTCACTCGGGAAAAAATATTTTTATTGTTATAATCCATCTCTAGCCTCGTGATTGAAACTGCTTTGTTGTGAAATTTTCTCACCGAAACTTAAATGTCCTGACAGACGACTTATCTGGAAAAGTTGCTGTATTGAATAGACGTAAAGATTTATTTATTTATTTATTTATTTACCTTAATTTGTTCTTAAAAGGTCAACACTACTTAATAGAATTTTATGATTTCCTTCAATAATTATTACAATTCAATGATTTTTCTTTTATAGAAAGAGTGGTTTTTCAATACATCTTCGCAAGAAGATGCTGTTTTCATTTATATAAATTATAACCTTGCTACTCACTTTGTGTCAATTATTACGCATTGGGTATATCCAACCATTTAAAAAAACACAAGAACAGTACGAGAACAATTGTTCCAACAATAACTATACGCGTAAGGATAAGAAGAAATCAAGTAGTCATAATTCCCAAAATGACGGCCATAATTACCCAAATTTTTGCAATTTTGTTATTTTGCTGCAGTATTTATGACCATCCCCCTTAAATTTTAAGGCAAATAATCCTACTAAAACAAAAGTTCAACTGGTTTTCTTCAAGTCCAAGTTTCCCGCTATTAAAACTATATTTTCTCCAAAGCATAAAGAGTTAAGAATCGTCAAAGTTGAAATTTGCACAAAGTAGTCATGATGACTCCACCTGACCCTATTCCTGAGGCTGATAGAATTAGGAAAGCCGTGCGATTTTACTAATTAAGTAGTCGTGCATATAAGACATTTTTAATTATTTTCGTAATGAAACTGTAACTTTGCGATGAAACATATTTCATTCCTTTGTCGATACTTATCAATTGTTGGCTCTTTTAATTTTTACATTTCATAGTTTTCATTGTAACATACTAACTGCTCAAAGAAACTATTATTGATTAAAAAAAAATTGTATGAAGTTCACTAATTTTAGCTAACTTGGCAGCTTAATTATTTGCTCATCAATAATTCTTTCACAAAACTCTCTTACCTTAAACTGTGTTTGAGAATGTTAATCTTGTCAAAAATGTATTTTTAGTTGGTACTATAAGCATTGTTCAATTAATTATTTTGTGCAGCAGTTCTAATAAAAGTAAATTTTTTTATCTATTCCAGTGAAAAAAGTAAAAGACGAACCAAAACTATTGCCCAAACCAATCAGCCCAAATGGAACCAAACTTTTGTATATTCACCTCTTCGCAGGGCCGATTTACAAACAAGAACTTTAGAAATTATTTGTTGGGATTACGATAGATATGATTCAAATGACTTCCTTGGAGAGGTATGAAAAAAATAATAATGTATTTGATCTTTCAAATTTTTAACACTATCACGTGATCCTTCTTTTTCTCATGAGTTAAAAGTCCCGTATACTTATATTGGCAGATTTTTAACCTACCTAAATAATGAGGGCCATTAGATTGAAACTAATTTCAAGCAAAATTTCATACTTTCTTTTTAAAGAAATGATACGTATTTGTAATAAAAATAGAAAATTGTTTTAATCGTATTATAATTGATAAAAAAAAAGATTGAAAAAATATAAACCGAAAAAAATTACTGATTGGTTAATCAAAGTAATTAATCCATCAATCAAGATAGTCCTATACATTACAATAAAATTAAACTTTTAAAACTTTAAGCAAAATAAAAAATGTATTTTTCAACATTTTTTTTAATTGACGAACACTAGCCGTTTATAGGCATTGGCCACTACTATGGCCGGAAGTGTTGGCCACTTTATTATGGAGGCAATGGAAGTTAAGGACAATTATCTATGCTAGGGATCTAGGTGGGGTGGGATTGCCCTCCGTGGGGGACTTTCCGAGGGGTCCTAACCCGTATTTACCTTATTATGGAGGCACCTAGTAGGTAGACCAATGTTGCCTCTTGCGAAGGGACGGACGAAATGGCATCCAAGCTCATGCCGATAATGAAACCCGGTCCCGTGGTATGGTAGAATTGTTCATTAACCACGATACGACCTGAGCAGTATATTTTAACATTGGAACCAGCCTTTTCATTCGGGATTGATCATGCATGAAACTCCGATTTTTGTTCTAAAAAAAAAAAAAAAAATACTTAATTGCTTTAATTTAATTGTTTTATTGCTACTGTTTATTGCTTTAATATAGAAAAAATAATGAATTAAGCTAAATTATGAAAAAAATATTTTTAAATAGCTAATATTTTTTTCAACAATTTTTCTGCACTTGTCTTTCAAAAATTCCATTGTGGTTCAATATTATATGTCTTACCAGAAACGCAATTCGTATAAAACTATCAATTAGTGATAAACTTTTATATCACGAATCCATACATGCTTCAAAAGTACGCACTAAGTTAACGATCTGTATTCGTATTCGCGGATCTAAACACTAAATGTCAGTATCCACGGATCTTAAAAAAATAAACTATTAGTTTCATATACGAGTCCACAGACCTAGATTTTTAATGAGCCGGCACATTATGTAGTACATCTTTTCAGTTTTAAAGTAAACGTTTACTAGATTGCGTTAAGTCCGAGAGAGTAATCCAGTTCCCAGTAAATATCAAATTTATTTCTAGGAGCTTGCTAATAATTTTTCCATTGGCCTCCATCAGATAATTATGTAGCACGAATATTCGCAGAAAGTGAAGTAAAGGATTTGAACATCTATCAGCGTCTATGCGTACGCAGTAAACCAAATTATGCTGGGTTTATTAATTTTCAAAAGACACAGAAAGTATCCTTCACAGTTTTTGGCGTGTATACACAACCGGCAGTTTATTGTGCAGTTATACACTTAAACTTCTGAATGAAGTAAGACTAGTATCGTTTCCTATCGGCTAGTACCACTGATTGTTTGCCTTAAATACATAGCAAGCTATTCCTAACTAGCTAATCTGTGATTTTAGCGACAAGTCAATCATAAAGAAAAAAAGAAATTGAGAGACAAGGTTTCCCTTTAAAAAAAGAATCAATGAAAGTCATGCATAAGAATTATAACAATCCTAGTATATATTCCTAGTATATAGTGATGCTAGTATATATTCTATGGCCTTCTACATTATTGCGCACGGATCTTTCAAAATTTCAGGTAATCTGGAAAAGAGCATAACGACGTTCTAAATTTTACTGAATTAAAAAAAGGCGTCTAGTACTGGGTGTACCGCAAAATAATGCCGTTTCTTACATTAAATCAAGCAAAGAAATTTTACAGTTGTTCCTAAACAATGGGTTTATATTTGTTGCATTTTCCAAGACAGCACGCACAGGTTCTCTGAACGGCATTTAACGTTCAGAAAACGTTTTCTGAACGGTAATAGCCGTTCAGAAAACCTGTGTGTGCTGTCTGGGTTAAGGCAAGAATTTCTTAGATAACTTTTTCAAGGAAAGATGTGTGAAAAGAAAAGTGTGGCCGTCGACCCCGTTTGAAGGGCGAGTTTCGAAATATCCTGAAACTGATTTTTAGATTTTCGTTTATGTTATATTTTATAGCAATAATTTTAAGGACACATCTTATTTTTTAAATAGAGAAAAATATGTGAAAATAGAGCGAAAGCTCTCTCTTCTCCCTAGTTTCCACAGGTTACGAATTTTAGAAAATCCCCTTTTACCGAGCACTTACATTAAAAACTTCAAACACATACCAATTTTCGTAATATCATCTTTAGTAGACTCAACGAGGCGAAATATTGACATACGAAAAAATATTACATTCCGCTCCCCCTAATATTTAACTGCAGATTTTACTGCTATTTGTGTGTGTGTGTTTGATCTGTTCCAGTTCAATTAAATACATATATATGTAAAGCATTCTGCGGATACCTACATTGTAAAAATATTTATTTATTAAAATCCTCTGAGCGTTTTGGAAATGGGCAAATAATGTAAAGTTGTTTTCACGGTTAAATTTTGCTTGCATCATTAAAATTATATATGTAAAAAAAGAAATTTTCGATAGAACGATTTGTAATTATTAAAAAATAAGCTCCTAATTATTTGCAAGCTTTAATATCCAAACATATTTTATGATGCATGGGTGATATAAATAATTTAAATTCATTTCAGGGAAAACTGGGATGAAGTTGACGGGATTTTACGTCACAACCGCTTAGAGGGTTAATATATGAACCAAACACATGATAATTTTCACATGAACAATTATGAGAAATAACGTTTAGAACATTATTTTATGGTCAGGGCCTTTTGAAGTATTTAAGGATATTAAAGTATTCGTTAGTTTTATTTTATTTAAATTATTCCAATAGAAAAAATATACTTGAAAACTGATGTAGCAGAATATTTCTAAATGCAACAACAAAACACAATATTTTTAGGACATTATTGATAGCATTTTACACTGTGAAAGAAAAAAAGACATTTAATTCGTGCGCGTGTGTGTGTATCAAATATCTATTTTAAATGATTGATTGATTTGACTTATTTTTTGTATATATAACGCATGATTTTTTAATTGTTTACATCATGTATATAAATCTACACCGTTTGACATGAAATTAAAACCTATAATTTAAAATTTCAGTATTTACATGGTCCCTTAACGGTTTACCATAACGGGACATTTTCAAACGTGGAAAAGTGACTCAAGTCACAATGTTTGCTGCTTCATAAATCGATGAATTTTGGTCGTAGAAAGATGAATTTTTCTTTCATTGTGCGTGAAATTGTATAAAGAAAATTTTTATAAATATAACTGATAGGACCGGGGAACCATATAAAAATTTAAATTTCGTAATTTTTATGGAAATTGATTTATTGACTTTGATTACTTCTGATGTAATAGATTGTGCAATTTAAGCATTTTTGCAATTGAAAATGTGTCTTTGACTAACGGTCTAGGAAATGGCCATTGGGCACCGTTAGCACTGGACACCCTGTATATATACAGGGTGGCCATAATTAAACTGCAAGTGTTCAAGAGGTGCTGGAGAGAAAACTACTGAGAATATTCTAGTGAAATTTGGTATCTACACGTTTCAGAACATGCGCAAGTCAAATATGCAAACAAAAAAATCGTCATTTTCACCCGATAGATGGTGCTGTACCGTATTTCAAAGCTCAACGGTGGCAACCGATAGACAGAGCGTAGTGACACTCTAAGAGGCATATAAACAATATAAAATATCATTTACAGTTTATCAAAATTCCATACAATTGGCTTCAGTAATTAAATCTTTACAGTAACATGTAATCAAAAATTAACGTAAATTAAGATCACGCATTAAACAATTCATAAAGACGCTTTGGAAAACAATTAAACCATTATTTATTCTCATTGACACTCATTGGACCTCTTCTTAATCGTTTCATACGCCGGTATTCTTTCAGAGTAGCTGAATAATTGCTACCATTCTGGTAGAATATCTTCACTAACAATGCACGTTCCTTCTTATTCAGAGGCATGATTGACCATTACTCAATGTGGTCTTGTTTTTATACTGTTCGATGGGCTTAAAATTTTGAATATATGGCGTCCATAAGCATTGAAACACGATACAGCGCCATCTATCGGGTGAAAATTTTTTTAATTGCATATTTGACTTGCGCATGTTCTGAAACGTGTGGATACCAAGTTTCACTGGAATATTCCTGGTAGTTTTCTCTCCAGCACCCCATGAACACTTGCAGTTTAATTATGGCCACCCTGTATATATATATAAATATATATATATATATATATATATATATCCGTTCCTATATTAAAAGCGGAATGTTTGTATGTGTCTATGTCCGAGCGATCTCGAAAACGGCTCGAAGGATTCATTTTAAATTTCGTACCTGGGGTATTTTGGGCCCCTCAAACGATCGAGCTAGGTCACGTGACTAAAAACCATTCTAAAAGGCTCAAAATGTAAAATTTTTAATTTTGGATGGTAGCGGCATCTATTGATCGTTTGGGAAAGACAGTTGATGCAATCTTAGTAAAAGGGACACTCAAGTTTGGGGCGGATTAAAAAATGGATGTCATCGATAATAGTAAAAATTAATTTCGCAACGAAACAAAATAAATGGAACTTGATATCCAGTACACAGACAAATAAATATTTTAATAACTATATTTTACACCTTTCAGCTGCATGAACTTTTTTAGAATAAAAGGGTTATTTTTATTTAAAATTGTCGTCCTGGCAACCAGCGAAAGAAAGAGAAAACCAATCCCTGTTGCCATTCTGCAAAAGCACCTTGATGGAATATACATAAATAATTTAATTATTCTTAATTCATAGTTATTAATATAAAACTATTCGTAAATCTTCTCTCAAAAATTGCCTGCATTTATTACTTTACCCTTTTGTAACTAACGTAAAGCTAAATGTGTTCTCGCGCAGATACTAAAACTATAAATATTTTTCATGTATTTTATTGATCCATATGAAGCGAATTTCAAAAATGCATGTAAATTTCAGCTTAGCAGAACAATTTAAAAAAAAAAGACACCCTTTGCAGTGATACACAGAAAGAAAAAAAGATCCTATGATGTAACATAAAAATTAAGAGTTTTTTATTACAGCAATAGGTTGAATTCTACTTTAACTGCCTTATTCCGTCAAGTTGACGATAAATATTTAAATATAGTTACCCTGACGATTTTTTTTTTTTTTATGTGACAACCGTTTATAATGAAACGATCTTTGAAACTCCGATGAAAATATTTATTATGATACGATCGATTCCTAAATTGGGCTCGCAGCGGAAATTCAAATTAATTTTGCAGGTGATCAGCCATCAGTTTAGTTTTCATTTACTGCAGTTGATGATTTCAAATCATTTATTTTATCATCGTACGGACAACCTTTGAAAAGTTGCGGGCAGAACTATACGATGTTAGCGAACACGTGGGCCTGACTTCAGGATCAAGATCAGGCCAAGATCTTCGCTGACACCCTCACTGATGCACTTTCTGCGACAGAAGGAAAGGAAACACCTTACGTTAAACTACGTTTTACTCAACCCTGATGGCACCGACCTCCGAATATTTAGCATCCCTCTTCAAAACAAAGCATGTGCCATTGTAACATCGAATGCCGACCAGGAATTTTTAGATACTGAGCATGGTCTCGGTAGCCAGGTACTATATGAAAAAAAGACGAACAGTAAATCATTATCGTATAAACAACAGCAAAAAATGAACTTTGTACTAGGACTAGGCTATATATCGATAAAAAATGAAAAATTTATTTCATTATAGTATGAGTAATCCGATCGCATTAATTTTACAACATTGAAATATTAATAACGCCTGTTTTTGATTGTGTAACTTTCATACACCTAAACTACACGTCCTAAAAGTTTGCTACGTTTAACTCTACATCTGCTTTTATAAGGCCATGCTAATATATCTGATATCAGTGATGAGCGCAGCATCTCCTATTTTGACTTAGCTTTATAAGTATTTTTTGCTATATTAAGAAAATGTTTGTAAATAAATAAATCTAAACAGAAAACTGAACAGGATAGATGGCTGACAAGTGAAGGTTCAGGGTTTTGGACTACCGCCCGGCTCTCCATAGAGTTCGGGGCGGTTTCTCCAGATGTAACGTGAATACAAGTTCGAACCCCTTAAAAAGTCGGCCATCCAAGGCACCTTCCTCCTAGGCAGATAGCCCTCGCCTAACTGCTTTACCACGACACACACACACACACACACACACACACAGGATAGTTAGAACTTCAGAAATCGCGCATTTTATTGATGCCAACCATTAAGAATGTCATGCCAAGCTTAAAACTCCCTTTTAGCTTACAAAGTTAGTGTTGATTTTATGCAAAATTTACCTAATAATTTGTCGGCTATTTTGTCTGTTAATTTTAAAAAATGAGTGTATCTATTTGAAAAAATAAACAGCTCTCCGGCAGCCACACTCTAAAAAGTGCGTCTCTGATTTAAGAGGCACATTTTGTTCATTTGTGCCTCTGAAGTTTGAGAGGCACCTTTGACATTGAGAGGCACAATAAGCCTCTGAAAAATGAGAGGCACCTTTGACATTGAGAGGCACAATGAGCCTCTGAAACTTGAGAGGCACAAGAGGTGTCTGAAATTAAGAGGCACAAGATGTGCCTTTAAACTTAGATTCAAGTGCCTCTTATACACTTGCCAATCTAGGTTTACCCCAAATCCCATCAGGGACAATATTTTTATGCAGGTTTATATTATTAATAATATATTGTAATTAATAAGTGATTAAAATAAGAATTCATATGATTATTTAAATATTTTATCAACTTAAATCTTTACCACTTCCTCAAACACATTTCAAAAATTCTATTTTACCCAATGCTGGGCCATGTTTAGAATTGCTTCCCCCAAAATATAACTGTAAGCAGTAGTACAGTTCAACAAAATAAATTACATGTATACAAAATAAAAGCTTTTTGTTAAATTACATTTATTTTCTTAACTACATTTAGATAATTTTATTGTTCATTGGTTATTCTGACTAAGAAAAAAAACTACATTATATAACTTTGTATTTTACTTCTAATAAGATGAGTTATTAATTTAAAATATACAATTCCTTTTCTTAAATTAACATTTTCCATTTATAAATTTTATGAAGAAAGAGAAGTTAACAGCTTTTTCTAATACTTGAGTATTTATTTTGCAGCCAGTCACGAAAATGATTTTCTACTAAAGCTATATTCTTTTTAATTAATCATTTTCGTGTGTGGATTTACAGTAGTGAATAACACTCTTACTCACCTATAGCTCAATTAAAAGCTCCAAAATCAGTTTGAAGACACTTTTAACATCACAATTCTCTGTTTTTAATGAATTTTTTTAATAATCTGTCTCATAATCCTCTCCCACGAAACCCTTTTTAAGCAATTTTTCTTTACTTAGAATAAGCATTATAACTACAAAATTTCAATTAAAATGCCTGTTATTGCTCATTAAGGGGGCTAAAAACATTCAAAACCTATATTTAGTGAATCATAAAAAATTTAATAAAAAACAGAATTCAACTGAAATTGATAATCATAAAAATCCAAAATATAAGCCCTTTTTTGGAGTAAAAATTAATGATAGATTTAATTTTAAAAATCCTTTTTATTAATTTATCTTCACAAAAATAAGTTCTCAATAATTTATTCAAATCAAATTTTCTTATAATCTAATAATGAAAAAAAAGTATAATTTTATGTAAATGTTATAAATTTTTTAGATTCATTGAAAAAATGAAGAGAAATACAATGACTATTTAAGTAAGCAAAACTATAAAGTAATTAAAAAGAGGTGAAAATCCCATCTTCCTTAAAGCTAGAAAATCAGAGCATTTTGAATTTTTATGAATATCAAAATTTAAAAAAGTAATAGAACCTTCAGCAAATTTTTGTTCCATATAAAGAATTTTTATTTTCATGCTTTTTTAGGAAGTACATTTATGTAGTCCAATTCAGCATAACTACCTTGCATTTGACGACATGATCCTTATAACATCAATAAATTGCTCGTTATAATATGCAATCTCAAAATTAAATGGGGTACCATAAATGTGTAATCCTTCTGATGTTGTGATCAAGGTGTTCTGCACAAAATGGAATTTTTCAGCTTAAAGTCTTGTCATTCTTTCCCTGTGATTTGAAATTCAAAAAAATCTTATAAATAAAATCTAACTGACCCATAAATTAGCTTGGTTTGAATTTGATGTAAAAGATCATTGTTTATTTTTTGGCACCAAATTTGTGCTTTTGACTTTTTCAAAAGTATCTACATGTAAAAAATCACTAAAGAAAAAGAAGTAGCCTTAATTTTCAAATTTGATGCTAAACACTCAGTAGAATTTATTAAAAAAAAAAAATAAAAACAAGACAATAAATACAAACATATCTGTTTTTTTAAATACATATTTATTAAATCATGTTACAATTTTTGGCATTTGCTTTGAAACGTTTGAGCTATAAGATTCTGGATTAAACCTAAAAGTTGTCCATATTCATATGGGAAATTTAAGTCCATTACATAGTATACACCCAACAGCAGGATGGCAGCTCTTTCAACAGTGCTCGTTTCATTTAAATACACTGTCTACCAATAAGTATTTGGACACCTGTGATAGAAAAGAAAAACTATATTCAAAATCAATAGTTGGTAGAGCCTCCACAAGAGGCAATTACAGTGTGAACCCTGCGGGGCATACTTTCCACAAGTCTTTGTATTACAGCTAGTGGTATTGTCTTCCACTCGGCTTGGAGTAGACATAGAAGTTCCTTCACCGATTTTGGACGGGTAGTGAACCCTTTAATTCGGCGATCCAACTCGTCCCAGAGGTTCTCGATAGGGTTCAGGTCTGGGCAGGCCAGTCCATTCGATGAACTCCATTGGCACCCTACCAAGCCTTGGTTAACCTCGAAACATGACAACTGGCATTGTCGTCCTAAAAGTAACAGTGGTCCAACCCGTAAAACTGCCACAACGTAGGAAGCACATTGTCATCCAAAATAGTCCAGTAGGCATCGGCGTTGAGCTTACCATGAATGGGGACCAAGGGTCCCAGTCCATACCAGGAGAAACACCCCCAGACCATAATTCCACCTCCGCCGATCTTGAATGTTGGCACAATGCATTCTGGCACTAGATGTTCTCCAGGCAGACGCCAGACCCAAACCCTGCCATCCGAACGGTAAAGGGTGAACCTTGATTCGTTGCTAAAAAGAACCCGTTTCCACTGATAAAACCTGCCTGCCAGCTCTTAAACTAAAAAAGAGCTCAAACTCAAACATTTCTTCGTGCCAAAAAATATACTTGGGCCAGGTCTTTGCATGTCAGGGCTATAATCATCCTATAAGAAAGAAAAAGAATTAATATCATACTCAAAAAATCAGTAGATTTTTATGGATTTTGAGCAATCTGTTTACTTTTCCCTATGAATGGGGAACAATGGGAAATATTTTTCCCCTTCATGACTTCACATTTCCATTTAAAACAACCCCGTTCCTCAGTGCGTACTTTCTGAATTGGAAAGTAAAAAATGATAGATTTTGAGTGAGTCATTCTTTCTTCATTTTTTTTTTCGCAATTGTGGGGATTTTAAGAAAAAATATCTAAAAGCAAGAGATTTGTCAGAAAAATCAGAATATACTTTAAAAAGCATGTGTTTCCTGCCAAATTCAGTAGAGTTGGCAGGTCAATAATATTTTTTATAAACAAATCTCCACAATACAATTATATTTAATTTGAATGTTATGGTATTTTATCAAAATTTAATTTAACACATTGCCAAATTGAACACTGAAAAAGTATAAAATAAATTTAACTGAATAAGCATATTATAAAAGAACTTTTTTAAGCAATAAATTCCCTATGTCTAATAAACACTTTTATCCCAAAAACAGATGAAAGATACCATTGTAATTGCATTCCACACTGCCGTTTTTGGCTGCATCAGCTTTTCCATCTCTAATAAGGATGGCTCCACTGAAAATTCAGAGGACATCTTTTTTAGAGATTCTTCCAGTTTCTTCTCCATGTCCTTCATCTGGTATTCTAGTCTCAATTCAACTTCAGTTTCTAACTGAAGGATTTTACAATTAACTAGAATGTTTTATACTTTTTTAATTCATAGAACATTTTTTCCACTTTCTGTCATTATTAGTGTTTTAGAGTACTTTTGAGAAAATATGTTGTCAAGGAGAACAGTTCCTAGATTTCAAAGTCTAGAAAAGGAAATCATATCTAATTAGATTGACAAATAAATATTTTTAGCACTCGGGTGCTATTTCTTTCAAGCACGGGATTTTGTCTACGCGATGTGCCGTGGTCACTTTTCGGTTTGATTCATGTTTCCTGCAGAGTGATTTGATATTGCTAACGGAATATTTTGGTCGAACTGGATTCAATTTGGTCGAATGGATAGACAGTGGTTTCCAAAGCAGAAAGCCATCTGGAGTTGCTAACGGAAACATGGACTATCCCTTCAGATGATTTTCAAATACCAGGATTCACTCTGGTCGAACAGATAGACAGTGGTTTCCAAAACAGACAGCCATCTGGAGTTATGATTTTTATAGAGGAAAACTTTATAAAAAGAAAATGAAACACTTTACCCGTGCCTACACGAGCCAGATCAAATGATCATTGTGTATATTGAAGATATGAGATTTGCAGTAACATACACTAGTCCTCGAATTTCTTATGAAGATAAATTAGACACTATGTTCGAAACGTTGCTGAAGGAGGATGATTGTAAGACTGTTTTAGCAGGAGATTTTAACATAGAATTAAATTCCGATCAAGGATCTGATTTCATAACTGAAATGGGTACTTTAGATTTTCCAATAAGCACTCATCCAAAGCATTTCACCGCTAGGGGCCAAACAACAAGGGATGCAATTTTGAGCAACAAAATTATGCGAACAGGAGTCTATATGAGCACTTACAGTTATCATTTTCCTCTATAAGGCAGAATTGATTGAATAGATTTTTTTTAAATCTGAAATTCTTCCAGTTGAGTGCATATATAAAATCTGGAAGAATTTTAGATTTATTTTTAAAGGGGAAAGGAAATAGGCTGCATTGACAAATAGCCTAATGGTGTTTTTGGTGGTGGAGGGTAGAGATGAGTTCGGGCTCATTTTTTGAAGCCCGAGCCCGAGCAATATTATTTAAGTCGGAGCCCGAGCCCGAAATTTCAGCTAAAGATTAAAAAAAAATTCAATTACTTCATTGATAGAATACAATAAATTTTGCCGTTTGTGCAAATCAAAGACAAATATACTAGTTGCAAACTCCCAATGCACTTTCTAATTCTTTGTATCCATCTTTTATCAAAAAATGTAGGATCGCATGACTAACTAAGGAATATAAACTGCCGTTCTAGAATACCCAAAGAGCTTCACGCACCTTCTAGGCACCCGTGCCGCTATTTTTATTTGTTTATTTATTTATTTATCTTTTATAAGTACTTTTATTTTCCTCACGAATCGCTTTTTAAAATCTGTTTCAAGCAGTATGTTCAATAAAGGAGAATTTTTTCATGAGCCCGAGCCCAAACACAATTGTGAATTTCAGAGCCCAAGCCCGGTTCGGGCCCGGGCTCGGGCTGAGGGATCTCTCGTGGCTTGATATCTAGTGGAGGGGAGGGGGGAGCAGTAACAAAGCTGCTTCCTGAATTAATTTGGGGATAACTAAAAAACCTTTAATAGTATAGGTCTGGAAATTAAAATGCTAAGCCCTGTGTTTGCCTTCTAATTCGATGCAAAGATCAGTCATTATCTCCAGTGTCTTAGTTTGTTTTTCTGCAAAATTATTTGCCATAGCAAAAAATCTGGTGCATTTTCTTCTTGAAGAGTTTGTGTAACTGACATTTTCTTAACTACCGACAACTGGCATTTGCTCGCATGCATTCTATAGGATCCCTTCGAATATAAATTCTTTTTACAATTTTCAAAGTGCAAAAAATATTTTTCATTATAAAATTTGTTTACATGCCAATTAAATACATTAAAACTTTGTGTTTCAAATGAGCAAGGACTACATTTATGGAGAATTTTTGAAGGATGTTGAATATATCCTTAGGATAAGATAGTCTCACCTGAATGTCTTCATTAGGAGAAAAGCTATTTCTACACCTTCACTTGTAGCAGGCTCATTAATTATTGTTGATTCAAAAAGTGGTGCAAACGGCCCAGCATCTTTACCTGGAATAAAAATATTTTAACATAGTAATAAAAAGCACACATATCATTTAATTAATATACATTTCATTATTGAGTGTTTATTTACAATATGCATATTAACTAAAATTTCCCCCCTTATATGCTTAAAATTTTATCTATGTAGAAAGAAACTCTAATAAGATTAATTAATAAAGAAAGAAAAAAATATGTTAAATTTAAAGGTGGTGGATTTTTAGAAAATTGTGAATATTTAAATTTTGTTTCTAACAGGGAGAGAAAAATCTCCAAAAAGTAACATGCTCAGTCGGGCTTGTAACCTAAAATAATACATGCCTGAACCAAAAATTTGAGTGCCCAAAAAATATTACTATATTTTACTGATCTAGAACACCAATATGGGCTAGTATGGGCCGGGCATGTATTCTTTTTTGTCCCACCATGTGGCTAAAAAAAAAATACATGCCCGGCTGAAAATTTTACATGCCCCAGACATGTCAGGTAATAGATTTTTCTGGCCCTGGTTTCTAGGTATGAAATAAATCACGTGAGTTAGTGTAACAAACATAACTGGCACCCAGGGGACAACACCATTTTACCCCCCCCCCCTCCATCAGAAAAATATACAGGAATATAATACATAGATTACAGCATTTGGTGCTTTTTATAAGTACTAACAACTATAGATCGCGAACAACCCACCAGTTGTGCAGTTTTGGAAATGCTTGTTTCAAGCCTTAGCTATAGGTAAAAATTAGGGTATTTGATTAATAGCCAGTGGCGAGTAACGTACATTTTTTTAATGGCCACTTTTTTGAGTTAATCGCCACACACCAGCCAAATTTTTTTATTTGTTTAAAATTTAAATCATTTATTTTATTATCATTAAAATCAATTTATCGTATTACATTTATTAGAATTAAAATTAAATTGTATTAAAAATTATTAATTTATAAAAATAAGCAACTTTTTATTATGAATTTGAGTCTTCAGTCTGAAGGAATCATTAAAAGAAATTAATGTCTCTTTGAAATTGTGCAGAATAATACATATCTAAATTAACTTTATGTTTGTTTAATAAAATGCTATGAATAGATTTAGATTACATTTTTATTTTATTTTATATTGCTGAAAAAGATATGGCAGTGGGAGAATGGCGACTGAAGTGGCGACCAATGGCAATCCTTTTTATCGCCACATGTGGGCGTTTAATCGCCACATGGCGAGTGGCGACCGCTAATTTTTACCTATAGCCTTAGCCATTACAATGTGCCCTCTATAAAAGTTATTTAGATCTGCAGCCTTTCCCATCACACAAAAATAAGCAAAAGAATGATTCTTCATTCCATTCCGTGATATGCTTCCCACAGTTCCTGGGCGTGAAGCGCCCTCTACTGCGCTCATGATAGCTATACCGGGAGGACCGAGGAATTTTGAACTGCCCGAAGGCTTAAATACTTGAAGCAGAAGTTGGAACAGTTGGCCCCGCCCCGAGGGGAGGGGTTACAACTGGACCAGAGAGAGGGGGGAGGTTTGAAAGCCGGAATGGCTTACAAACCAGGAAGAGGGAGTGATCCCGCTTACTGGATCGGCTCCACAGAATTACTTGGCAAATTTAGAAAGGCTTCGTTGCTTAGCATGGTAATGAAGTACATTATCTTTTCTTGTGAGTTTTTAAGACTTTTAAAGTTGGTTAAAATAGACTGAAGTTTTTTAAGTAAATCACACAGTGAGGGAACTCCTAGTTCTTTTTCAATTTCTTGAGTTACTTTAGCGATCTCTTGGAAAATATTTTGCTGGGTGGGTGAAGGGGGGTGGTTTAATAACGGAAGCGTAAGTTCTTTTAGGTTGATTTAATTGATTAGGTTGGGTTATTTGCAATAATTGTTTAGGTAGTGGGTTATCTGGGAAGTTGGGGCATCCTTTATAATTAGCGGGGTGTTCTCCACCACAGTTTCCACATTTGGGCTTAATTAGCGAATTTTTAAGGGGGCAGATAGAACTTTCGTGGGGGTCGTCACAGCGGACGCACTTGGGGGGGTGATCCCCTATCCCTCTCTTTGGCTATGCCACTGCAGATGAGCTATTAATAGGCTAATTTAAAATACAATCAGAATGCACTACAAGAGCAATTAGTTAAATAATGCTTGAATAAGCAACATGTTTAACCAATCAATCAACAGTCATGATCACTGATTCTATTGATACATGATCTCCCAGTTGCAGAATTTTCTACATCAATCAGCAACGCAGATTTTAAAATACCAAAATAGTCTGCAAGGTAATCGTTGAAAAATAGAAATTCATGTAAAAGATTAAGAAATATTTTGATGAAATAATCGTTATTTATTGAAAATATGTTTTGATTTTAAATTTTAACTGCTGATACAAAAGTTAGTACAATGGCTTGCAATAAACGAAAATATGTTTTTTCACAAAAAGGATAGAGAAGTAATTGCTTATTAACTCCCTGGATGTTCTCGTAGATATTGCGCTTTAACAAGAAATATTTTATTTATTAAAAATATGTAGTAATTTTAATTGTTGATATAAAATGTAATGCAATGTATGAAAATACGATTATTCTCAAAAAGGATGAGGGAAAGATTGCTTATGAAGTCACTGATGCAATAGGCAATATCGATGCATTTAAAATAATTAAATTCTACACAAAAGATGAAATATTGGGTTTTGCACGAAATGAAATAAAATGTGGTATCACGGCCTATTATCTACGCGGGGGATCTAGGCCAAAGAGGGAATTGCCCACCATGGGGGACTTTCTAAGGGGTCCTAGCCTGTATTTATGTAGTTTTGGAGGAAACCACGGAAAAACAACCTAGTCCGAATGGCTAGGTTGATGGACTCGACCTGGGGCACCTTCCATCTTCCAGTTGAGAGCGCAAATATACACTCTGCCACTGGTAGGGCTGGGCTTTGTGTGAATCTGAATTGCTAATCTACGATTCTGGCAAAGTTCACATGCAAGAACAGCATTGTGCAGAAGGAGCTTTATGTGCGTGCATAGTCTTCAGACATGGTGCACAGGCCGCATGATATCATAGCGGAATAATAGGCCGTGGAGCGGCCAATATGAACTCGGAAATAGTCTGCAGACCTTCTCAAGAATCTGCGATGAGTGTCGCTGCGTCGCACGGTTTCTGCGACCGGGCATGATCTGAGGCATAAGAAAACAGTAGTTAAAATACTCGGGTTTTATTATTCTCTTACACCTCTTGATGCACATTCACTTACTATAAATGATGCATTTAGCTACTCTTGGTGATGCAAAAGTAATACAGATAGAATGACATGATGTTATGATTCATTTGACAATGATGAAAGATAGAACTTTTAAACAGAAAAAAAATCTATTTCCGGTAACAAATGACAAAAATCGGGAGGAAATTTTAAAAACATCAAAAAACAGGGGAAATACATTCAAAAGCAGGCTTGGGGGAGATAGATGAAAAATCTGGAGTCTCCCACCTAAATCAGGAGAGTTGGCAACTCTAAATCTCTGGATCAACAGAGATCCCAGGTTTTCAAACTGAGCATTTCATTTCCAAAAATTTTGCGAACAAGAATTGGTACTCTTCTATACAGCATTCATTTCATTTTGGCTTAAGAGGTATTTATTTGATAACAACAATATCTTCTACGTTTACCTTTAAAAGATATTTTGCAAATCCGTTGATATATCAAACTTTTCAACCTCAGTAAATTCTTTGGTTCATTTTTTTTTTCAAAACAAATAATTAAAAAATGCAGGGAACAAATATAAATTCTTAATTCAATGCATACTGAAGTTAAAGAATGAAAACAGATTTAGTATTATAACATTCAATAGAATATATATATATATATATATATATATACAGTGAAATACATTTAACACGAAAGCAGTTAACATGAAAAATTGTTTAACACGAAATGACACAGTGATCTGGAATCGTAAACTATGCAATTTAATACATTTTTTTTTTCTTTTAACACGAAACAAAAATGGTTCAACACGAAAAAAAAAAAATTTGTTTTTGATCATCAGTGGCATGTTTGCGAGAAAGTCACTTGAACATATTCGTGAAATTGCTTAAATTCTCGGACCCTGTTCCTCTTTCCATTGGTCATCCTAGAAGTATCAATAGTACCAATCATCAGGTCCCTCCCCCTAATAGAATCCTTATCCTTCAAGATGCAAAAGATTCTCTGTAGATTCCAACAACGAAACCAGCAATACTGTTCCCGGCCCCTCTACTTCAGAAGTTCAGAAACTGATAAAAAGTATGCAGAGTTATTTAGATGAACATTCAAATGGAGAGATGAATAAATCAGTCGGCGATCTGGAACAATTTGCCGACAATATGGTGCTGAAAAATACATTTAAAAAAAGATAACTTATTTTTCACCCTAAATAATACTTTTTATACTTGATTTTCATCCCAATGGATGCAGCCTACGTCCAGTTTAACAGGAAGTAGATATAAAAATGAGAACATCGAAAATATTAGTGAGTTTTGCTCTTTTTTACGAATTCTTTAACACGAAAAAAACTGTTGGTTTGTGTTAAACGTTGGTTGGTTTCGTGTTAAACGTTTTTCACTGTATATGCGGAGGGGGGGGGGGGAAGAGATATGACAAACCACTGCAACTCAGGTTGAAAATATCGATTGATGTGGCATGTATTATTATTATTATTATTACTGTATGAGCATTTTGGGGAAAACAAACATCTTGGCGGCAATTTTGATGGTGGTCTTAAGATAATTTCATAAGAATACTTTTAATATGATGGCCCAACTGCTGTAGCGATCCTACAAAGCCAATATTTTGGTGACGAAAGTCGCCAAATCACAGTAAAATATCAGTTTAGAAAAAAGCAAACATAAAATATTCACTACAAACATATAATATCTAGGATAACAAACATATAGAATACCAAATATATGTATCAGGTAGCAAACGTTTGTATATCTAAGATAGCAAGCATATAATATCTAGGCAAGCAAACATATAATATCTAGGATAGCAAACATATAATATCTTTGATATAATAATGAACAAAAAATAAGGACTGAGATATATTAATTAACATGAAACTAACTTATCAAGATCGGTCAGGGGGAAAAAAAACCTCAGATCTGTGCGATCTTCGAAAATGTAGGCCAAAATGAAATTGTCATGAAAGCGAACTACGACATATATTTGTACAACACTGTATTCAATTTTAAATCGGAAAGTTTTATATTGTATACAAAAATGACTATAAGCAAGTGAAAATTGAAATGTACTTACTTGTTCCAGGCTTTTCTAATATTTTGTGATCCACCGGAGGATGATTGCAGTAGTCGTACCATCCATTCGTTCCAGTGTTCTGTAAAAGAAATTCTTCACACTGTCTGTTCCTGACGACAGTGTGAAGTATTTTTTATATTCGTGGAGTAGTCCACTATTTGGAGTATATCCACTATATATCTTTTTTTTAAATTAATTTCTACAAAGCAAACGATGGCGTAAATTTGCCGACAAACAGCAAACGTTTGTTTGTTTGTGTTGCTTTGCTTTGAGTTGAGTTGAGCGCCGAGCAAGCCGAGTGCATGATGGGTAAATCGTTTGCGCATGCCTGCAATGTATCCCTGAAAATCAGAGGCACACATGTCAAGAGCAATGGTTGAGAGCAGTGCCGGATTAACAATATAGCAGATTTAGCAATTGCTACGGGCCCCGCGCTTTTGGGGGCCCCGCGCCTTTACCTTGAAAGTTTTCGTCTTTCCCCCTCAAGATCTAGCTTTTTTGACACTTTCCAACAAGGTAGAAAAGTTTTTAAGATTTCAGTTTGTCTGTCTGTCCGTCCTTGACTCACGTCAATAGGCATTGATTTCTACGAAATTTATATATGTTATTCTTATCTGCAGTACCATGTACCCTATTGTAAAGGATCTATGTAGCATTTATAGATTTTTTTCTACAGGAGCACTCAAAATAGTCCCAATACATTGCGCTCTATGGGACGTTATTCTTTAAAGCGTATCACCCTACTAACTACAAGGGGTGATCAAATGAAAAGGTACGAAACGACACTTTGGGTACAAATGTAGACTTTATTCAAAATATACACCACAGGCCTGAGCACGACGATCCCACTGACGAACAAGCCGCAGGATTCCTTGTTCCCAGAATTCCTGTGGCCGTGACGAGACCCAGTCCGTTACAGCGTCCTTGAGTACGTCGTCCGAGTTGAAGCGCTTCCCTTTCAGGTGGTTTCTTCAGTGGAACCAACACATGGAAATCGCAGGGCGACATGTCCGGACTGTAGGGCGGATGGTCCAACGTCTCCCACTTGAACGTGGCCAGTTCCTTGGCGAAAACGGACATTCCATTTTCTCATTGACTTGTGGGACACACAGCCTTCCCAGTATACGATCATCCTCCTGCGATGAATAGTGGCTGGTTTAACACCTTCCGCTGTCAGAAATCGGATAACGCCTCGCTGCCCCTAAATCGCCGAATTTTGCAATGTGAACACCATCCTGTCCTCACACGCACTGCCGCGTCAATTGGACGTAGGAGGGTGCTTTTTACAAGAGCTTCTGCTCTCTCCTGCGGGCCCCCGCATGTTCCTATCCACACAAAAGGCACGAATCGCATTCCTAGATGTCTCGCTACGTGCTCTCATAGCTGCATGGACAAATATGATAACGGTTAGGTTGTTGCGACGTTTCGTACCTTTTCATTTGATCACCCCTTGTAGTTGCGCTGAACCCTGACTTCAAGATAAAACTTTTTCCTCTATGACTGCAAAAAGATTACAAAGTCAAGGACAAAAAACCTAACTTCTACATCGTTTGTACGATCCGCTTGAAATTTTTCACAAGTTTGTAAAAAAATATAGAAAACAATCTGTCAATTTTAAAAATCTGAAAATCCACCCGTTCCTTCATTTTTAAGCGATTTTTCGCTATTTTCAGCACCATTTCGTTTCCGAGAGTCAGAAAAATTGAATCATTTGCGTGACAAAATGGCCTATTTTAAGTGAAAATGATGTCATACAATACGTTTAAAATAATTTCTCCGATTACACAGTTTATTATTTTTTTCCCCACAAATAAATCGTCTATTGGATATTCGAATGTTTATGTATACAAAACGAAAGCTTTCGACTGCGAAAAGATTCCGCGCGTTTCCAGATGAGCATGAAATTCGATTTGGGTCTGTAATAAAAATTGAATATGAACTTATTTATTTTAGGTGGATGAAAATTAAATATATTGAATGAAAGACAAATTTCCTTAAAATGTTTTTTCTCTCGCCCGTTGTAATTGCCTTCACAACAGGCTTTGACTTCTAGTTTTAGAGATATTCTGCTCTTTGAAATGAAACAAAATTGAATGTTATTAAGGATTACAAAATGAAGCTTTGCATCGAAAATAGTGGCTGTATAGTTAAAAGTTTTTCTATACGGGAGCACTCAAAATAATTTCAATACAATACGGTCAATGGCAGTTTAGAGACAGGCATCTATTTTAAGCATATAATACTATCCTGCAATATGATTAGCTAATAATCCGACGACGATCGTGTGCCTCCTTCAAAATTTGAGCCAAAAGCCGGCACTGTTGGCGACTTTTGCGATAAATTGCCAAATTGGGTGCGAAAAAAATGCTTTGAAAAATGAACCGAACTTGGCGATATTTTTATTATTTTACGGTAAATTGAAAAAGGTATTTACGTATTATCCCGGCGGTCATTAACGCCAAACTATTTTTTCCTCAAATTTCCTGGCAAACTGTTGGCAATCGTATTCCGAACCATCAATAATTTCATGTGTCCGGCATTTATCTTTGCGAAAAAGTTGCTCGTCTTGGCGGATCGCCTGGATTGTAGTACCTAGAAAAATGTCTGATGTAATTATATTAAGCTATGTCGATTTCTTTGGAAATTTTGAAAAGTCGTTACTCGCACTTTAATTAACTGATTTATTGTATTGTGTTTTGTTAAGGGCTATGTGCCTAGGAGTATGAGGGGGTCTCCGACCGACGAAAATTTGTTAATGCATTAGAACCCAAAACGGGTTAACGTCCTTATGATTTCGGTTATTTGTCTGTTCTGATGTCCACCCATCCAGTGTTCTAACTGCTGTGGATATACATCGATTTGTGCGAAATTTATGTTTTATCTATGTACAGTACCACCTACCATATTGAAAATGGTGTATGTAGCATTTATAGTTCTTTTACAGGAGAAAAAAATCCAATGTATAGCACAGTCTAAAAAACAGAACTAAAAGAGGGGGGGGGGTCGGGGGGGGTCTCCCCCTGTATCTGTTGATACAGGAATGACTGAATCAACAGTCATTCTTGAAAACATATTTTAGAGATATTCGATTTTTGAAAGAAAACAAAGTTGGCATATATATTACTAAGGCTCTCAAAATGATGCTCTCCATTGAGAATAACGTCCGTATTATTAATAGTTCTACAGGAGCACTCAAAAGTATTCCCATTGCAGTCTGTGGCATTTGAGAGACACTAATACATTCTAGCACAAGACAATGAGTATAAAATTTTTATATTTTTCAGTTAAACGCTAAAAAAAATTAAAGGTCTTTTACAGGGTCTCATAAAATTGCATTTATAGTGATAATACAACATTTTTTTATCTACGAAATCTCGCTAGTTTTCACTAAAAGACACAGCAGATTTGGCGCAAAAATACTTTGTATTGGAAAGTGTTTTATAATCTATGAGCTTGGCATGATTTATCTTTCTTGATTTTTTAAGGCAACAGATAAATTTTGTAATTCTTTTTTTCTTTCTTTCTTTCTTTTCATTTTCATTTATTTATTTTTTGGATAAGACAATTTCTAAAGCTCTATATAGTGGAACTGTAAATCAGTTGTAGACAACTCAGTGAAAGAATATATGTATAACTCGGCTGTTCGAGCCTTGTCAATGGGAGACCCCTGTGAACCCTCCTAATTTTTTAGTTTCATGATTGCCATATTAAAACGGCATTAATGGACTATGTCATTTTATCTCTCATCTATCGTGTATTTCACCTGGTAACCCCATGTTGAAATTTTTAGGATTGTAACCTATTTATAGAAAAATACATGTGATGCACATTCTACAGCTTAGTAAATATTGTAACAATAGATTAAAGCTCTTGTGAACTAATAGTATTTAAATATATGTAAAATATACTTGTGATGTATATTCTACAGCTTACGAAATATTGTAACAATAGATTAAAGCAGTTGTGAACCAATAGTATTTAAATAAACGGATGAAATTTTTAAACAATCATTTTATCAAATAAATGCAACCTTACGGAGCTTATAGAAAACGGTGGTTTACGTAACACATACTAACATTTTCAGCGGACATTTATTCTTACTTTTATGTCGCGTTTTCGTAACGCATTTTCGTGTCTTATTTTTATGTCACATTTTCAAAAGGGGGTGAGAGATAAAATGACATAGTCATTAATATATTTAATGTGGCTGTTGCATGCCTGCATTATTTAGTCAACTCATTACCTAGGCGAAACTGAATGAGTATTCTAAAGTCAGCAATAAGAACACACACAAGAGTATATCCAACAATACTGTGGAACAAAAACACGGTTCTCAGTAAAAAATTTCAGGGAGCATCCAAAAGGGGGGAAATAAAAGAAAGACAGAAAGAAAGGCTGTATCATTATCTTTTCGTTGACTAAAAGCGAAACTCGGACAAACGGAGGAGGGGTATCCAGATCCTTGCACCACCCACCTATGGCCTTTAGAAAATGGATTCCTTACCAATAATGTTACATTTTTGTCTTTATTTGAAGAATGAATCCAGAAATAAACAAAATATAGAAAGAAAACTAAGTGCCGAAACAAAAAAACAGACTCAGGGTCTGATCAAGGTCGGATTAAAGGGAGGGGGTCGGAGGAGGTGACCGCCCCTCCCGAGAAAAATGAAATTAATGTAAACAATCCCAACTTACTTCCATAAAATTTATATATATATATATGTGAATCTTCCATCCAAGCCTCCACCCACAAAATTGTATTAATCCGTCAGTGGGCCGGATTATTCATTTGGCTGTAGTCTATCTGTCCCGATCATTTCAGGGACTTTTCAGTAACAAGTCGAAAGAATTTTTTAATGAAGTTGTATAATCAAACTTTTTCAAAATGACTCAATAGAACGGAAATATTTGTGGCTATTTCTGAAGATGTTCTCTGGAACGCGAGTTGACCTTCTGTATTTCCCCGAGAGCTGAGATCCATAGGATTAAGGTTGTAGGAAAAACACGCCGCATAATCAATAATAATCCCCCACGAAACAATAATTTTTATTTAAATATTGGACATAAAGTTATTTTGTTTTGCAGTAAATATGAGGATGGTATTTTAAACGGATGTTGGGCAGCCCCAAAGTTCTTTTATTTTACAGTAAAGGCATTTTACAGGCATCCACGGCATTTTACGCCAAAGCCACACATCTAAAAGGTATTTTACAGTGTGGCTTTGGCGAAATTTTAAGGTGTACTAGGGTGTAAACTATCTTAGAAGGCTTTTGGTAGTTGGCTTGCTTTGTTTTTACTTAATTATTTATTTTACATTTTACAATATTTAAACAGAGGCGAATTATTTTTTGAAACAATAATAATATATAGAATGAAAGTCATTTTTTTATAGTTGGGGAATCCACTATTACGATAAATTATCTTATTAATCTCGGAAATTAACCACGTTAAATATGAAAGAATTGATTTTTGGCCGGTCGAAACCACAGGTCAAGTGCGCGAATGCCAGTACGTTCGTTCAAATAAAATAATTAGAACAGAGAGGATCTTCGCACGGTCGGGGTATCCGAGAAGCCATAACCTCAGGCAAACTGAAAACAAAAAGAATTCTCGGATACTCTTGACCCGCAAAGAAACTCACAAATTACTTGTCACATTTAAGATTATTATGTCTTGCAAAAACATTTGAACGTAATACGATAATGAATGTTTTATCCGAATTTTTTATTATTTATTATATATAGATTATTCTATTCCTCTTATAAAGATTTTTTTTGAGCAAAATATTTTATATCATTTTAACGAAGATAAGTTGAAAAGTAATGTACATATGCTTGTAGAACACTAACGAAATGACCTTTAGAAGTGTTCCAAGCGGTATGTGGAAGTAACAGTCCCCCTGTACAAGCGTGTACAGTTTAAATGCCTTCCGTGTATGCAGTATATTTTGAATGGTGGAGGTATTATTGTGCTAGATCTATCTATCCCCAGTTCGATTTCTTATGAATTAACCCATTAAATAAATTAAGAGAAGTTAAAAATATGTAACCTATAATTAGTAAAAACCGTCCAGATAATGAAATAATTTTACAAGCATGTATTTTTATAGGGGAAAAAATAGTGTTTAAGGGCACAGTTTAAAGTACATATTGTTTTCGATGGTTTTAAAAATTTTACAGAAACAATTATTATTTTATGTGTGTAAACTTGTCTAGTTATATGTTTGCATATGGGAAAGGTGGGAAGTGTTAGAAATTCCAAATATATATCCATGAACATTAACATTCATTTAAAAAAAACCTGAGTTGTACGAATAAATAACTTTAAACATCGCCAGTCTCACTATCTATTTGCCCCCCCCCCCCCACTTTATTTTGACGGGAATTTTTTCCGCACACTAATTTACTTGGAGAAATTTATTTGTCTAATGTTAACTCAAATTTGTTCATTTTGAATCAAGAAAATTCGTAAAAGTTGTGTTTTATTTTATTATCGTACAAAACCTACAGATTAGTTCACCCAAGGTGGAGGAAGGGCTGGGATAAACCTCTCGCAAATATAACACGTGGGACCTTTTAGTTTTGTTTACATCTAATTAGCATTAGTAATACCATTAATTAGCACTAAACATAAATTGTAATATAATTAGCACTATTTATTTTCTCATTTAATTTAGCTCTATTACTTTAATGTGAGGGTGAACTCCTCCCCCTATATATATATATATATATATATATATATATATATATGTATAGGTGCGTCACTGACCAGGGGGCCCCTTGGTAACATTTGCTACGGGCCCCGCGCTGTCTTAATCCGGCACTGGTTGAGAGCATGGCTCACTGGGATAAGTACAGGCTGTCCAGAAACCAGTTTCTCCTATGGGATTTTCCGTACGAGTAAATTTTCGCCGATTTGTCGCTTTTACCCAACGAATCACTGTTGCCAACTCTGCCGGAGAAATTATGCCTAAAATCAAAGCTAAAAGTATCCAGGAATGGATAACAATGGCCGCATTCGTAAACGCCAAACGAGTTGCACTCGTGCAACGAGCTTATTTTATGGCTTTTGATTTGAATTTAAACATTTTTTTTTTCTTTTTTTTTCTCGGCTTGAAAACACTGGCTGCATTCGTAAACGATAAACTCGTTGCACGAGTGCAACTCGTTTGGTGTTTACGAATGCGGCCATTGTTATCCATTTTTGGATACTTTTAGCTTTGATTTTAGGCATAATTTCTCCGGCAGAGTTGGCAACAGTGATTCGTTGGGTAAAAGCGACAAATCGGCGAAAATTTACTCGTACGGAAAAACGGAGCTTTCTGGACAGCCTGTACTTATCCCAGTGAGCCATGGTTGAGAGGCACAAATCTTGTTCCGTGCCTCTGACAGAATTCGATGTGTTAGCGGTGCCTTTTATTTCGATGTGCCTTTCATTTTTAATACTATATGAGAGGTACATTGGCTATGTGCCTCTCATGTTAAAAAAGTGGAAGGCACAATCCGCTCGTGCCTTCCATATAAGAGGCACAGTTTTAAGAGTGCAGTGCCGGATTAAGACAGCGCGGGGCCTGTCACTTTAAAGTTGTAGTATAGATAAATTAAGTAAGAAAATAAATAGTGCTAATTATGTAATTTTTTCTAATTAATTAGTTAATTAGATTACTAGTGCTAATTAGATGTAAATAAACTAAAACTTCCCGCATGTTAGATTTGGAAGGGGGTTTATCACAATTGTCCCTTCTCCTTGGGTGCGCTAATGTCTAGCTTTTGTGTGATAATAAAATAAAACACATATTTTACAAACTTTTCTTGATTTAATATGAGCAAATTTGAGATAACAGTAGAAAAACCAATTTCTCCAAGTAATTTGGTGTGCGAAAATGTGCTTCTCAAAATAAAAATGTTTTTTTTTCCGTTGGGGGGGGGGTGGATTAAATGGATAGTGAGACTGGCGATGTTTAAAGGTATTTATACCTACAACTCAATTTTTTTTATGAATGTTAATATTCATTGGTATATATTTCGAGTTTCTAACACACACACACAAAGCCCAGGGGCGGTCCTAGGGTACATGGCGACCATAACGTAAACGTGAAAAAAAAAAAAAAAAGGCGCCCCCTTTTTATGCGCCAGATCAAGTTTTTCTCAGTTTTTGAGTTCGAAATGGCGCCCCTTCGAAGATAGCACCTCGATGCTATGCTTACCCTGCTGATAGTAACGGGCCGCCCTGCACGTACCCCTTTCCCACTTGCAAACATATGGCTTGACAAGGTTACACACATAAAATAATAACTGTTCCAAAGAATTTTTAGGACCTTCAAAAGCAAAATGTATTTTAAACTCTGCTTTTAAAGTTTTTTTCCCCTCTGAAAGTACATACTTGTAAAAATATTCCATTATTTGGAAGGCCTTTACTAATACTAGGCTATGTATTTTTAATTTTTGCTAACTTCATTTATTTAATGGGCCAATTCGTAAGAAATCGAACTGAGATGGGCAGACCTAGCGCTATAATATATTTATTTATTTATTTATTTATTTCATAAAAGAAATGCACACTACAGATTAAAATCCATTTACAGTGATGCATAAAAGGACAAATTACATAAGACAAAATTAAAAAAGATAAAATACAGAGATAAAATAAGTACCAGTCATGACTGCAAAAGTTCAAAACACTTAACTCTAAAGACTTTAAAAGACATATTAAAAATATCCAAATCCAAAGAAAACTTATTATAAATTTTATAAAATTTATATAACGAAAAGTATATGTAATTATATTTTATAATTTGATCCACAAATAAATGGCTATTACGAAGAGACCTGTTCGGTACATTTACACAAATACTTTGAAGAATATCACTGCAGTCTACCAGATTATTGACAACTTTATAAAGAAAATAATAAACAAAATAGATCACGACGAGAACTTAAACTACTTCCGTTATTCCAAATAAACTGCGTGAACTGCAGTTTATTTGGAAGGGCTTTATTTCATTCAAACTGCACATGAGTAGAGGAGGGATGTTACTTCTACATCCTGCTTGGCGTACTTCTAAGGGCATTTTAGTTAGTGTTCTATAAGCATGTGTGGATTACTTTCCAGCCTAGCCTCGTAAAAATAATTTGAATATTTTAGCGGGGAAAATATCACCTGTCCGTGATTTTAATTTTCATTAAAATTTAAAATATTTTGTTTTAAAAAATCTCGATAAATAGATTGTTTCTTTTCTAAATAGAATAATCGATATAAAAATTAATAAAAAATTCGGAAAAAACATTCATTATCGTATATAAACTTTTGAATGGTTTTTGTAGGATATAATACTCATGATCAAGTATTTTGTGAGTTTCTTTGGAGCAAGAGAATCAGAAAACCCTCTTTGTTTTCAGTTTGGCTCGGGTTATGGCTTTCCGGATCCCTAGACCCTTTTGGTCTTTGTGCAAAGATCCTCGCCGTTCCAATTCTTTTATCTGAACGAACTTACTGACATTAGCAACCCCAACTCATGGTTTGGACCTCCCCAAAAGCAATTAGTTCTTATTAAACACGATTAATTTCCGTGATTAATTTATCAGAATTGTGGATTCTCGAAACAGGAGTCTAGCCATGAAACTTTTTCGGGGATTGGGGATATGAAATAATTGGTAAATAAACTAACCCTATTTCTGCACGACATAAAGCTTATGCTAATTGATCTTACAATTTCGGGTAAGGATATATCCCTATATCCACCCCCCTGGCTACGCCCCTGTCTCGAAATATAGAAAGTGGCTTACATTCCTTTTATTTTTATTGTTTGAAATAATAATTCGCCTTTGTTCAAACATTGTAAAATGTAAATAAAATTAAAAAAATAAATATAAATAAAGCAAACCAAATACAAAAAGCTTTCTAAGGATGGCTTATCCCCTATACCATACACGTTTGAATTTCGCTAAAGTTAGCCCCTTTTACTCCAAAATAAAGGAACTTTGGGGCGGCCCAACATCTGATTTAAATACCATCCTCATATTTACTACAAAACAAAATAAATCTATTTCCAATATTTAAATAAAAATTATTATTATATGAGGATTGTTTTTTTGTTTTTTTTAAAATGGGGCACGTTTTTTCTAACATTCCTATGGACTTCTCAGCTCTCGGGGAAATGCTGAACTCGCGTGCAAGAAAAAAATCTCCTGTAAAAAATATACTTCTTTTATATTGAGTCATTTTAAAAAGTTTGGTTATAATTTCATTAAAATATTCCTTCTTGTTGCTGCGAGGCTCCTGAAATGATCGGGCCGATAGACTACAGCCAACACCTCCTAGATAAAGAAAGCCTAACAACTCCTATGTCACCGAGCTTTGACGTCATCATTAGGCCTACAGTTAAAAGTTTTATTTACACAAAATAAAACTATAAAAAGGTTCTGGTGAATTTATTCATGAATAGTAATATTTTAATAATTTGAGACAAAAAATATAATTTTATGACAAATAGCAGTTTTTGACCGTAACTAATTAGATAATATGATGAGGAAACAGATCGGAATGAATAATTTTGTATGAGAAAGGTATTTTAATTTTATTTTTTTATTTAAGATATTTTCTAATATTTGTAGCATTCACCAGAAATTTTAAATAGTTTTAATTTCTGAAAGTACAACTGTGATGACGTCATTACATGAAGGCCTAGTGATGACGTCAAAGTTTCAGTTGTTAGGCTTTCTATATGAAGGAGGGGTTGCTACAGCCTACTCAGCCTAATGGATAATCCAGCCCACTGGCGGATTAGTACAATTTTGTGGGTGGGGGAAATTAGTTGGAAGACACACATACGCATCCATGTTATGGAAGTAAAATAGGATTGTTTACATTAATTTCTTTTTCTCCGGAGGGGCGATCTCGCCTTCCGCTGCCAGCTCCCCCTTCAATCCGTCCTTGATACGGCCCTGACTCTGTTCTTTCATTTTGGCACGTTGTTTTCTTTTTTTTAACTTCTGGATTGAAACGCAAACTTCTAACATTATTGGTAAGGAATGCATTTTTAAAGGCCATACACACAAATGGGTGGTCCAGGGATCCGATCTGACCTTTGTTGATTCTACCTTTCCCTACCGTTTGGACCCTCGCTGAAATATTTTTCTGGGTACTGCACATTTTGTTCTACGGTATGTTAAATATAACTCTTATCTTAAGTCCCTTGTATCGCTGTCTTTAGAATACTCATACGCAGTTTTGCCTAGGTGATCAAGTTCACTGAATAATGCAGGGGTATGCAGCAGCCACATTAAATTTATATATATTCTTTCGATGAGTTATCTGTAATTGATTTACAGTTCAATAATAAAGCTTCAAAAATTTTCATTAAAAAATACTCTTTAGCTTTTGCTAAAACAGCGGATGGAGGAAGCGAAAATTTTCAAGCCAAAGGCGCGGGGCCCGTAGCATTTGCTACTTCTGCTATATGGCTAATCCGGCACAAGTTTCTGAATGTCTGTTGAGGTTCAGAGAAGAATTGTGTGCTGCCTGCGTTGTGAAAGTGGTGCCTTGTTGCAAGTTCTCAACCATAGCAAGTCTAATGGCAAACTCATTCAATTGTTCGACTTCTAACTTTCTTCTAACGGCAATGTTTCATAATAAACTATACGCAGAAAAATGAATAATTTGAATACTAGAATTTTTTTAAGTGCTAAGCAAATATTACATTATTTTATTTCTTTTAAGGTTCTAATAGATTTATCAACAGCTCGCATGGATAATGAAAGTGAATGGTACATAATGACAACGCGCGAAGAAAGTCTGGCAGCTCAACTGGTATGATTATTATTATTATTATTTCTGTTTTATTGAACATTTTAACACCAATATATGAGATTTTTGCAAAAACCGAGAACTACATCATTGTCTCACTTGCTTTTATGCCATTCAAAACTGTAAATCGTTATCTATAAAAATTTTCCAATAACGAGCAGTGGTTTACTGAGTGTGCTGAACTCGTATGCATAAATAAATAGCTGTTGACCTTGTCCATGCCAGGGATGCACTGAAGTCTGATAAAAGTGGGTCACAAAGTTCCATTATCATCAGAAGTATGAGTTTTTGCATTTGCAAAACCCATTATGTGCATATGTTTTGCATCACAGTCAACAAAATTTCGGTAAATTACTCAAAAATCTCAGTAAACGTGAACCCTGATACCGTATGACTGTGAGATAAATAATAAATAAAACTGACGGAATTATGCTTGTGAAATGTATTACTTTTTATTAACATGCGGGACGTGTGAAAAATGCATAATCACTTTGAACTGTCATATAAATTATATTTTCCAATCTACAAAGTTATATTCCTGGGGGAAAATACGACTATAGTTGAAAAGCAAGTGTACTCAAAAATAAGTGGCTCAATTTGAAAAATAAGTGTACTTTCTAATAAAATTAAATATTTCAAATGGTGGTTAAAGTAAACTTATAAGAGTATTGGTCTTCAACATCGATACATGTCTGAGGTTCAGTCAAGACCGAGCCGTACTTCGGTTAAGTGCTCAACGGGATTTCTGCGAACACCGCTTGAATCTCATATTCCATAGTGTGCAAAGCACAGAAGCGTAGACAAGGTTTTTATTTCAGGGGGGGGGGGGATTGTGTGTAAAATTGTAAGCTAAATATAAAATTGTATGCTATGTAAAATTTCAGATGTCTGGGAGCTGGCTGCAACCCCCTCAGCCTTCCCCTCCACCTTCTGGATACGCACCTGGTCCAGCATGGTTAAAAAAATCTATTGTCCGACATGGTAGGGCTTGTAAAAATTGCGATCAGACATGTATTTTTTTTTTTTTCGCTACAAGCCCGACAAGGAAGATTAAAAATTGTTTCACATTCATCTAATCCAGAAGACTGAAAACAGGTAAAAGTTGTACTTTGTGCTGAAAATATTTTCTATGAGTCAAAAGAACTGACAGGGTGCTTTGATGTTTGATCTTACATCTGGGAGGTGGGGGAGCGAGTTCGACTGTTTTTGGTTTTGTTTTGACAAATTTACTTTTTTCAGGCATGCAATTTTTTTTGCCCGGACATGTATTTTTGAAGCAACATTTCCGACTGGGTATGCTGAAAATTTCATATTTTTCCAACTCTGGAGACCAGCTTGCATGGTTGGTTTAGATGGTACACTTCATTTTTTATGTTACTCTATACAAAAATATAAGCTGTGGAGAGCGTTCAAGAAACTCGATTTTCTAATCATAAACTTTAGCTTAACTTTAAACCTACTTTTAAAAGAAATTTAGACTTGTAGGGGGGGGGGGATAATTTGTCTGTGACAGCAGCCAGTATTTAAAGAAATCGTATTATAAACTTCATACATTTATACGTCCACTCCGTTATGTTACCCTTGATAACAAAAATTAACATTCTGCGAATACAAATTTATTGCTTTCCTAGTCACTAGATTTTAACAATGTATATACGCATTAAGTATCTCGCATTAAGTATTAATGGAAATTAGTGGGAAAACATTAATGGGAACATTAATGGAAACATTAATGGAAATTAACATTAATGGAAAACATTAATGGAAACATTAATGGAAACAACAATAAAACCACTAAACATTCTCACATTTCCACTAAACATTAATGGAAATAGTCGGGTAAAACGTGACACATCAAAATTGTATCCCGTTTGGGCAAAAGTTAAAACGTAATTTAAGTTAAACCCTTGGCAACATAATGAATATACGATAACAAAGTGAACAAATAACTCTTCATTTGTAGTTTACTCATTTCGTTTATTCTATTTAGGCCTGACTTTTATTTATTATCATGTTTCATAGGTCTTAAACAAGACATTTAACTTTAACCTTAATGACATAAAGAAAGTAATATAGTGGACGTTAAATAAGAGTACGCACCTTCATATTTTAATAAATTTATTTTCTTACGTAAAATCTGTTAGTGAGTGTCCTTCATGTTTCTATCCAGGTTCCAGGTCTCTCATATGTAAATGGTTCCAAAATAGGAGACCGCCGAGGGAATAACGTTGACCTGCCTACTAGACGCATCATAATGAAAAAGCCAACATTTCATAATGGTCAAGCCTACATTTGGCAGATGACCCGCCCATTAGAATATAAATTAATAAAAATAAACCATTCGAGTGCTGTTAGTAGCCATGGAAGATATTAAGAACAACATAAGGTAGCCATTTAATAAAGCAGAGCCATATGTTGGGAAAATTCGGCTATAAAAATATTGTAAACATCAAAATAGCAAAATTCTGGGGTTTAAAATGAAAACAACAGAAAAAAAGTTGCTGAATAAATTTAATTATTTATAATGTATAAGAAAAGCATGAATATAATCTTTCATTAGATGGCTTATTAATAGACAATGTTCGAATGTTTAATTTATGTAGAGAAAAGGGATTTTGTGAAAGTATAAATGCTATTTAAATATTTTTTGAACGCTCTTTTAATGATTTTTAATGTTAAAACAAACCGAATAAAATATTAAGACTATCTTCTATTTAGAAAGTTTTATGTGAAAGCTGTAACAACAAACAAAAGAAAATTGAATGCCATGAAATGCAAGAGACATGATTTGTAACTTTTTTGAGAATGATCCATATGCAATAAAAAAATATATCTCACCCAAATGAATGGATATATGTAGCAACTATAACATAAACAAAACAATAATTATAGTAGCAATATGAATAATAATAGCTATACAGTATGCCCACTAAAGTCGCTTGTCACCCTCTTAATTTCGGAACAGCTGCTGCTATTTTTATAACCGTGGTGCCTAGGTATAGTAAATTGGATTTGCGCTACCGAATGAGACCGCTCACAGTGCCACCGGGAGGAAAACTGAGGAGTTAGCTTTGTATCTCGAAAACGGTACGAGATAGGGGGGGAAAATGACTTACAAAGTTGTAGAGCGTTATCGATTTAGTACGAAAACACACCTCATTGACATGGATGTGAAAAACAGAATGGCTATATGTAGGGTAAAGTACCCCAAAACGGGATAGCTTATCTATTCTTCGCTTTATTTCTTATTGTGTACAAGGTACATTCCAAAGTTAGACGTCATTTAAAAGTATACACCTTTTCAACTACTTAAAATACCTTTGTCACATTTGTTCAATAATACACTGCTGGACACCCAAATTGCAACACCAAGAAAAACAAGAGATATCACAACAAAATGTATTGTGTAGATAACATGTTGACCAAGTAACAAATGATTAAATTTACAGCATTCTATGAAGCGTGGTTCCTGCCAAAATCAGTACCCAGAGTAGCCGCCGTTGTTGGAGATCACAGCTGCCACACGCCTCGGCATTGATTCAAAGAGACTTTGAATGTGTTCTTGGGGTACAGCAGACCAAGCAGCTTCCACACGTTGCCAAAGTTGATCTGGTGTGACAGCTGGGGATGAACTCTGGGTCAGTCGTTGAGCAACCATGGACCACATGTTTTCTATCGGCGAAAGATCCGGAGAGCGCGCCGGCCAGGGAAGCAATTCAATCTGGTGATTGACGAAGAACCCTTGGACAATGCGTGCCACGTGTGGCCGTGCATTATCCTGCTGAAATATGGCTGTTGGCAAGCCCTGAAGGTAAGAAAGGACAACTGGCTCCAACACCTCGGAGATGTAGCGCTGGCTGGTTAAAGTACCGGCAATGCGTACTAGAGGAGTGCGAGAGAGATATCCGATACCGCCCCATACCATAATACCCGGTGCAGGACCAGTGTGACGGTGCATAATGCAGCTGTTCAGCATCCTCTCTCCACGGTGTCTCCAGACTCGAATCCGACCGTCGTGGTGTTGCATACAGAAGCGTGACTCGTCAGTAAAGAGAATTTCATTCCATTCTGTCGTCCACATCCTTCTTTCATCGCACCATTGGCGGCGGAGACGTCTGTGGTTCCGCGTCAGAGGTAGACAAAGCAACGGACGTCTTGCGGACAGACCATTCTGCTGTAAACGACGTCGAATGGTACGCGCAGACACTGGATGATGCGTTACAGACTGAATCTGCTGTGATATGGTTCGTGATGTGACTGAGCGGTCCGTCACTGCCATGCGTACAATCTGCCTGTCATCACGTGACGTGGTGCACTGAGGTCGATGCGGTCGATCACGTCTGTCCGTCGTACCCTCCTGCACCCAACGATCACATATCCGCATCACAGTTGTTTGGTTTCGTCCAATACGACGACCGATTTCCCTGAAAGATAACCCACAATCTCGGTATGCCACTATCCTTCCTCTGTCAAACTCGGATACTTGATCAAAAGATGATCGTTGTTTCCTACGAGGCATAATTTATCGTTTTTTTGAAAAAAAAGCAAGAAAAACACAATTGCTGTACTTGAAACCGTCGAAATCTCCAAGCCTTAAATAGCGCTTTGAGGTGGCGCCACAGGCGCGCTTGATGTGCGTCTGCGCTGAAATTCTAATCATTTGCATATCTCACCTCAGCTAATGCATGTTGTAAATTTCATATTATTTGCATGCTTCCTTCAGGGTGTTGCATTTACGATGGCCAGCAGTGTATTTATGTGAAAAATACTGGTTTCACAAAGTCTTACACGATCCCGTTTTACCCTACCAAGGGTGGGTAAAACGGGATAGGGATTTGTATGTTATTAAGTTTTCGCTGATTTTACTTTTTATTTAGTTTTTAGAATAAAAATAGGCTGCGTTTTTATAGGAAGAAACTTTTTAATTGTAAATTTGAAAAATTACATAACACAGAAATCGCATAAAAATGTATCGTCTTCTTCTTCTGCTTTGGAACAGGCTTCGTGGGCCCATCCCTTGCAGCTCGAGCATTGTACCCTGCCTTCTCCAGATTTCGATTCAAGATACAGAGCGTTGCAAAAAATACATGCTTCATCTTCTGAAGACGACGACGTCCAATCTTGGCTAACTGATGATTTTTTTTTAGGTTTTCTTATGTTAGGTCCATTTTCTTCGATTTTTACAAATGATGATTGTGGGGTTTTTTTTTCAGGTCCAGAGTAACATTTTTTAACTTTATCTGCATCTCCACTTGATTTTCTTTTACGCCTCGTTTATTTTGTCTTCGGAACATTCAAGAGACTTGTTTTGGCAGTCCTTTTTTTCAGCTTTTGAGTTCTTTCTCGTTCCTTTTTTTCACGCTCTTCTTCTTCCAACTCAAGTTTATATGGGCGTCCTGTTATAATTGCTATTTTCCCTCTTCTCCTATCGTGTTTATTTTGAGGTCTTGGTCCAATCACTCGTCTTGGAGGTAGAGGCAGTGAAGGACGATAGTATAGCCCGAGTCCTTTGTTTCCTGTTGAAGTGGACGCTTGGATAACTCCTGCGTTGTGCTAGTGTTATCGGTGCCCCCATCACTAGGTGATTCATTCAATACTGTCTCTAGTGTTTGTGATGACTGCAAACTCTTAGATGCTATGACTGAACTCAAAGATCCTTCGGATCTGGCCTCGTTATGTTGCAGTTGTTGTAATTGATTATACATATTTTTATTCATTACTTATTTCAATTAAAATAACTTAAACACTTTGCCAAAACATTAATGGAAATAGTCGGGTAAAACGTGACACATCAAAATTGTATCCCGTTTTGGGCACACTAAAAGTGTCCCGTTTTGCCCGACCGTGATGCTTTTGACAACATAAATGGCTGACCCCTGAACCGTCACTCACTAGCAATATTTAAATACATGAAATTGTTGTTAAAAGAGCTACGAACAAAACACAGTACTTACCGGAATTGTTCCGAAGGACGGAGAAGCACAAAGGTAGTTGTTCTGCAGTCTAAAAAAGTACAAAGTAAGTAAAAATCTGGCTTGAAAACTTTGAGAAAATATTTCTTTGCGAAACACGTGGCTAGCGTTGAGAGATCAACTGAGAATGCTGTCATGGCGATCGGGAACCAGTTTAGCCTGTCTCCCGCGAAATAGCACCACCAGTCAAGCTCCGAGGCTCAATATTCCGTTTTGCCCGCCTATCCCGTTTTGGGCAACTTTCCCCTATTTGTATTTTCGTGATTCCCTACTCTGCGAAGGTGAAAAAGATCAAAGAAAGAAGAAAACAATCTAAATAATAAAAGTCCTGTCCGTCACAAATCCGGAATCAACTCATCGCTCCCGGTGCATCTGCCACCATGTATCAATGTTGTCGGATCATAGCTTTTATTTAGGTTAATTTGGTGTCGTTTATTTTGTTTTTGTCGTAAATCTATAATTACTAGCCGGCAAGCCGTCCAGCATCGCTGCCCCGTGAAAATTCGCTTAAAAAAATTGCCGAACAGTAAGGTAGACTTCGTGCCTTTGTTAACTGTGTCAGTCAGTCTAACGACTACGTCTATGATTTTATTTTTAAAAAATTGGAGTCGTGTTTCTACAACTCCACTCTGAACTTTAAAATTTCTTTCGGTTGAATCCAATATCTTAAGAAAACAGAAAGAAATTCTAGAGTTCAGAGTTGAGTTGTTGAAACACGACTCCAATTTTTAAAAAATGAAATCACAGACGTAGTTGATCGACTGACACAGTTAACATCCCCCTACTCATTCGGCCGGTCGCCGAAGGTGAGCGGCCTGTAGGTTGCACATTATTTTTTTCGAAGCGGCCCGTTGGTGGACCAGGTAGTCGCCGAAGGCGGGTAGCCCTTAGGTTGGACTTTTTGGTCGCGAAGAGGCCGTCGGTAGACCCGCTGGTCGCTGGATGCTTCCGCTCACAGAAACGTGTAAAAGCGACCCGTACGTTGCATAGGCTGGAAGAAAAGCGGTCGGACCAGCTGGTTGCTGAAGGCGGACAACCCGCAGGTCGCAAATTTCAGTTGCGAAGAGGAACGTGTGCCGTAGGTTGCACAAGCCAGTCGGGAAGCGGCCAGTGAGCTCTAGGTTGCACATTTTGGCCGCAAAGCGGCGATCGACGGCCAAAACCTGTCGCCGAAGGCGGCTAGTTATTTATAACAATATATCTTTATTTAAGATGTTCAAACTTCGCACCGTCACCTGGATTGCACATTTCGATCCTTGTTTAAATTTCACATTGCACGCGTTGGAGCATACAGGGTGACACGTTGGCACAAGCGTCCGTAATGCGTTGTTTAAGGGCCTGCAATGTTTGTGGAGGGGGGTCGCATATACCTTCTGTTTTAGGTATCCCCACAGAAAAAAGTCTGGTGGAGTCAGATCAAGCGAACGTGGAGGCCATTCTTCGAAACCGCCATACCCAATTATTTGATTCCCGAATTCCGTGACGAGGTATTGCTTCACTGGAGATGTCTTGTGAGCACGCGCTCCGTCATGTGGAAACCATGCATTCCTAAGATTAAACACCGGCAGGTTCTCCACAAAATCGTGCATTACGTTCTGCAGCAGTTGTAAATACCGTGCGCCTGTTAAGATACATCGTAAAATTTTGGACCGATCACCTTGTTACTATAAATTGCACACCAAACGTTAATACTGTTACGAAATAATAACTTAATTTGGTCTTGTATTGCATGCTTCGTCGTGAAACTGGTTTTACAGGCATAATAGCGACGTCCTAAGATAATGGTAAACCTTTGAAAGTAACCCGTAGTCTTGGCGAAGAACTTTGCGATCGACTTGGCGACGGATTTGGCGACCTTGTCGACAAATTGTAGCTTCTAGAAAATTCATGTCTCGAGACCCTATGTTAATTAGGGAAGATTTTCCCAGAATATTCTGATGACGTCATTACCTCTATAAAAGTGCATGTTTCTCTCCGCGGAAGAGAGTTCAGTGATAGACCTGAAAGCAGCGCGGTTGACTCTGTGATATGAACAGCGTTATTGTTATGCTTATTTATAATTTTCTTTAGCACATGTTACTGATTCTTGTATTATTTTGAGTTATTGGGCTGCGAGGTGTAGAATAAAGGGTTATACTGTTTATTGTACTTTAGCATAGACCGACGTGGCAAATTTCCTACCAATACCGAACCGCACTTGATGTCGAACATCGGTAAAACATCTAGGATTTTCCAGCGCCCAGTATTGGGTGTATTGCTTATTGTACTTGCCATTCCGTGAAAAGCATGCCTCGTCCGTCCACACTACATCTGCCAAGAATATTGGCCCGACCTGTATCTGATTCATAACGAAGTTGCACCATGAATAGCATCGCTCGGCTTCCCCGTCCAGTAAACCAGCTGAGGCGTTGATCGGTATGGATAAGCGCCTGATTCTTGTAGGTTTTCCAAACCTGACTTTTTAAGAGGCCACATTGTTCACTAATCTGTCTTGTACTGCATTTCGAGTGTGCGAGGGCGTATGCTAGTACCTCATCTGGTTTAACTTGCCGTCCTACCTTAGCTAGTCTGCCAGATCGAGCTCGACTAGTCATGCAGCCTGCCTCCCTTACACGTTTTACAACAGATAGGATGGTTTGATAAGAAGGATGCGGGCCTGGAGGGAAGCGTTCCCGGTACAACCTTGCTGCTGATCGTGCCTTGCGTCCACATTCACCGTACAGTTAAACCATCTCACAATACTCAGCTTTGGAAAATCGCTCCATGGCCATGACCTTCAACATAGTAGAAACCCAACAAGATATCTCTTTTATACTAGTGGTCTCAAGTGAACAGGTGTGACGTTTCTTACGTATTTGCATACTGCAAAAATTTCGAACATTAAGTGCAAGTTGCAAGGAGTTGATGTTGAGATCGGTACAAGGATGCAACTTTCGGGGCTTGAACCAGAGTCCTTTGGACTAGGCATCGCAAGCGACACCACTGTTCTGCATTGCGGAGTCGTATTTAGCCCGAAAGAATATATTTTCTCCTTCTTTTCACATTTCGTGACGTGACAGTGTAGGAAATCACGAAAATACAAATGCACGTTTTAATGGTTCTGTTTTTCACATCAATGTCAATGAGGTGTCTTTTCGTACTAAATCGATAATGCTCTACAACTTTGCAATTCCACTTTTTCTCTTATCTTGTACCGTTTTCGAAATACAAAAGCTAATCTCTGCAATTTTCCACCAGGTGGCGATGTGAGCGGTCTCATTCGTTAGCGCATATCTATTTTACTAAACCTAGTGTTTCGTCGATAGCTTCCAAAAATACAAATTCAGTTATTTTAAAACATTCTTTATTAAAACACTGAATAGCTGTTAAAAGCAATTAAAACTTCTAAAATTAACAAATGCTAGATATAATACGAGTAGCCAACATGCTGCAAAACCCAAACAAGTACAAGCAAAAAATAGAACACCAAACTAAACTTTTATGTGCAAGTTGCCAGCTCCCAAAGCATAATTTTATTATTATTCTTCTAACGTACTGTGCCATCTGGGGACTAAACTCAAAATTAAATTTCAAATACGAAACACTCCCCGCTGATTGAATTTACAAATTCAATACTTTTAACTTTAGACACTTTAGTAAACTATATTATTTACATGTATGCATACACAATTGATTAATTCACAGGTAATAAACATACATCCCTAGCGGATCTTTTGATTATACTTCCAATTGGTAATCGTATATCAACAACCCGTATTTTACCGTCACTGCTCTTAAATACCTCATTAATCCTCCCAGTTAATCATTTCGTTCCCGGCAAGTTATCTTTCTTGTCTAATACCAAAGACCCAACACTCACGTTATTTTTGCTAAACTGCCATTTATGGCGTTCTTGTAGATTATTCAAGTAGTCTCGTTTCTACATTTTCCAAATATTTTGAGAAGCTTTGGAAATTTTTTCTCACTTACTTAATCTATTATCGTTAATATTGAAAAGTTGTGGTTCTGGAATGGAAACGATGGGTCTTCCAATAAGAAAATGCCTTGGGGTGAGGGTTTCGAAGTTATCAAATTCAGCTGACAATGGGGTCAAGGGCCTAGAGTTCAAAACTCCCTCAATTTCTGCCAAGATTGTCAAAAACTCTTCCAACGTAAAACGGGAATTTCCCGCAACGCGTTTTAAATGAAACTTAAATGATTTTACACCGGCTTCATACGACCCACCGAAATTTGGGGACCTTGGTGGACTAAAATGCCAGTCAACACCGTTCTCTGTGTAAAATTTAGAAAAGGTTCATTCGGTGCATTCACAATTTAGTTCGGAATGAGCCCCGACGAAATTTCTCCCATTGTCAGTGAAAATTTTAGAAGGTTTACTTCTTCAAGACATGAATCTTTTTAAGCTGTCAATGATCCAGCTGATGTCAAGTCACTGACAAAATCCAGATGCATTGCTTTAGTGCTAAAGCACACGTAAATTGCTACATATATTTTATTATATTTTACCCCCTTTCTTTGTCCCTTAAACTTTACACAAAAGGGACCACAGAAATCAATACCAGTGACGGTAAATGGAGAATATGGCTCAACACGTTCTTTAGGGAGCTGACCCATTAACTGTTGGCTCAAGATTGGCCTACTCTTTAAGCATGTAACACAACTGTGTACTACTGATCTACGCAGATTCCGGCCGCTTAAAGGCCAATATTTTTGGCAGATCAGGTACAACAAAGTTTGTGCTCCGACGTGCAAATGCTTTAGATGAAAATACTGGATAATCATGTTTGTTATACGGTACTTTTGTGGGAGCACAATTGGATGCTTGGCATCATCATTAACATAAGAGTTTGCCAATCTCCCACCAACACGTATAATACCATTTTTATCAAGAAAGCAATTCATGGTTGACAATTTACTTCTAGATTTTACATTTTCCTTCTTTACAAGAGAACCTATCTCATCTGAATACTCACTTTGAGCTGTCTTTAGAAGAAATAGTTCTATATTTTTCAGTTCCTGACCATTCAAATAACCAGTCAACTTCTTTCCTGAATTTCTGCAGTTAAAATTAAATCTAAATACATAAGAAACAATTCGAATAAGTTTAAAAAAGTTATTCGTTACACTAAGAAGACTATCGAAGAAAATCCCCCGATTCGTCAGGGCAAGGCATGTGTCTCGATCCACAGAGTACCACTCCTTTTTCAATTCCGATCTATAGTCATCATCAGGAACTTTGTCGTTACACTCGAATGTGGAGATTTCGTCTTTTCTCAGGAATTCCGGTCCAGACCACCAGGATTCAGTTGTCAAAAGAGTTTCTGCACTCACACCTCTAGAAATAATATCAGCAGTATTCATTTTCCTGGTACGTGAAACCAAGCTTCGGGATCGCTCAGGGTCTGAATTTCCTTCACCCGGTTAGAGACAAACTGCTTCCACTTTTGGTGAGGTCCTTTAATCCAAAACAATACAATCTGAGAGTCTGTCCAGAAATAAACTCTAGGTACTCCTTTTTGCTTTATAACTTGTTCTACTTCATTTGCGAGTCTGGCTGCCAATAACGCACCCATCAATTCAAGTTTCGGAAAGGTTAACTTTTTTAATGGAGCAACACGACTCTTTGAGGCAACGAGGTTCACCGACGTTTTACCATTAGTTTTCACTCGCAAATAGATAGCCTTTCCAAACGCTCGTAAGCTAGAGTCCGAGAATGCATGGATTTCAAGCTCACTTGGATTTTCCAATGTTGAATGAAGGATCATTCTAGGAATTTTCAGACTCTCAAACATCTTCAATTCACACCTCCACTGTGTATAGAACTTTAGAAGGGCGGGTGGTATCGCTACATCCCACATACATTTTCTAATCCACAATTCCTGCAAAAGACATTTAAGTCGGATGGTGAAAGGGCTCAGAAACCCAAGCGCATCAAACACCTTTCCCGCCGGCCGTTTGTAGCACTACTCTTTTCGTGATGGAATCTTCTGGGTTGAACCTCATCAAGTGCTCCAGTTCCAAAGTAATGTAATCCTGATTGACATTCCACGGAAGGCCAAGGACCTTATGCATCTCATCCGGGTTGTTATTCGCATGAATTGTGTGAGCTCTGTACCCGTTACTTCTCCATTTTTCCACCAACTCTTCCCTGTTGGAGCTCCATTTGCATAAATTCATTCCTGCCTCAGCCATAATTTTCCGGGCCTCGAATGACATCTGAAAGGCAGACGAAACATATAGCTGGCTGGACGAAACATAGCAGCTGGCTGTGCTCGCGCACAGCCAGCTGCGTCAAAAAAAGGTCTCTAGATCTGTGGCACGCGATGAACGTTTCGATCGTCCGCCATCTTGCTGGTCGTTAAGTCGAGCGATGGCAACGGCTGCCCTTTTTTCAGCATTGGGAAAGGGTTGCGCCTCAAAGGGTTAATGTGCTCTTTAATGGTAGCAGTGAGCAAGAATGGGCTCGCGTTAACACCGAAAAGTACACGATAAAATCGGTAGACTTGAATTTCATACCTTGAATTATGCACTGCAGGATTAGAAGTCGGAAACAAAAACTTGACCGCATTTCTGTCTCTTACATTCAATGATATCTGCAGAAACGCCTTCTCGATATCAGCAAGGACGACGACTTTGCTCAAGCGAAAAAAAAAAAAAATAAGCACGTTAAATATAAGTGGATTAAGATTTAGTCCAGTGTGCAAGCAGTCATTTAGTGACAATTTACCCTCTGCATGTGCACTTGCGTCGAATACCATTCGCTTACTTGAGCTAACAGAATTCCTATATACCATAGAAAATGGCAAGTAGAATAGAGGCTTATCTGCTTGCACTTTGTCGTTCGAAACTTTTTCAATTATTCCCAGTTTTTCATAATCGTCCAGAATTTCTCTGTATTCATCATACTATGCAGGATTCCTCTGAAATTTTCTGATTAAATGGTCCAGTCGCCCCCTGGCTACCTGATAGTTGTCTCCTACCTCTGAAATCTCGTTTCCATGGCAACCCAACCTCGTACCTTCCCTCTTTGTAACATACAGAACTTTCAAAAAGTGTCATGGCCTTATCGTCATCCATGTTAACATCTTGTGAAACGCCGATTGACTCCAATTTAGGGATGGACGCGAGACGAAAAATTGGCGTCTCGCGTCTCGCAAAACAGCCGAAAAGCTTGTCTCGTCTCGCAAAAATCCCTATATCATAATGTTAAAAATGCTTGTCTCGTCTCGCAAAAAAAGCTGTAAATCTCTGTCTCGTCTCGCAAAAAAGTCGTCTCGCGTCCATCCCTACTCCAATTCCCAAAATCTCTGAAAACCCTCCTCCATGCGATCCTGTATAAAATAACATTGATTATCATGTGGGATGGAACTGGAATAGAGCCTGTCACCATCCAACCGAAAACCGTCTCAACTAAAATGACATTGTTGCCCGGTAGTTTAATTTTATTTCCCCTTAACAATTCATAAAATACCTCACCCCCCAGCAAAAGCGATATCTTTTGAGGCATATAAAACTGTGGGTTTGCATATTTTAAATTTTCGGGTAGGGTGAAAAAGGAAATGTCAATTTTCTCAGACGGAACATTTCCTGTAATTTCAGGCAAAATTAAAAATTCAAGTTCCCTACTAAATGACTCATTATCATTAGCTATACGGGTCCGAATATTTTTAACAATTGGAACTACAGTATTTTTTACTCCAATTAAATTTGCTCTGCAATTTAGTTTTTGAAAACCTAACAAATTTGCTGCCTCTTCAGTGATAAGATTTTTTGTTGAACCTGAATCGCATAAAGCTGTAAGTTTCACCCACGAACCATCCGATCTAATTAACCTAACTTTTATTGTGGAAAACAATACGCTTCGATTATTATTAAATGAATACAAACAAGGAGAGTTCTGATTTTTATCACTCAAGTTATCTAACATTTGCGATTCAACGACGTCCCCCCTCCCTCCACCTCTTTCATTCAGTGGGGAGGGTAAGTTCTGTTCACTTACGCTCTGTTTATTTTTGGATTCAAAAGAGAAATTTGCTCCATGCAACATTGTTGAATGGTTATGACTGCATGTTCCACACTTTAGTGCATCTTTTTACAGTTGAGTTTTAAATGGAATCCCAAACAGTTAAAGTATAAGTTAAATTTCTTAATAAGTTTAAGTCGTTCATCAGCACACGAGTCTATAAATTTCTTACACCTGAAAATGGGATGAGATTCGAAACATCCTAGCAAACAATTATTTTTATCATTTTTTAGAACCAAAGTTTTGTATTTAGGGGGAGGGTCGCGTCTATTTTCCGATATTCCAGGTGTATACCTATTGACATTTTACAAAGCCTGACATCTTTTAGTCAAAAGCTCAGTAAATTTATCCCAAGTAGGGGCCTCAGAGCCCAATTCCATTTCAATTAATTTACGTGTATCGTTATCAACCTATTTTGATTAATTATATAAATTAATATGGATTCATATACCGGATTGGACTCTAACTTCAATTATTTTAGCGACCTCAAATTATTTTCTATTCTATCCAGCATCTGCCTTAACCCTTTATCAGGTAGTGGTAAAATATTTACCACCTACGGTATATTAAATACAGAAATCAATTGTCATTAGTGAATTTTCTGATTTTTGTTCAGTTATATTGGATGTATATTTTTTCCATATACGTCTAGATTCTAAATAATATTTGGCTTATGAACTTTTCTTTCATTCGCAATTTTAAGGAAAGCTCGAATAATTACTCGAAAATTGAGCATAAAAATCATCGCTTTTAATTATATATTTTTGCGTTTAATTCCGTGTACAAGCAGCAGGTAGTTTTCCGACTTTTATTTTGTGCATAATTAATGTATTCTCCTGCAAAATTTCTATGTTTGTTTAGTACTTGTTTCTCCAATTTTCACATAGGATATGACAGTAGAGGAAAAATATATGAATTAATTCTAAAAAATGGGCCAGAAAAATTCCAATTAATTTGGACTCTCTGCACATACCCTCGCCTTATAAAGGATTAAACCAACGCCCCCTAGAGAGGAAAGCCGCGGCGCTTACTTGTGACGTTACACCGAGTAGGTAAAGCAAAGCGTTTCCATTGAGTTTCTCCTCTCTCCCGCGCCGCGGGAGAGAGGAGAAACTCAATGGAAACGCTTTGCTTTACCTACTCGGTGTGACGTCACAAGTAAGCGCCGCGGCTTTCCTCTCTAGGGGGCGTTGGTTAAACTGGACGCGGATTCACATTTTACCTTTGAACAATTAAAAATTCCTCCAATATGACTCATGACAAGTAACCTAGTATTTTCAAATCTCTTTTTCAGTGCTTCAAATAGACTATATGTATCGTTTACACTAATTAACTGCCTAGCATTACCCTTAAGTGCCGACTGAAGGTAAAACAACTTCTGTTGTTCGGATAATTCACTGTTTTCATGAATCAGTGATATAAATTGGGCCTTAAATGACAACCATTCCACGTATAATCCTGAAAACTCGGGAAGATTAATTGACGGTAATTTTAATTTACAACCCCAGGGGACGAACTAGAACCATTTGTTACCTTCAAAACTGTATTAAGAAGCCTTCTATTCCTCGAGGTCTTCCTGTAGGGGATTCAAGTTCAATTCGAAAGACTGAAGCTCTTCATCTTGTAAGAACTCCATAACATTCACAACGCAAATCTTCCAATTTAACACACAATTTATCAATTGAAGACAATTTTTGTTCGATTTCCACCTTATCTTCAGGTACAGCATCACTCATCAAAATATTATTCAATCTTGTAACTTGACCCTTAATATATCCTTGTTTTCGATTAAAAACGTAAATTTCGAACTTGTCACTTTTAACCATTTTCAGAGAAACTTGTAAATAGAATTCAAAATGCTGGCTCGACGGACCATGTTTCGTCGATAGCTTCCAAAAATACAAATTCAGTTATTTTAAAACATTCTTTATTAAAACACTAAACTCAACAGCTGTTAAAAACAATTAAAACTTCTAAAATTAACAAATACTAGATATAATACGAGCAGCCAACATGTTGCAAAACCCAAACAAGTACAAGCAAAAAATAGAACACAAAACTAAACTTTTACGTGCAAGTTGCCAGCTCCCAAAGCATAATTTTATTATTATTCTTTTAACGTACTGTGCCATCTGGGGACTAAACTCAAAATTAAATTTCAAATACGAAACACCTAGACACCACGTTTATAAAAATAGCAACAGCCATTCCGTAATTAGATGGTGACAAGGGACTTTAGTGGGCATACTGTATAGTAAAAAGACAGAAAAGCTGGTATTAACCCATTTATGCCTAGTATCCCTTTTTTGGGACGGCATTTTCGCTATTAGTCGAAAACATTATTTATTTTTCCTAGCCTTTATTCATGAGTATTGAGCCTCAACTCTACAAAATTTTTTAACATGACCAAATAGGATGTTGATATTTCGATTTTTATGCATAATGATTTTAAAAGAAATCATCCCTTGTTCAAGAAGTTGACATCAGAAATTTATCTATTATTTCTGTTATCAGTAAAAATCGAAGAAAGTCGCAAAAATATCCAGGCATTAGTGGGTTAAGAACAAATAAAAGACAACTAATTTTTCTTCTAATTATGTATGTTAATGAAAAGTCGTTCAGTTTTAGTGATAGCTATTTATTGAAAAATGGTATTTTAATATAATGAATTTCAGTATTTAAATAATCCAATTTCGAATGAATGTATTATAAATTAATTATATTCCTTAATTAAGGGTCCACCACACAGGAACATCACTGTTTCAATTCTATTGTTAATGGTACAATTGTAGGAAGGTTGCATAACTTCATTCAAATGGTTTTAGATGGTTTCTTTTTCCATAATATTCCTCTCAAACTAACAATTAGGATACTTCAAAGTTTTAAATTTAACTGAAACAGAATCTTGAGGATTTTTGAGAAAATTGAGAATTTTTCAGCCGAAAAAGTTTTATTCCTACCCTATATTCTGTGAAATAACTAAACGCTAGATTGAAACACAGCCAATATTTGTTGTTTTGCAATGCATTTTATGTACAAAAAGCTATTCCATTAAATTCTGCTGGGTTTAAAATCTTTGCCATGACTTAACGTTTGGGTTGGCCGTTAATTGCAGCTTTAAATACTGAGCTTATTTGTTTTATACCATTGGAGACATGCGTAAAAGACTCGTAAATTGCACCAATACTTACGCAACAGTACTGGATGAGATGGGTGGTGGTGGATTTCTATCGGCAGCTAGGCTAAACCTTACGGCGGCAAATTTTCGAAAACAGTAGAATACATGCTTAAACCCAAAGAGCGTAAAAAACGATACATTGCGGAGAGATCCGTTTCCATGGAAACCTAACGTTATTTCCGCAAAAGTGCTCTTTAAGTAGTGTTTTATCTGAGAATTGTTATCTGAGTCTTGTTATATTTCGCTCCGCTCTTGTGATCGAAAAACGCTCCTAAAGGAGAAGCGCACTTTTGAAAACTGGGCCAAAATCGCTCCGACTGATCGAATTTCGCTCGTTTGGTTTAAGCGTGTAGGTTACACTTTTGTTCAACGTACAGGCGGTAAATTTTTAAATCCGCCTCTAGGCATGGACCTTAAAAGACTGACAACCCCTCCTTAGAAAAATTCTGCATTTTGCACATGAAATAAGATTTTCATGTACGAGGTTGGTCAAAAAATAATGTAACAAGTCATTTAATCCATGAGTTTACTCTTGAAATCCAAAAGATACACAAATATAACAAGGCATTTGGTAGAGACTATTTATCATAGCCACAATGAGCATGAAAACATTTGTTCCAACTGTATACCAATCTGACGAAATCGGCGTTGGAGAAATCGGGTTCCTGGGTTCCTGATCGCTGAGCCACCACTAGAAGACGTCCTGAACTGCAGCGTCGCTTTGGAAATGTCGTCCTGCCAGGCGCTTCTCAGACGGCCAGAGGAGATAGGACTGAGATCCGGACTGAAGGGAGGATGTTCCATCGGAAGCGATGGAGCCAACCATGTGGAACCGAGGCTGCATGCGGCAAGGTGTTCCAGTACAACAAGATGACAATTGGAGAGGTCTTTAAGTACAGAAATCGTCACAACTTTATAGCTGGCCATGTATCTGTCAACGCCTCTATCTTCTATCTTAAATTTCGGAGCTTTATGGTGCTATTCTAACTAATGGCATTTCATGTCTGTGATTGTCTGTTGTAAATAGAAACGGGGAATATATACAAATTTTAACTTGCTTTTTGAACTACCATAAACTAGTAATTTTATGGCTATTGTTTTAACCAATAAAAGTGTATTAAAGTTACTCTGTATTGATTAAAATTGTTTTTTTTCCCTCTGTAGCAGCGGAATACTGCGTACTTGGAAGCAGAAATGTCTGGTTCCGTAGCGTCTGTAGACCGTTTATCTCCCCCTTCGTCCCTTTCCGTTTCACGTTTATCGGACAGTGATATTTCTGAGCTTGATTTTGATGAAGGACTCTCCAGAAGAGGTTAGTTTAAAAATTATGTTTATTTATTAAAGTAAGTACCGTTAAAAGATCTTGGCGAAATGCTAATTTAAGCTTACTCAAAGTTTCTGAAACAATATTTTATTCAAACGACAATTGAATAAAATGCTGTAGAGTCTATAGGTTTGAATAAATAAACGATTTTTACTTTATACAGATATGGAAAATATATTATACAAAAAACAATTTTCAAGATGATATTGTTCACTCTGAAATCATCCCAGAAATAGCTTCAAACTCAGGCAGATTACGCCTAACAAATCATTCAATAATTTGTATTAGCTTCAGCACTCACTTACATAGGCATTATTTTTCAATGAATAATTATCTACTCAGTATCAATGAATACCTCTGGAACACTTTTTTGGTGTTATTCTTTTGAATTTTCTCTGAATTTTGAACATGAACGGTCCTTGCTTGTACATCTTGAAAAAGCGGCAGAACATTGTGGCATTTATAATTCGGCAATTTACACGCTTAAATCGATTGAGTAAAATAATAATCAAACGGAGTATAATTTTACTCAATTTTTGACTTCAAACAGCCATTCTCCCGACTGAGTAAAATTTGCTCAATTCTTCGACAAAAATTAATGGAGCGAAAAATTCTCAATTTTTGAGCATTATACAACAGCTCCATTTAGGCTAAATAATAATCAAAAATGAGGAGTGTCTGTCCGTTTTTGATTAATTTAACTGTACTCAATTATGATTATTATTTAAGCTATAGAATGAGCGTTTTTGCAAAATAAGCCCTTTTTTAATTAACACATCTGTACTCAATTAAGATTATTATTTTAAGCTAGAAAAAAGGGTGTTTTATTAAAATTTGCTGTTTTTGATTAATATATTGAATCATAGGCGCACCCACGGAGGGGGCTATCGGGGCTCAAGCCCCCCCTAAAGGTGGAAAGTTAGAATTGAAAAGCATTAAAAATTGGAAATTGTCACTATTTGTTTTCGTTTTTAAAATTGCTTTCAAATTATTTCTAAAATACCTTTTACCAAAAAAAGATGATAGTTCTTAAGTAAAAACTTACAGTTAGTATATGAAACACAATTAAACTCGGCTACAACATGACTGAAATGAGCAGATAATTATTTGACTCTATAATGATTTACATTGCTCGTGAGCTTGTGTTCTACGGTCAAGTAGTCTAGTACCGAATATTTTGACGTTATAACTATAATCAAGGTCACTATAACCGAGTTCAGCAGTATTTGAAGCCCAGCCCCCCCTAAGCTAAAATCCTGGGTGCGCCACTGTATTGAATGATTCGTTTTCTTCATTTTTTTAATATCAGAGCTGTAATCTATTATTATAAGACCGAGAAAATAAATTTTAAATCAAGGCAAATACATTACATATATCTTAATACACTATAAAAAAGTATTTTTTTAATAAATAGAATATAATTTCACTATAGTCTCTCGTTATAAAACGAATTCACAGTACAGTCAGAATACAGAAATGCAATCATGGTTAAACCAGCTGTGAGATTTAATTAAAGAAGCAACCCAATTTATTGACATGAAAAAGGTAAAATACTACTTACTCACTTTGGGTGGAGATATCCTAACTTCATTTGTTTTACAACAGCTTTTTATAATCCAATCGTAAGAAACTATGTCATTAAAGCGAAATCTTTACCTAAAGCATCTCCTCCATATCAAGACCGAATTTATTTCACAACTCTGAATATGTAAAAGATGCATTTGGTATTCGGATATAACATAAAATTATCAACAGCGAATACACACACAACTATGCCCGACTATGAACCGTTAGCCGTTGAACAGCGTGGGTCACGTGACAGTAATAGGATATGGGTCGTGGGAGGAAGAGACAGACATAATACTCAAGTAAACAAGATTTTTGCGGAAAATGAGTTAAATAGAATATAGCGGATGGGGAGTGCTGGGGCGAATTGAGGCATTCACAAATTATTGTCTTGAATAAGTATTTTTTGGCGTAAAAGTATTTAAATCGGCCGATAAGAAATTTAATCAATAAATGAGGGTTAGTTTTAATCAATAGATTTAAGCGTGTAGCACTTACTCACACTTTAGCGTAATAACGAATTAAAACCAAACCACAATAAAACAAAATAATTTGGTACATTTTGTATTTTTATTTTATTTCGTTCTATTGTCCTTCTACATATACATATGTATATATATTTTTAGACCATATGATTCCTGGGGATACCAGTAGTATTATTAGTTCCGTAGGTAGCAGCCCTACTTTGGTTGGAGAAGACATTAGTGTTAGTGAAAGACGATCTAGAAGGGATCTATGGCCAGATGACAGAAGACGCTCAAGTACTGGTAAGATTTGACTCCTGCAGTTATTCTGTTTCTCCCTCTCACTTCATAAGCTTTTCGTATTTCCTTTAATTGTAAATTATTCTTCGCTGTCTCTTGCTACAGTTTTCTTATGCACAAATCAAATGTTTGTAGCTGTAGTTATTATAAAAATAGTTTCAGAGATAAAAATATTTGCTTCAGACTAACACAGAACATGCATATGTTACTGGTATTATTTGAGATGTTGTTTGGTTCCTGCAGGGTAAAATCTAATAAATTGTTGAAGTTCATGATACTCTAATTAAAGTAGCATTTTGCAGATTGTCATAAAAGGAATATGGAATATTTTTAGATCCACTGAATTTTGTTCTTTCAGTAACATATAAATTTTAATATTTTATATGCTTGAGACAAGTAATCAGTGTACAGTACAGGAAAAAATATAACACCTGATTTCATTTTCTTTATTAACATTATTGTTGCTTGAAATGAGATAGTAAAATCCTTTGTTTGGTCTTTTTAATAATATTTTGCTGAATAGTGCTGCGTGATGGCTCAAGATTAATTTTTCCTATATAGTTACTAACTTCATAATGCTCTCAGAAATAAATACGCGCTTCGACCAACGTATATTAACGCAGATCTAAGATTTATACTTTGCTCTCATATGTTGACTTCAACCTTTTTTTTTCCCGTGAGCATTAAAAAAGATTTAAAAATAAATCAAAAAAATATTTTATAGGAACTATTTTAACCGAATAACTTTGTTGTACAAACGATTTTTTTAATGCAACGGAATATGTTGTTCCTTAATCGCACATTGTCACACAACAGTCAGTATGAGGTCACAAAAGGTCACAGTGTTCACCGATTGTTCACAAACTATTCACCTCGTAAATGGTAAGTGACGTGACTTCACTTTGTGGTTACTGTGACGTGATGCTTTCTTTGTATCTTTCCACCAGGTGATATCGCTGTGAAGTCATAGTGTGACTGGTAATTCTTGCAACTTTGAAATGAGGTCACAGTGATCGTTTTTGTGACTTTCAAATCCGACTCGATTATTACACATTTTAAAGAGTAATTTTATTAATAATGAAAAGAAAATACACTGAAATCTTTACGAAAATTTTAGAGACATGTTTCAATTAGTTTGAAAGAAAATAAATTATTGAAATATAAGAGTTTGAAAATACACCTATGTTTGTCATGTATTGAACCTCGTAAAAATATCGTATTCTATAAGTTTTATTTCTTAACAACCACAAAAAAAGAAGTTCAAGAAATTATTAGCTATTTTTATGAATACATAAATAAAAGTAAATTAAAATAATAATAATTAAAAATACACAACATATATATACATATATAAGAATTGCAGTAGTCGTACCCTCCCCCATAAAAAAAACTTTCTCGCTACGCCACTGCTTCAATGTAATATGTCAAACCTGGTAAAAGTTCAAGAAGTTATTGGGTTTTTTAATAGTATATAAATAGATAAATGCAAACGTTTTCAATCTTAGAAAATAATATTTGAAAGTAAAGAAAATTTAAAAAAAAAGATTTTCAAAAAATTTCATTAATATCTTATGTAATAATAAATTTATTTTTCTCTATCCTCATTTTATAATGCACGTCACTACAATTTCATTTTTGAAGCTAATTTTTGAAAATCTCTTCACTTTTTAAAGCATTCACCAGAAGACAAGCGTAGCACGATCGAATCTTGGGGCGCGTTCGAGAATTCATCGGTTGTGCACCGGTAACACCGGTGCACGACCAGAGCGTTCGAAAAGGCGGAGCGTTGGGCGGAGCTCTGGAACTAACCGCGTTCGAAAACATTTCGGTCATGTAGCGGTTGTCTGCTCAACGTGACCAGAGCGCAACCAGAATGACCCTGCTATCGAGGTGGGTTATTCCGGTTATTAGCGTAGTGTTGCCAATGTTTATTTTTGTTTTCTTGGCTTGGAATTGGATGTGGTGAGGATGACCGAAACCGGTTGACAACCGTGACGTCAGTTAACCAAAGAATGACCGCAACCGGTAGCATCGGTGCATAACCAACCGGTGAATTCTCGAACAGGCCCTTGGTATGTTCAGGTGTCGTTTATAAGTGGTTTGGGACGTCCTCGACGACAATTCTTTTATTCCTATCAGGATCGCATTGTCACTTCGGGGTCACCTTAGGACTACAATCTAGGGTCACGTCACATTTGATCGTCACCAGAGGCGGACATATCGACCTCACATAGACTACGTATCGCCGTAACAGTGACTACGTGACACTGAATTGTGACAATCACTATATTTTCGAAATTGAGTTACCGTGCTGTTAGAGTTGATCCAACAAAGTTTTTTCGTTAAAAAAAAGGCAAACCAAATATTCGTTGACTCAAAAAAAAAAAAAAAGTTGATTAGACCAAAAACATTTCTCCCATGCGGGGTCTATCTGATTTTACACAGAACGCATTGCGCGATTTCTTTTCTTCATTGTTTGATTTCTTCATTTAACCAACAATTCACTTCATCAGTGTAGTTGGACCTTGTTATCACGGCAACTTCGGGACGTAAACAAACAAACATAAAAAAGGGTCATCTTAAGCAGAGTGTCGCGATAACCGGAGTTGTGTAAGCACAAAATCGGTAATTTGCACTGATTCGTGACTTTGAAAAACTGTCGTGATAACTGGGATGATGCGAAAATCGTGTGTCGTGATAACGAGATCCAACTGTATTTTCGCATTCATATATCCCTGTGAATTATTTAATACTGTATGCGCTATTTTTACAAGTAAAGCCTTCAAAATCACGAAATTTCTTATTACTTTACGGTACAGTATTTCTAGGAAAAATCATAGGGGATAATTTTTCTGTCAGGGCTTTTACTTTTTACAATCTAAATTTCAAAAACAAAAAGAGTGAGTAGCACTTCTAAAGAGCGAAATGACAGCCGAAATATATAAATTTCAAAGGATTGAACTTTCAATCTTCTATATGGCAAGAAGATGAAAATGCACTCCTCGACTAAGTAAATTCTTACTATTTCCAAAAAATTTGCTTAGAAGGAGACACTTTTCCCACTCTCAAGGATGAATATTTTAAAAACTCTAGAGGTTGGATGCTTTGATTACCACTTTACTCCCCAAAAGTATTCCTTCGTTGTTCATATTTTAGAGTGTGTCAGTTAAGAGCAAAATATTTTAAGTAACACCCAACACTCTCAGAATTTTCCAGTGTTCAAGCAAATCATTACTCCCTATCACCTGAAGAACAGATTTTTAAATGTTCAATGAATAGGGATGGACGCGAGACGCGAGAATTCTCGCATTGTCTCGCGTTCTCGCATTGTCCCGCGAGACGAGACAGGCATTTTTTTTGCGAGACGAGACGCGAGACGAGAAAAAAAATATTTTGCGGGACGACACGCGAGACGAGACAGAGTCTTGTCTCGCGCGAGATTTCTCGCGAGAATTCTCGCATTTTCTTCCGTCTCGCATAAATACGATCTGAAAAGCGACAATTTGCCTGAAGCCTCTACCGTTTAACTTGCGTCTCCTTCGTTTTCGGTCCTGGTATACTATCAGCACTCTACAATACGCACAAACACGTAACATTTAAAATTAGAAGAGACGAGAGATATACAAAACACACAAAGGAGAGGATAAAGAAAGAGGCGGAAAAAAAAAAGAAAACAGAGAAGAGTTGAAAGAAAAATAATAAGTAAATAGGAAAGGCGGTAAGGTATGTTCAAATCTGGCCACTTTTAGACGGGGCCCGGGGCATTAAGTTTGGGGCCCCTCTTACTGTCCCCTTTTTTACGCATTAAGCCCCTTTACTGAGCCTACCTGTTTTAAGCATTTTAACCCAGTTTTGACCGCTGCTGTACTCGAAAATTGCATTAACTGTAGTTTAGTATTTAAGTTAACTGTAGTTTTTGTACTTTAATCAAATCGTATTTATCACCCCAAAAAAATATCTCTAACCTGATCTAGTGATAGACAATTAGGTAATACCTATATTATAGAGGAAATTCACTTTTTTCCCCACAATTACTATTTCAGTACATATGAATTTATAATTTAGATAATCGGGATATATATGGGCCCCCCTTTTCTTCAGGGGCACCGGACTACCGCCCCCCCCCCTTGCCCCTGTGATAATCGGGTTTCGGGTATATCAGAGAGAGATTAGAAGTAGAGCAACTTGCATTCGCATTGATGCTTAGTCTGAGTAGGTTGAAATATGGTTGAATATCCTTGGTTGAAATATCCTTGTACCGATATTATCCTCAAACTTTCCCGCACGTTGCGGCGCGCGTAGGGGGGTGGGGGGGACGCTCACCCTGGTGACAACTTTCTAGGGGCGGTTAAATCCCTATCGTTGGCCTATTTTAAAGAGATTTAAATGACATTTTTTATTCTTATATATTAATATCGGACGGAAAGAAATGCAAGCAATTTTTTTTTAACTATTTCTCTTTGCGTTTATATTATCATGTTTTCCCTTCCTTCGGCTTGCAAAACTTCAGAGTGTGATACATTTTCGTGTAAAAATCTCTCTATTCTAAAAAAAAGTAAAGGCCGCTGTCGCCGCCGCTGTCAGAAACTTGTCAGCGTATCTCCTCCTAAACCGTGGGGATTTGAGTTTCGACTAAGGTGCCCACAGATTCGAAAAATTCCGAGGAACCTGCTAAGCTGATTTAAATTTCGAAAATCGAATTATTTTAGAAGATATTAATAAAAAACTGAAAAAATAAACCGAATGGTTGCCAGATTTGGCATAAAATCATTCATTCCTTTGCAACAAAGCGTTTCCAAGTATCTAGAATCGCGTGAAATTTACAAACATGAGTTAGAATTACGCCCATTTTACGCCAAAATAAAAACTATATGAAATAAGTAACTCAAAACACAAATTTGACAATTTTCAAATAGTAAGTTCGCTTAGACAACAGGAGTTTAGAATTAGCGATTATTCGTTTTTCCAAAACAGAATAACTAATATCTTGAAAATAAAAAATAATTAAAATGCAGATTATTTTAAAGCCGGTTCTCGTCCAGCTGGATTATTTGCTACCAGTAGAAATATTTGGCGGCGTTAACTATGCCATTATAGCAGTATTTGCTAGCGCGACGAGATGGTATAATTCGTGGTGCTAAGTACGCCAATCTGCAAACGATTATTTAAATGAAAATATGGATAATGGTTTTCCGGTAACCTTACATGAACAGTAATTATAGGTTGTGAGCATGTGTAAATCGCCAAATAATGAAAAGTCGCCATTGGTGGCAAGCTATCCTATCTGTTCCGTAGCTTTTATTAACTTTACATGTACGCAAGTCGCCAAATAATGAAAAATCGCAATGGGTGGCAAATTCGAAGGGTGTCCAATAGGTTTTACATTATTAAAAATACAACTGAAACAGATGTTCTGATTTTATTATGCTTTAGCTCCTAATTAATATAACTTTTGGATGGCAACATTGAAAATCATTGTGTTTCTGAAGAGTGCAAATAATTTTTCCAGCGATTATAAGCGGAGTCCGCACGCCAGGTGTAGTATAGCTCAGGACCCGTACAACACGGATTCCCATAACAAAATATCTTCCGTGTTATGAGGGGGAGGGGTTCTACTGTAGTGTGAAGTTTAAATTTTTATGTACCAATGAACATGCAAGAACCAAGCAATGCGTAGCTCAGTAACATTCTATCTGATCCAATCTTCGGGTTTTGTCTGTTGAAATTGTGTCTTTTTTACGAATAAGCCTGATTAGGGGCCGAATGTCTCATACGAAAAGCGAGCGTAGCGAGTCTGGGGGCCTTGGCCCCTAGTGATACAAAAAAAAAATCACTTCACCAAAAGCTATAGAGGCAATGGGGCTACTGTGCACTTAAAAATCAGGCCACTGACCTTGAAAAATTATCGGAATGTCAACTTTCAATAGAGATAAATACAAAATACATGAATATACCTCTGTTTGCGCCCTTTCGGATGCCCACTCCTTTACATTTTTTATTACCCCCCCACACACACACACACACGCACACTCACATTCATTTGAAAAAATAAACCCATTTAATGTTGTGCGGTTTTTCTCTTTCCACTGCTTTTTCAATGGTTCTTCAAAAACTGTACTATGTACTTTTATCAACAGTCACCCAGTATTCATCATGTCCAGTGGCGTACGCAAGGGGGGAGGGTTTGGGGGTTCACCCCTCCCCCCTTGTCAAAATTTTTTTAACAAAATGTCCACAAATTTTCAATTTTTAGCTTAAATATTACGTTACACAATATTACATTTATACACATTTATACATTTACACACATTTATTTTAGCTTAAATATTACATTTTAACACAAAGTTATGTCTATAACCCCCTCTTGAAGGAAGTCTGCGTATGCCACTGATCATGTCAAGAAAGAAGAAAAAAAGTAATAATAAACACAAAAATTGTCTTTCAAAATGAGCAAAAGCGCTATACTTATAAAGAAATATTGTAAAATACTACTATATGTATAAGATCTTTTCCTGTTTTAAAACTTCATGCTATGAGATGAGGAACAACCCTCGTAGAATTTCTTTCTCTTTATCCTTAACGCTTCCTCCAGTCATTTAAAAAGACAAACTTTGAACACAGGACTGGGGCCGAAAGGAAACGCATGCTTTGTGTTGAGATGCCAAAGTTTTTTTTTTTTTTTTTTTTTTTTTTTTTTTACGCAGAATATCAGGTATCGGAGGGTCCCTACTACAGAGTTCCAGTTAAAACAGAAATGTCGGGAGAGAGATGTCCCGAGGACATAATTGCCCGGTGTCTTTTGGATTTGCCGACACGATGGATGACCTCTTACTCCAGAACAGAATGGACCTACGGAGGGCGAGCTATCTCAGCACGTGGAAGTAGGTGCGCCCTATCAGCGGAAGAATTTTTTCCCCTCAACAATAGGACACCTCCGAACAGATTGGGAGATAAGGCGCCAGAGCGGTGACAAGTTGCAAGATGACCGCTGCTTTCACAATTGACATGAAGACTTCCGTTCGCTATTCCACCCACAAACAACTATTGAGTGACCGTTTTTTTTTTCCCGGAAAAAAACAAGGGTGAGGAATTAATGTATCGAGAATTTCGCTAATGATCGGTTTCCAGACAAAAAATAAAGTATGTGGATTCTGGACACTGGAAAAGACACCAATATATGGTTATTTTCTATCATCCTCCAAAGGTATGGGGAGGGGTCTCGAGCCCCAAAGCCGCCCCCCATTTCGTACGTCACTGCAGAAGCGTAACCATGGAGTGGGATATCGGGATATACCTCCCTGCGAAACTTTCAAAATTAGTTATTAAGAGCTTTCAGATTTTTGTCGTGAATAAGAAATTAAGTTTATCAATACAAAATTGTATCTTATACAACCCCCTCGACAAAATTTTCTGGCTGCGCTCTTGCCTCATCGACTAGCATATAACGACCATGTTACATCCTGTGTCACAATTAAAAGTGGCGTTTTTTCCGCTCACCGTTGGGGAATAACACTCAACATACAACATGGTAAGATGACTGAATTGTGAAGGTCTCTGTGAAGGTTCTGAAGGCAGGGTTCTATCCTGCCGTGCGACTATCGAAGTTTTGGGCGGTTTTCTCCAGATGTAACGTGAATACGCGTTAGAAGTCCTCCTCCCATTGCACCCCTTCTAAGCAGATAGCTCTTTCGTAGCTTTACCTTAACACAAAACAACACAGAAACATTAATAAATCATCAATATAGCTCTTATGTGTTCATGATGTAAGTAGTATTATTCCTTACAAAAGCGTTTTTAGCCATTAATAGAGCAGTTGGTTTGTTACAACAAGGTATTTTTAATTTCATATACTGAAGTATTTAATGGATTTTACATGAATTCCAGCTGGAATATAACATTTATTTTTATTTTTAATTTGGGTTTTTATACAAATAATTATCGAATCATTTGTATAATGAATGTAAAATAATGTGAACTCTGATTATTGCACAAGTAAAAGAAAAAGACGACCAACAAATATTAAAATATTTTGCAAGAGGGACTCAAACCATTGGTTTTTGGCAAAGACATTAGAATATACTCGTTCTAGTATATTCTAATGTCTTTGGTTTTTGGAGGGGGGGGGGGAGGAATAAAGGACAAAGTGTCAATTTAAGTTGGCTAATTTTGAGTTTTACGATATGCCAGAAAAAGTAGAGCGTGTTAATTGGCATTTGGACCTTTGTATGCCATGCCATTCCTAATTTAGATCCTCATTAAAAGGAAAAAGAAATTTCTGAGCATTGACTTACTCTAGAAAAGTGTGGTTCAGCTCCATATATTTACTATGCTCAGTGGCGTGCACAAATGGTGTGGGGGTGAGGATTCAGTCCCTCCCCCTTTGTCCATGCATTTTTAACATAAAGTCCTTACAGTTTTAATTTTAAACATATAGATTATGGCTTTTATTTAACCAAAAGATTACTTCCATTCCCCCCTTCTCTTAAAGAAAGTCGGTGTACACCACTGATTATGCATCTGCACATTATTTGTAAGTACATAAAATATTTGTAAGTAATAATTACAACAAAAAGAAAAAACTGCCATTTGCTTTAAATTACCTAAGTGATATGATAATTTTAAGAAATAAAAGGGCCCCCCAAAAGGGATGCTTGCTTCAGAGTGGCTTTTTGAGGCCCAGATCATGTTTTTCTAGAATACAAATAAAGGGTACACAAGGTCATTAGTTAAAGAACTTTGGTTCTAGAAATACTGGTATATAAATTTAACTTTTCATAATCAGCTGTACGTATCGTAATACAGCGGATCTGTTGGTGAGCTGTTAGCTATTTTGTAAACAGTAAGCAACTTTTTTGTTTTCTGCTTAAACAGTGTTAGGTGATCCGTTTTGAATAGTAAATGTACAAATCTAAAATGTTATAAAAGATAAAAAATCCAAGTGGTTGAAGAAATAGTTGTATGGATTTTGAGGCCCCTACATGTGGGGGCCCCGGGCATTCGCCCTGCCATGCCTCCCTATTTTTACGGCACTGTCTTTCGCCATAAGCCAAGCTATGCGAACGCAAATGAATGATCTACTGGAGTGATTGCGCAAATCCAACGCTCACAAGTCCTTTCTGTTGTCTCTTCTTTTTGATAGTGTAAATCACATATCGGCAAACCCTGGCCCGCGGCCCGGATGTGGCCCTCCAGGGTATTTTATCCAGCAAGTGGAAGATTTCAAATTTCCATAGACCAGTGGTCCCCAACCCCCTGTCCGCGGATCAAATGGTACCGGGTTGCTGAAGAAAAATTACATTATTTCCATTTTATTTTCTGTCGTGCATTTTTCTCGAGGTCTCGAGTTTCTTGGGTTTGTGCTAATTTATACAGAACAGATTTTGTAACAGAAAAAAATCTCATGACTATTTTACATTATTTTACTGCTTATTAAATATTTCAAGACTATGAATTAAAATTCCAGTCTTTTAAATCCCTATTACGAGACAGGCAATTTCTGTGCGAGACGCGAGACGAGACAAAGTGGTTGCGAGACGAGACGAGACGCGAGACAAGACAGAGGTTTACCACTGCGAGACGAGACGAGACAGCCCTATTTCTCGTCTCGCGCGTCTCGCGTCCATCCCTATCAATGAAGCTTTTCCTGGTGATTCACTTCCTGGTAAATTCTTTCCCTGATAATCGAGAGCCTACAGTACTTTAACAGGGTGTCTACCAGATTTCTGAAAGTCAATTTCCTGACTTTTGGGAGGCCCGGGAAAAAAATTCCTGACCAATGCATTTTACTTAGGGAAATTGCACAATGCCCCTCCCTTGTCTTTATATTTGCATATTTTGTACAACTTCTTTAAATCAATTTTAACTGAAGTATACAGGATTAAGCTTTCATCCATTGAGAAACAGAAGTAGTTGCACTTTCTGATAGAATTAACTAACTGTTCTTGGAAATACGGTCCTAAGATATAAGTTACCAAGTAAGCTAATTTGTCTTTCACCCTCCCGTCACGATTGATGAGTCCCCCATTTTCCCCTCCTTATACAAACACATCGCTTGATGCTTTCGCGGTCCGAAAAATGCGTTGCAGTTGCTTTCGGTTTCCAGTCTGACAATTAGAGAGAAAGTGTAAAAAAAAATAGACACGAAAAAAAATATTGATTCTTTTGATGAATTTTCCCGACCCATTATCCAATTTACCGGTTTTTTCCAGAGTTTCCGGACCCATTTTCCAAATTTTCCAGACTTTCCGGATTTTCCGGTGCGGTAGACACCCTGTTTAACCCTTAAATGCCCTGAGTCTCCCATTTGATACCGGACTTTCACTGCCAGATTAGAGTTCAATCCAAATTTCTTATGCCAATTTCACATATAAAATATAGTTTTTAATAATAAATGATTCATGTCGTGAATAATAATAATTTCACACATTTCGAGTTACGTGTTTTCCGAGAAATAAATTAGTTATTCACAAAATTGATGTAGTTAATTTAGCTTACACTTATGGATCTGCAGCGAACGTGTTTAAAATTCAGGCTCTTAAGGGTTAAAGCTTGTTAAACCTGTTTCTTGATACCTGAAAATGATTTTTATGCGATTTTTGAAGTTTTAAGATTCATAAGTGTATTTTTAGTATCATAATTCACCCGCTAAGTAAGTAAATCACTAATCGCACTCTACTTTTTACAATTTCAGTACATCCTAGGGACATGTATTCATACGATAGATTAGACAGACGAGGGCCCGTAACTGAGCCAGACTATCATCCTAGGATATCCAGTAGAGTGAGATCGAGGTCGGTTGTGCCAGACAACGGATCAGCTGCACGGTCAAGATCGTCAACAAGGAGGTTAACAGACGGTGCTTCAAGGTCAATATCTCCAGAAAAGGGGTTAGAATACTGCTTGCTTTTAAAATCAAAGGGATTGTTGTTTATAATACAACCCCTTTTTCTGGTCACATTAATAACTTTACTGAAACTAAGTACAGTGAAACTTCTCGGGAGCGGCCACCCTCCGTTCGACAAAAAATTGGTCGTTAAAAGGGGTGGTCTTTCAGACAAATATAAAAATTTTATAGCTTAAAAATGTTTGAAAATATTATTTGCGCTGTTATTTATAATATGGTATACTAATGCATGTAAGTAATTACATAAAAATATTTTTGAAATTAAAATCTTTTGTAAATATTTAAAAATTTCGGATCTATCCCATTCTTTTACCGTATTACACTAGTTTCTTTTAGCGTGTTATACGAACAAGATCAGAAACAAAATCCGATCCTTAAATTCGTTCAAAATATTACCATTTACAACATAAAAAAAATTGAAGCAAAAAAGTTGAAAATTAAAAAAGGAGTACCATTTAAAATTAGTAACAAAATCGTAACTTTAAAACAAAGAAAGAAAAAAAAAGAAAGAATTTTTTCCCCATGTTAAGTTAATTGTGTTTAATATTATCATAATAACCAAAAATTATTTTTGAAAAGTTGATAATTAAAAAAAATTAAGTTCGCGGTGCCGAGTCCCCTTAATAGAGGTGGTCGCTCAAGCTTCACTGTACTATCATTATATATTAGCAGCAATGTATTAAGTTATTCGTACACATAAAATTAATGAAAATACTGAATGGAGGATATAGAAATTGACAATTGATCGATCTTGTACCAAGATAGTAAAACCAATCATAATGATGGAACATTGTATTTGGGTTATTTAAAAAAATTATTATTAGTCCTATTCCCTGTATTCAGTGAATCTTAGATGCTGTTGCTTTTGCTAGTGATGGATGGATAAACTTTGATTTGAACTAAAAAGCATATACATTTGGAAAATAATAATCTCTCTCTTCTTTTTCCCACCAAGAAAAAATGTATTGTCTGAGTAATAGTGGAGATATATTTATTGAAATATTGTAGTACATTTATGATACTTGTTACTTGGCAAATAATAAATATTACGTATGAACGTTCAACTGTTTTTTTCAAGTTCATTTATTTATTTAATGCAGGGTAATAGAACTGGCATTATCTTTTTTGTAAGCCAAACTATTAATTATAGCATTAACATTGTGAAAAGTGTATATGTTTTGTGCTAAATGAAATATTTTCCCAACCAATAGTAATTAAAAGTTCTAGGAAATGAATGTTTTTTAAACACACGCTGAAGTTCTAAATTGTAACATTTCTTGAGAATAATCCATTTGCTTCATTCAAATAGACAAACTTGGTACACCACGTAACCTGCACTTATTTTGGGATGAGACTTAATCGGTGTGTGATGAAGTCCCAATTGGAGACTGATATGAAGCTCGGAACCAGCCTAATACTCAGAAATGTATCGGTGTTCAAGGCCACCATTTTGAACGTGTAATTTCACCAGAAAATACACTTATTTTTCAAACTGTATTATAGCTTCACTTTTCTTACAAATTTCACATTGTAGGTTAGAAAATAATTCTTTCATGTGTGTGCAAAGTGTACATGGGTCGAAAAAAGGTTACAATTTCCCCGTTCATGTATTACAATGTGTATTGTAAAAAACTTTTTTGTTTTACAACTCACACTTATTAGTAGTAGAAAACTAGCTCTAATAAATGTAATCAAAATTCATACTCTTTTCTTTCTGTAAATAAAAAAATTTAGTTTTTCTAGTGAACAGAAAGATGAAAGGATGAAAAATGTCTACTTGCTATCATCAGACAGTAAATTAAAAAAAATATAAATGATCATTGTAATACTTATACACATAATCTTGCAGGTAAAAATTATCATAAATGTTCCATAACATTTAAATAAATACATTTCTCTAAATTATTTATTAATATATGTTCACTCTGTTACATTCAATGCAGATAGTATATTTTTCCTTGATTAAAAAAAAAGAAAGTCTATTACTTTACAATGTGTGTGTGTGTAAATTTTTTGTGTTTCTATTCACTAATGTCACCAAAGTATATGCACCTTAAGCATCCCCAAAATTAAAATGTAATTTAAGTTAAACTCTTGATAAGAGAGTGGACATGCAGTAGCATCAATGTGCGGACAATGCACATTGCGCCATACTGGAGGTTAGACTTTTTAGTTCAGGTACTCCTTTAATTGCATTTTCAGTCAGTCAGTCATGCAGTAGCAGAGTGGAGAAATAACTCTTCATTTGGGGTTTACACATTTCGTTTATTCTATTTAGGCTTGACTTTTATCTTATTATCATCTTGTTCTACAGAACTTTAACAAGGTATTTAATTTTAATCTTAATGGCATAACAGTTAAACAAAAAGAAAGTAATATAGTGGACATTAAATAAGAATATGCACCTTCATATTTGAATCAATTTTTTCTTCCAAAAAACCCGTTCAGTTAGCAGCCATAGAACAAAATAATATCAAGCCAAGGTAACTATTTAATAAGGCAGGACCATATGTTCGGAAAATTTAGCTACGAAAAAGTTTGATAACATAGTCGACATTAAAAAAAAAAAAAAATGTTGGGGGGGGGGGGCAAAATATAATAAACAGAGAAAAAAGGGTGCCGAATAAATTTAATTATTTATAGTGTATAAGACAGGCACAAATATAATCTTTCATTAGATGTCTCATTAAGAAAAATCGTTTTCTTTTTTATAACTTTGATTGCTTTCTTTGTCTTAAAATTTATGCAGAGGGACAAGGGGTTTTGAGAAAGTATTAAATGTTATGCATACATTTTGGAAGCTATTTTACTGATTTTTAATATTAAAACAAACCAAATAATATGTTAAGACATTTTTCTTTCAAAAGCTTTATGTGAAAGCTGTAACAACAAACAAAAGGAAATTGAATGTCATCGAATTCAAGGGACATGATTTTTTACCTTTTTTGATAATGACCCGTATATTTTTTCTGGGTCACCCTGCATTATTCTTTAAAAATTAATTTTGCTGACTATGTAATTACCAGCATTTGTTTTTAAAGCTAGTGAACTTACTCGATTCTGAATACTCAATTGTTTGTTTGTTTCTTGATTAAGGCCGATTGACTCCATTAGAGAGAATGCCCTCCGAGGGGGACTTTCTAAGGGATCCTAGCCCGTACTTACGCGTCGTTTCGGAGAAAGCCACGGAGAACTCCAAACGGCTAGGTCGGCAGGCGCGACCAGGGTTTGAACCTAGCACCTTCCGCCTTACAGTTTCTGAATACTCAAAGAATCGGCCGAAAGTGTTCATATTATGCGGTTATTCACTATACAGTGATAATGGGAAATGAAAGTAGATCCTGAGTTTGTAGAATGTATGGAATTAGCCTTGTTAGCCATGCCTTTATGCAGCATGGCTGATTAGGCCGCCAGTTACCCAGATGGAGGTGCTGAATTTAGATTTGATGGCCAGTGCAATTCCAAACCAAAATCAGGTGGAGCTGTACTCTGTCATCTTTTCTTTTGTATTATTATTATTAATGGAATATTTTTTGAAACATATAACAAAATTACTTAATTATACTACATATTTGAAACTATTTTAATTTCTAACGGAAAGTAACAGGACAATACATGTTAAAAACCTAGACTACAAGGTATAAAAGAGACATCAGTTAATCTATCAACTTATATAGAGCAATCCAATTGCGCTCCCGTAACATTAAATAAGAAGTGGTAAGCAAAGCAGGTCAAGAAGTATGGTAAGGCATAATAGGTACATTACATGAGAAAAGGTAAATAATTTTAGTCTGTTTTTGTATAGTGCTCGTGCAGTATACATTTCTCCGAGTTCCCATGCTGAAGGAATTCGCCGAATTCCGATTGCAGACACAAATTCAGTTTACAGAGAAGTAAAGGTAGAATGGGGATCAAAAGTAGCTTTCAAAATACTGGGATGTTCATATCAGAGAATGTCCAGAGTACTGAGAGTTCATCTCGTGCTGAGTCTATGGAGTTTCACCGAAATCCTCATAAAGTGTTCATAATACCAAATGACAGACATGAGAGAGAGTCTTCTGATAGAATCCACTGTAGTTTGAAAATGCTACCTGTTTAAAATGTAAAATGTTGTAAGCATCAGTACTAAATTTTAAATATTTGTATACACTCGTTATTTAAATATTTTTCAATCATTAATTCATGCCAGGGACTAAATAACTTATTTAATATTTCTATCAAGCTATACAGAAAAGCCATTTTGTTAAAAACTGCGTAATTTATCATATCAATGAAATATTTTGTCACTACACATTCTACAATAATAATAATAATAATAATAATAATAATTTCTTTAAAAACTAACAAAATAACTTGAAAATTCACAAAATCTAGTAACCATTCGTAAACATATTAAACAAATACTTTTTGTGAAATGTTTATTGCTCTGTGGCCCGTAATTTTCTTGAATATAAGTAGTGAAAGATTGAGAGTACTGCGCCACTCACATTCCGGAGGAGCAGAGGAGCAGGTATTGCACAACGGGCGGAGCAGAGGTTACATAATACACGATGTGCTAAGAGGGGGGTGGAGTTGAGTGACAGCTGATGGAGGAGAATTCGGTTGGTGCAGGGGAGCGGAGTTGAGTGGCAGTTGGTAGATAAGACAGAAGGGTACAGATTTTTTTTCTTGCATCATTCTTAATAGAGGGGACTCGGAAAAAAGTTTGATTTTTTTTCTAATAATTACCGACTACAACTATTTATGTAGAGACCGTTTTGCAAAGTATAAAAGAGATGTGATTATGAAATAGGAAGTAATTGTAAGGATGACTCTTAGAAAAAAATTTTAATTTGTGTTTTTTAGAATTTTGATTGTGAATTTTTCAGACATAGAAAATTATGCTGAGATACGAACTAAGAATATGTAAAAGAAATTATACAAGCTAATGATTTCATTATTGAAGATAAAAATTAAAGTTAGGTTTTAACTAGTTGAATGGTATATGTTTTATGCAAACTTTTACAGAATAGTAGAAAGAATTGTGTTTAATGTTAGGATAACGATAATTTGTGGGTTTTTTTAGGCGTAAAATGGTATATGTTAATTTTTCAGGTATAGAAAATATTGGATTTGTGTTTTTAGACTTTTGATTGCGAATTTTTCAGACATAGACAATTTTGGATTTTTTTTTTTTTTTAATTTTTAATGTTAATTTTTAAGACATAGAAAAATTTGCTGTAATATGAACTATTAATATGTAAAAAAAGAAATTACAAGCTAATGATTTCATTATTGAAGATAAAAATTAAAGTTGGGAGTTGAATAGTATATGTTTTATGCAAACTGCAAACTTTTACAGAATAGTAGAAAGAATTGTGTTTAATGTTAGGATAACGATACTTTGTGGGTTTTTTTTTTTTTTTTTTTTTTTTTAAGACATAAAATGGTATATGTTAATTTTTCAGACGTAGAAAATATTGGATTTGCGTTTTTGGAACTCTAAATGTGAATTTTTCAGACACAGAAAATTTTGCACAGATATGAACTAGGACAAATTAAAAAAAAA